>KQ482066.1:1184417-1204501 GCA_001430745.1 Auxenochlorella pyrenoidosa | reverse complement strand
CAAGGTGCCGCCTTGCACCCGCCGCCTGCCCAGCCGCCCAGGCCTCCTGCCCTGCGCCGCCTGTGCAGGTTGCCGCCATGTCCTCTCAGCTGGTGTGGGAGCTGGTGAAGAAGCACAATGCCTTCATCCGCAAGTCGGTGAACCACACCGTGCTGTCTGCTGAGCCCGGCAACCTGTGAGCTCTGCCGCTGCCAACGCTCGTCCTCATGCTCCTCCATGCGGCTGCCTGCCCTGCGGCCCCGCATCCATGATTCTGCATCCCGATGCTCTGGGCACCCGCTACCTGCCGCACGACCGCGCTGCGCCATGCAAGGCGCATTTGTGGCAGCAGCACCCGAGCCCGCGCTGCTCGCCAGGCTGCCTGCCACAACCCCGCCTCCTGCACAGCATCGAGGCCTGGGCACGGGGGCCCGCCTGGTCTCCCCTTGCTGCACCCTCCAACCCCGGCGCTGGCGACCTCATCCTCACACCCTGGCGGCTCCCTCCCCGCTGGCAACCTCGTCCTCACGCCTTGGCGGCTCCCCCCCGGCCCCCCCTTCGTCCCCAGGGCCAACAAGAGCAGCTACAAGTACAGCGGCCTGGCCAACCTGGCGTCCACCGTGGACGTGGCCGCCGCCGACGGCGCCGTCGTCGTGGCCAAGAGCAGCAAGAAGAGCAAGGCGGGCAAGCTGGCCGGCAGCGTGGTGAAGAAGAACGCGCGGCGCACCAACTTTGCGGCCGGCGCCGAGGCTGTGTCGGCCGGCCGCGCCGACCTCAAGGTGTGTGGTGGTGGGGGGTGTTTTTGTGCTGGTCACATGTGTTCGTGGGTGGGTAAGGGTGTAGGGAGCGGTGGGTTTGATCTTCTGTGCCACGTACATGACGGTGCTGCCATGCACGCACAAGCGCCGAGGTGCGTTTGTTTCAGAGCCGCATGCCGAGTCATGCTGAATCAGCGCTGGAAGGCCCAGGGCCCGCTGCTGCGCTCCACGTCTGCCTGCCCGGTGCGGCTGCCGGTGGCGGGCGAGAGGCGGCGAGCTCGCCGTCCCTAGGAGGGTTCACACCTGCCCTGCTACCAGCTCAGCTCCCCGCCCTGCCCCCCCACACCCCACCCCACCCCCCGCCCCCTGGCCTGCAGCACGCCGCCATGGCCCGCGCTGCTGCGCTGCACAAGGGCATCCGCACCGCCAAGGCCAACGCCCAGTGAGCGGCCGCGCGCAGCCCCGGCGAGAGGGCCGGCGGCGGTCGGCGGCGCGTAGCGACGCTGTGTCGCCTGCTGCCCCGCTGGTGCCAGCCGGTGCCTCCCCCTGTAAGCAGACCCTTGACAAGACGGCAGAGCGACAGGGTGCAGCAAACGGGGGGGCGGGGGTTGGGCCGACGAGTGCTGCGATCCTGTCCGGTTTTGTGCTGTCTGAGCAAGCTCTGAGCAAGTTCTGGCCCTGTCGTCGCGATCAATCATTGTAGTGGCAAGGCTGCCTACTGCTGCAGCAGGGCCCGTGCTGCTGCCCCAGGCAACTGCCTGTCAAATGGAGCTGCGGCGCAGGCTGCTGCTGCCAGCGCTGCTATTTCAACGCTGGCGCGGCCTGCCGGTTGCCCGCCTGCATCGCTCCTCTGCTGCGCTGCCTGCTGCTTGCCGCCGGACCACGCACAGCAGGCCAAAGCAGCCCCTCTTCCTGCACCATTCTGCCTGCTGTCCCCCCAGCACCCCCGCACACACAAGGTGCCAGCGTGCAACCATGGCACGTCCTAGGACACCGCGCATCTCCCTGTTGGGTCCGGCCCCTCAGCTGTAAAGCTGGTGGGGTCTGGGAGGGGCACGCATTTAGGCCCTAGAGCATGCTCATGGACGACCCTTGGGTGGCTGCCTATGCACCGCAGGCTCGCTGGCTTCGCTCCTGCACCTGCTTCGACGTCAGTGGCTGCTCGTGCCGTTGCCAAGCCCCGGCCGCCTTCCCCAATTTCTCCTGTCGTGGCACCTTGTGGCAGGTGCGGCAGAGCGGCCTTCTTACCCAGCGCACTGCCAAATGCAGCATACATCACTGAGCCCCTCGCATGCCAACTGACCGGCCCCAGCTCTCAAGTCAGCATCGACAGCACGCACCACACCACTGAGCGATCATTTACATGCAGCGGTCCTGCCTAAAATGTGACGAGGACACTAAGAGGTGGCGGGCGGCGGTGACGCAGGGATGAAACGCAAGCAGGGGTGGCCAGAGGGGCCGCGGATGCAGCGGCGTGTCGGTGGCCAGTTCGGGGCATTGAGTGCGTAAAGAGGAGGCAAAACCCTCGGTACAGGCGGCACCACAGCAGAGGAGGCGATGGTACAGATGGTACAGGCTGCGCGCATGCAGCAGAGGCGCACAGCTACTCCGCGCAGTAAGGCGGCAAGGCTGTCCACGCCAGTGAACTTGTGGATGCACTGCAGTGCAGCAACCTGGTCTGGTGCAACCTGGTCAGGTGCTCCTGCAGGCCAGGGGTGGGGTGCGTGGGGGTGGGGGTGGGGGTGGGGTGGGGGGGTGTCAGCAAAGCAACCTGGAGCACAGGCAGCTTTACTGCGCAGGCTGCAGCGGCATCCTGGAGGCAGGCAGGTGGCGGGCGGGCAGGCAGCCAGGTAGGCTGGTGAGAGAGCCCGCCAGCAGGCAGGCTGGGTCCAGGCATGCATGCAGGGGCCGGGTGGGAGGGCTGCCCTCACCAGCCGGCACCCGGGCAGCCAGGCGAGGGGAGCGCCAGCTCACTCGGGGAGGGGTGTCAGGTCTGCAGCAGTGTTCAGCAGGAGAAGAGGGGTCATTTGCACGGTTGTGGCACGGTTGTTGCGATGGCAACACCGAGCAAGAGCTGCTGCGGGCGTTCATTCGGCAAGGACGCAGTTGTACAGGTTGTCAGGCGCGCTGCCACACTCAACAACCAACTGCAAGCAGCATGGCGTATAGCCGCAGTACACCCAGCTCACCCTCGGTGTAAGGGAAGCGCTGTTTTGAGAGCACTCTGCGGCGGTACAGCCTCTTGACCTTCCGCCTTGTGTCCCACAGCATGGCGGCCGCCTCCTTCCGCGCCTGCGCCAGCTCCTGTTCCGCTGCCCGCTTGTCCTCCAGCGCTGCCTCTGCCTCTGCTTGTGCCGCTGCCGCTTCATGCTGCGCCTCCTCCAGCTCCTTGCGCAGCTTGGCATACTCCTCAGCTGACCTTTGCTGCACAACTCCAGGCGGCTCCTTCTCCGCTGCTGCCTCTGCTTCTGCCGCTGCCGCCTCACGCCGCGCGGCCTCCAGCTTTTTGAGCAGCCTGTCATAATCCTGAGCTGATGTTTGCAGCACGCTTCCAGATGGCTCCTCCGCTGCCCGCTTGTCCTGCTGTGCTGCCGCTGCCTGTGCTTCTGCCGCTGCCGCCTCACGCCGCGCGACCTCGAGCGCCTTGAGCAGCGCGTCATACTCCTGCGCTGATATTTTCAGCACAGTTTCAGGCCGCTGGACCCACTGTGTGGCTGACGCCGGCCCAATCCACCACCGCCCTATTGTTAGCGCTGGTGGTGCGCGGGATGGTTCAGGCAGCGCCCTGCAGAGGGCTGGCTGCGCACGCGCGCAGCCATAAGGAGCCTGTGCCCTGCAGATGGCCGGCTGAAGGAAGCCGTGCATAGGTGGCTGCTGCTGGGGGTGTGGCTGCAAAATCCTGCTGCTGCCGAACACGTGTGACACGGCCCTTGTTGAATAGCCTGCATTCATGGAGGCTTGCTGCGCCTGCCATGCCTGCCGCTGAGGCTTGCCCGCCTGCCGGACTCCCTATTCTGCCTGGATTTTTTTCAGTGATTCAGGGGCAAAGATGACCTCATGCTCTGAACACAATCGAGCTTGCTCCTCAAGACGCTACCTTGGGCTACCGCTTGTCTGCCGCGTATTGCACGCACGCCGCCGCCGGCCGCATGATGCCCAACCGTCCAGCACCGCATGCTGGCGCCCCACATTCTCAGCATCTTTTGCAGGCCCTACAGGATTGCGTCCCAATGGTGTTGCTGGTGATGACATGCCTTGATCTTCACCCTCTCTTTTTGGCCTGCACAAGCACCGCACTTCTTCTTTGAGCAGCCGAATTTGCGAGGAGCCGGGTGTGAAGGTCAATGTCGTACGTTCAGAGTCTGCCCCTTATGCAAGGAGGAGGAGGAATGGTCAGTGGCGTGGGTGCAATGAACATGCATTGCGAAACCTGGGGCAGCAACAGAGGTATCTTGAGTGACCTACTTCTCCAAGTTGGTGGGTGAGCAAGCCAGTGAAGAGAGAGCATGTTCGAGGGCCGCAGTGCCCTGGAAGCCCATGGCATCACACGGTGGGAGCAAGGGCTGCACGAGCTATGGCAGGCTACCTGCTCGCAAAGCTAGGCTAGAGGCATGGTGCGGTGCCTGCGACGTATGAGGAAGTAACTGAGCGTGCAGCTGAGTCGAAACCCTGCCCTGCGCCGGGCTGGTACCTACATTCAGGCCAATTCCTGTATTGGACGGTGATGCGTTCATGGGCCTGACGAATAAAGCAGGCACAGGGCTGGCGTAGCTTGTTGCCCTGCTTCGGCGCTGGCCAGCAAAGTGTTGGCGCCGCCGCGGCAGGCGCAGCAAGCCACCAATATGTGTCGGTCCCAGGGTATCGGAAAGGTTCGTTTCACCCGTGCTCGGCCACAGTGAGCGGGAATTTGCAGCCAGAACGCTGGCAGCGGCCACCTATGCACAGCCCTGGCTTCCTGCAGCCGGCCCTTTGCCGGGCACAGCCCCCCCTGGGCTGCCTGCGTGCGCAGCCAGCCCTCTGCAGGGCGCTGCCTGAACCATCCCGCGCAGCACCAGCACTAACAACAGGGCGGGGGTGGATGGGGCCGGCGTCAGCCACACAGTGGGTCCAGCGGCCTGAAACTGTGCTGAAAATATCAGCGCAGGAGTATGACGCGCTGCTCAAGGCGCTCGAGGCGGCGCGCCGCAGGGCGGCAGCGGCAGAAGCACAGGCAGTGGCGGCACGCGAAATGGCCGCGAGCCTAAGGGTTACGGCAGCGCACAAGCAGAGGATGGCAGAGCTCAAAGCTAAATCTATGTGGCAGCGCTTGAGGACGCGCAGCCCTGCGGCCAATCGCAGCAAGCTGAACGTGCCCGCTGTCCTGGGTGAGCCGGGAGCTGCGGGTCTTCTTGGCAGCCACACGTCGGCTGTCATGCCGGAGATCCTGGGTGCCGGAAGATGGCAGGTTTGCTTGCTTGCGGCGCTGAGGTGTGATGCAGAGAGCGGTGCAGCTTGGGCTACGGCAGGGCTGTCGGCAAGTGAGCCCCTTCCCCCTGATCGTGCGCTGTGCAGAGACGCTGGAGCGAATTTTCAGGAAGCAGGTGCAGCTGGAGGGCGAGGAGCTGACCCAGGTGGAGCTGTGGGAGCGGGCGCTGCGCACCGAGCAGTTTGCTGAGCTGGCGGCCAGCCTGCAGGCCACGGTGGGCTGGGCGCCCGACGCCGTGGCCAGGGAGATGGTGGCCATCCAGAGCGTGCTCAGCGAGCACGAGTACACCGACTACCAGGGTTGCTTCCACTGCGTGGATATTCCGGTGAGCTGGCGCCCTCCCCCCCTTCCTGCTGCCTGGCTGCCTGGGTGCTGGCTGGCCAGGGCAGCCCTCCCACCTGGCCCATGCCTGCGCTTCTGCGCCCAGCCTGCCTGCTGGTGGTCCCTCTCACCAACCTGTCTGGTTGCCTGCCTGCGCGCCACCTGCCCGCCTCCAGGATGCCGCAGCCCATTGCAGCCCTGCATGCAGTCTAGGCCGTTTTTTCTGAACCCCCTACCCTGCCCCCCCCCCCACCACCCACCCACCCACACACACCATCCCCTACCACCACCACGACCCCTGCCTGCAGGAGCACCTGCTGACGGCGGGGCAGGTTGCGGCGCTGCAGTGCATCTGCAATTTCACGGGCGTGGACTGTGCCGCTGTGACACGCGTGCTGCTGCCGGCTTACTGCCTGGAGTAGTTGTGCGCCTGTGCTGCAGGCACGCAGCCTGTACCATATGTACCATTGCCTCCTCTGTTGTGGGGCTGCCTGTGCCTCCTCCTCATGCACTCGATGCCCCGAGCTGGCCGCCAGCATGCCCCTCCTTCCGCAGCGCCCTCGTCCGCTCGCAAATGCATTTCATCCCTGGTCACCACTGCCCGCCGCCCTTCAATCTTCCCATCACACGTCAGGCAGGACCGCTGCATGTAAATGATCACTCAGCGATGTGGGGCGTGCTGTAGATGCCGGCTTGAAAGCTGGGGGCGGTCAGCTGGCATGCGAAAAGCTTGGTGAGGCGGACTGCACTTGGCAGTTCGATTGGTAAACAAGGCCACTGAGCCAACCTCCCTCACAAGCTGTCTACCTGAACGTAAAGCAAGGCTCCAGTGCAGCGCCGCGCCTGGCTAAAGGATCCTGCCGTAGCGATGGCGCCAAGCAGGGGGATCAGCATTGCTGCGCCAGCAGTTGCTAGCGCATCAGGTCAAGGGCTGACTCTTGGCGCACTATTTGCAGTAACAATCCAAACCAGCACCAGCGTTGCCCAGGTGAGCACCTGCAGGCATGGAGGCAAGGCGAGGGCAGCAGCGGTTGCTTGCAGCCGCCAGTGGAGCACAGCAGGCGGGCGCCAAAGGGGAAGAGACACCAAAGGCAGCGCGGCAGGGGGTGCAAGCGACACCAAAGGCGGCGTGGCGGGAGGTGACGGAGAAGGCGGCTGAGGCGTGGCAGCGACAGGAGCAGCCACTACAGTAACGCTGGAAAACGAGCCTGCGAAGTAGCAGCCAAGAGTTGTGTGTATCGATGCTCTTAGGCCTGAACGCATGCCCCTTCCCAGGTCCCACCAGCTCTGCAGCGGACGGAGCCGGGAGGCGCATGATGTGCACACTGTCCCCGGCCATGCTGTGCGGGATGGCATCCTTTATGTGCGGGTGATCTGGGACGACAGCTGGCGGGATGGTGCAGATGGCACGTCTTTGAAGTGCCACTCTGAAACACTGTTGGCAGCAGGGCAGACAACCTGTTGTGCAGTGAGGGAGGGTGACGTGCGGTGGCTACAGCATATGCATCCCAGTGCACCGGCAGACGGCTGCACCCTCACAACTGGGCACCTCATGATGCGCGTGTGACTTGCAATGAACACAGGGGAAGGCAATGTTAGGATGGCAGTGCGAACGTGGGAACCCCACCCCACGCCACTCGCACATGATAATACTGGCAGACCTCAAGAAAGAGGGAGAGTGGAAGGGTACAGGTGACGGGCGATGAACAGCATGCAATGAGCGGCCTCTGCTTGGGGAGAGGTGCTGGCATTTATCAGATGACAGGCAGCCCAGGTGTGCACGGCGCCTGGCGAGGACTCCAGGCTGCAGCCTGTAAGGCTGCGAGCCCTTCTATCTTCCCTCTCAGGGCTGTTACCCAGGACCCTTCGCCAACTCGCACAAGGCCATCAGTCCAGTATAGGCCGATACATCGAAGGTGGCAACCCCAGGGCGCGGTGCGCTCGTCGCCAGCAGGCGCCAGTGTACTGCGCCAGGGGCACAGGAGGGCCGCTCAAGAATGAGCGTAGTGCAGCCTCCGCCTGGGGCTCCTCTGCGGCGAAGAGGGAGCGGTGGTGGGCCCGAAGGTCACTGTACAGGGCGCACTCGAAGACAATATGCCTTGTGTCGTCCACTCTGCCTGGGTCGCCCGTGGCGGCGCAGTGTGGGCAGAAGCGCTGGTTACGGGGCGGGCTGTTTGCACCACGCAGCCGGTCTGTGGCCTCGGCTACCCAGTGCACACCTGTGCACAGTTCTGCCATGGCAACATGGCGGCTGCGTTCACAAACCTCAGTCCAGTAAGCAGGCATGCTGTACTCATCTGGGTTTAGGCAGGATGGCCGCATCGTGCCAAAGTAGTGCCGTAGTTGGCTCGCCCTCGGCTGTGATGCTGCTGATCCTATCCGCTGCAGATAGTGCTGGAGCGCTGCCTGCCCAACTGCTGCTGGTTGCAAGGCTGACTTTTGGTGTGGGTCGAATTCCACCCCTGGCGCTGCCATCGCCTGCTTAAGCTGCGCTGCCCATGGCTGCGCTGCAAGCATGATGGTCTCGCCTAAACATTCCGCTGCCAGCTGCAGCCTGCAGCCTGAGGCTGGCGTAAAGCACCTACTGCATTAAGCTTCCCTGCCTGCGCTGGCTGTCTCGTCCAGCGGCTGAGTGCAGTGGACGACCACCCCAAGGCAACTGGGCCACCGCCATAGGTGATGCCTGCCCGCTGCGCTCATGGAACTGCTGCCTCCTCCCCTCGCCTGCCAAGAGCATGATCTTGGTCTTCTTGACAATTACCGTCAGGCCGCGCTTTGTGCAGTACTGCTCAAGGAGCTGTAGCTGCCTCTGCAGTCCGGAGGGCGAGGTGGCAAGGAGGGCCATGTTGTCAGCGAACAGCAGCGGGGGGACCTGGCCCTGCGCGAGCACTGGCAAGCTGCTCGCCGCGCTGTGCCGCTTCAACACGCACTGCTCAAAATCTGCTATATGCAGGCCAAAGATTGTGGGGCTGAGAGGGCAGCCCTATATCAGCCCCTGCTCCTGTAGATGACACTCCCCTCGAGGCCAGGCGCGGAGATGGACACAGTGGCGTAGAGCGCGCGCACCTCCATGAGCAGTTCGCCGCCCCAGCCTAACTGTTCAAACCGCTGCCACAGGAGCTGCCGCGGGACCCTGTCGTACCCTGTTAAAAGTCGAAGCAGGCACAGAGCTGGCTGCGGCCATTGCCGCGGCGCTGCGGCAGGCTGTAGCACTCCATGGCTGTGCGCAGGGCCAGGATGGCCTGCTTGGTGCAGCGCCGGCGCCGGAAGCCAAACTGGCCCTCTGCATGCTGCCCTGCTGCCTCTGCGTAGTCAGACACCCGCCTCTCAAGGCCGGCCGCGTACAGTTTGGCCAGCATGGCGTCGACTGCTGTACAGTTTGGCCAGCATGGCGTCGACTGCTCTGCCACGCAGGTCTGCCGGGCTGGCAGGGGCGCTGACCCTGGGCACCAGGGCGATGGTGCTGTGGGCATCGTGAGGTGGGAGGACCCATGCCCAATTCCACGAGTTGAGCTCTGCGGCCACTGGCGGTGCAAGGTCCTGCACTGCTGGTCGGAGGAGCCGGGGGGGAGGGGGCTGGTGACTGCTTTGTGCTCAGAGGTGCGGCATGCTAGCTCGTCCACCTCCGCTGCTGTGAAGGGGCCCTCCATCCGAGCTCTCAGGGCTGCTGAGGTGGTGGACTGGGGGCTGGCGGCCTGACGCCCCTGTGCAATCCCGGTATTTCCAGCGCCGGGCCACCGTTAGTGATGCTCTGGGACAGGTCCGGGCCGGCCGCTCTCCACATGCAGGGCAGATCCCACCTGGGGGTCTTGATATTTTCAGCGCCGAGCCACGCCTGGCTAGGCTCACGGAGGCGTTGCGCTCCACGCTCATCCTCCCGAGTGGCAGCCTGCCTCCCGCTCAGCTCATCCACAGAGTCAAGCAGTGTCGCGGGGAGCAGATCTGCGAGGGGGTGGGTTCAGGTAGGTGCAGGAGGGGTTGGACAGGTAGGGGTGCTGCTGGGTGCTGGCTGAGTGCTGCCCTAGCTGCCGCCAGCTCTGGGGAGCCCGGCTCCAGGCGCGCTGTGTGCCGCAGCTGTGCAAGCAGCTCCCGCAGCCTGTAGTGCTTCTCTAGGTGCAGTGGCAGTCATCTGCCCTCTGCTTTGCGCTTGCTGCGGCTGGAGCTGCCAAGGGGTCTGATGCCAGCGCCCCTGAGCGCCGCAGCCACTACCAAGCAGCGCTTGCGCAACACGTCTGCAACCTTCGCTGGCGTGCAAGCGCGCTATTCTGCCACCCTCAGCGCTGGGAGTAGCACTGAGGCTGCCACCTCTGCCGCTGCCGCATCGACCAGCTCCAGCGCAGGCGGGCCGGTAGGGAAGCGCATGAGGCAGGGGTCAACACTATGGGCCGCTCTGCAGCCGTGCTGCGCTCGCCTGCCGCCAGCTGCAGCACCAAGCAGGCAGGGTTATCACCGCACGCTCTCCTACACGTGCAGCGCGCACACCTGTGGGAGGTAGCCGGTGGGGAGGATGAGTGGCCTGCCACAATGGCTTCAGTGAAGGGATCATGCATCTGAGCTGCATGGCTAACCAGATGAGCCTCCAACTGCCAGAGCGTGCTGCCCTGCCTGCCCCTCCCTCCGGCTGCTGCTACTCAGGTTGCCCAGCTGGGCTATCAGCTGGGGCGGCGCCAAGCAGTTGGGAAGGAGCTGCAGCAGCTCAGACGGGGCGTGGCTGCTGCCCACCGAGACGCACTGGGCGATGCACCAGAGGAAAACAGGAGTGCCGATGTCGAGGAGCTCCTCAGCTGCCCTTCCCGCATGCTGCCCTTCCCACATGCTGCCCAGCAACGCTCGCCGGAGTGCTGTTTTGAGCTGCTGTCTGCACCCAGCACACTGCGTTGCTTCGACTGCCTGTCTGACTGCTTCTTGGCCCGTCGCAACTGCCTGATGCACAGTTGGCGGAGATGCCGCGGCAGCCGCCTCTGGCTGGAGCCTGCCTGCACCTGGCGCATGCCGGTTGTCTCCAGTGCGGCGCACATGACCTCTCTCCAGCCTTGGTTGTGTCGGCTGCCTCTGCCAGGGCTGTCAGCTGGCCGCACAGGCCAGTGACGGCCTCCACTGCTGCGTGCAGACTTTGCGAGCCTGTGCGATGGCGTTACTGCCGCAGCTGTGGTGCCGGCTGCCATTCCTGTTGGCCAGGGGGCTGGTCTGCGGCGCCGCACTGCGGACGCGCTTGCAGGTCTGGCTCCAGATACAGAGTGGCATGGTCCGTGAGGACTACCGCTGAGTGCCACTTTGGCACCTGTAGCTGCACCACGTGCGGGAGCAAGCTGGCGCTGACTGCAAAACAGTCCACATCTGCCTGCGCATTGCCGCTCACGCCGACACTGGTGGCCGCCCTGCTGCTGGGGCCGCGGCGACTTTAAACATGCTCAGGCAGCTTGTGCTGCACAGCACGAACAGGCTGCGTTCGTGGCTGATGGCCAGAGCATGGTCAGAGCTGCTGTCAGTCCCACAGTCTGGTCTCGCTGCTGGCGGTGCTAGCGCTGGAGGAGCTGGGCTTCCGGGCCGCAGCTGTGCCAAGAACACTGTGCCTCCTGACCTCCCGCCCTGCACATGCTGTATGCATTGCAGTTTTCTTAAGCGGTGGTAGCAGCACTGGCAGGATCAGCAGCGCTGCCAGCCCTTAGGGTGCCAGAGAGCCAGAGCGGCACACCAGCGCTGGCTAGCACGTCTGCTTGGATCAGCAACGCGGAATGTAATCACCAGCCAGTAGAGGGATCAGGAGGCGACGAGTCACTGCACCAGCAACCTTTTTCTTTTGAGTTTGGGAGGATGCAGCCTTCTACTTTTTCGACGGAGAATCCCCCTCTGCCACACGCCATTGCCTTGCAAGCTCTTCAATACACAAGAGATCAGGCAGGTGTTCGAACTGAATATATTCAGTCCGACAGACTTTTCCCTCAACTTTCGACTCCAGTCTATCTCACACAAGTTCTGATTTCCAGTTTATTCCAGTCTCCTCATTGTTTCCACGCCCCTATAAGTATCTCCGGCCTGCAGACAGCAGTGCTATTGGCCTCTGTTGGCAGCAAGTCGCTGCCCCGCAGTCCCAGAAACATGCAGCCGCTGTGCATCAATGCAGCACGCCACACACTCTACATCATGACAGACAGACTCGGCGTCATCCGACGAGCTCAGGAGGTAGCCCGGCTCAACCGCCGCCTGAGGTCGCCGCTGCCGGTGGCAGCAGCAGCGGGGAGCGGCGGGCAGCCATCTCCTGAAGAGATGCGGCTGGAGCAGGAGAACAAGAACCTGCGGCAGCAGATCAGTGAGCTGCAGCTGCAGATTCGCATGCATGATCTCACCAACCAGCCAACGCAGGCAGCGCAGGCAACAGCTGCTTGCTGCAGAGTGCTTGAGGCGGTGCGGCTTGAACTTGCCGCAAAGTCCGAGGAGGCCACAGAGGCAGCAGAGCTGGCAGCCCGGTACCGCAGCCAGCTTGAGCAGGCGCGGGAGGCGCTCACCGCGCGGAGCGTGCAGGCCTCCCACACAGCAGCTGAAGAAGACCGCGAGAAGCTCGAGACGGCGGAGGCTGCGCTGGCAGTCATGATTGAAGACATTGTGGACCTCAGGTGGCAGGTCGTCAACCTCGCATACGTGCTGTGCGCGCGATCCCTCGTGGGTGAGCTGGGTGCACAACACGCGCTGCAAGTCAAATGGGTGCTCAGCTACCTACATGAATGATCACCCATGGATTGCCTCAAAGCTCGTGCAGCGAACACTGCTTGTTGACAGCGCTGAGGCTCCCATTGTGGCCAGCCTGCTAGCTCACGGCCCGGGCAACAATCTGCCTTGACGATGCATCCCATGGACGCGAGCGGAGACACAGGGAGAACCCAAGTGTTGTTTCTGTGTGTTTCAGCCTGTTGCTCCTTCCTCCGCTGCAGAGCTGCAGGAGCAGCGCTTCAGGGAAGCGCTGCCGCTTGAGGACCACAAGCTTGAGGGCAGGAACCCCAAGCTGCCCCGGATGCAGCTGTGGGAGCGGGGGCTGCAGTCTGGGGAGTTTGCTCAGCTGGACGCCGCCCTGCAGCGCGCCGGCTTTGCGCGGGCAGAGGTGCCAAAGCTGGCCAAGCTGCTCTTCCGCCAGCTATCCAGCTATGTGCACAACCCACTGGAGTTCATTTCGTGGGACGTCATCTGCATCCCGGTGAGCTGCATGCAGGTCGGGGCAGCTTGCCTGCCTGGACTCTTCCTGCCTGCCTGCAAGGTCGGTTGGCGATCCTTTACAACAGGCTGCCAGAAAGCCTGCCCCTGTGCCTGCCTGCCTCACTTCAGCCTTTGTGCATGCTGCAGCCGCTGCAGGTTTGCCTCTAGCAGCGTCACCTTGATTCCACCACTTCCCGCGCTGGCACTCTCCTCTCTTTGCAGGAGGGTCTGCTGATTGAGAAGCACGTGGCGCTGATCAAGTGCCTTTGCGATGTGCACGGCAAGCGGTGGACCGTGGTGCGCCGCGAGGACATGCTGGAGCTGAACCTGGGGCTGGAGCTTCGCGTGCCAGAGAGAAACGAGTAGAAAGGCGCGCCTGCGGCCAGTGCGGTGGCAGCTCCCTACCAGCCAGGCCGCCGGGTCTGCTGTCTGGCCGCCCACTGCGCCTGCACTGCCTCCTCAGCATGCCCCTTGACGCTGCCTTATGCTGTGATTACTTGCAACACCGGGTCAGCGCACACCGTAGAGTTCAGGGAAATCACCGTGATGGCGGTCACGAGGCGTGGCTGGGTCGCTCACGGGGCTTTGAGCCACGCTGTTGACATAAGCCGCAAGCATGCATGCATGAAACCCCGCTGTGCGAGCGTCTCTGCCTGCCAGCTCAGCCCTGCCGCAGCGCCAGGTGCGCCAGGTGTGCGGCACGCCGCGGCTTTGCTGCACACCGCGAGCCGGCCCCTCCCTGCTGCGCCTGCCGACGCTGCCCTCGTCAGCCGGCTGGCAGCGCGGCTCCTCGGCCCCTGCCTCAGTCGTCCAGAAGCTCGAGGTTGGCGGTGCCGGGGCCCTCCAGCGGCGCCTGGATGTAATTGTACAGGCAGCTGCGCCAGCAAGGGCAGGGCAGGGCGGGGCAGGGAGAGGGTTGGGGCCCAGACCGGGTGTATGGCGGGCTGGAGCAGCGCGTGGCCAGCGCGCGGCGCGTGCGCCTGCTTCCCTTGGCTGCAGCGCGGGCAGCCCTGCGCCTGCACTGGGCCGCAGGCCCCGATCCAACCAGGCCGGCGCCAGGCTGCGCAGTCATGCATGCGCGCATGCCGGCTGCCAGGTGCCCAGGCATTGGTGCAGACATGCAGGGGCCGCCCGCAGCTGCACCCGCCGCCGCCGGCGCCGCCCCTCCCACCTGCGGGTGACCACTCCGTTGGAGTCCACCAGCGCCAGCAGCAGCTGCTGCGCCTGCACGCCGCGCACGCTGAACAGCCGCTGCAGCAGCTCGGGCGTGAGCTCGTGGAAGGCGCTGCTGAGGGGCACGACAATCTGGGTGCGCAGCCGCGTGGCGGGCGGCGCTGCCTCCGCCGCCGCTGCCTCCGCCGGCTCTGCAGCAGCCAATGCTGGTTCTGGTGGGCCGCCTGCGGGATCTGCTGCCGCTGCTGCTTGCGGCGATGGCCCTTCAGCGTCGGCTGCTGGCTCTGCTGCTGCTGCTACCGCTGGCGCTGCTGCCGTCGGGCCTTCTGCTGCAGCCTGCTGTGCAGACTCCCCTGGTGGTGGTCCCCCTGGTGCTGCTGGGGGCTCTGCTGGCTGCACTCCTCCAGCGGGGGCTGCTGCTGCTTGGCCATCAGCGGCACCGCAAGCTGCGTCTGCCGCGCCCGGCTGACTGCTGCTGGTGCCCTGCTCCTCTGCACGCTGCTGCGCTGCCGTAGGCTGGTTCTGACTCCGCTGCTGATTATGCTGTTGTTGTTGCTGCTGCTGTTGTTGCTGTTTTAGAGCCCTGCGCTCCAGCTTG
Source organism: Auxenochlorella pyrenoidosa (assembly GCA_001430745.1). Taxonomy (NCBI): domain Eukaryota; kingdom Viridiplantae; phylum Chlorophyta; class Trebouxiophyceae; order Chlorellales; family Chlorellaceae; genus Auxenochlorella; species Auxenochlorella pyrenoidosa. Next base: position 1,190,019 of record KQ482066.1, on the reverse strand, counting down.
CCTGGCTTGCGGGTCCCGAGCTGCTGCTGCTCCTGCTGCTGCTGTTGGGCGGCTGCCGCCTGCGCTAGCGCTGCCTCTGAGCCCTCCGGAATGATCTGCACAAAGTTGAACAAACTCTTTTGGGTAACAGGCTGGTTGTTGCACCCATGCATCACAGCAGGCCGGATTGCAGGCGGCACCCGCCTGTTGCCGCCGCTCTCGCTTGCCCACCTGCGGCGGCGGGTCTTCGTCACCCTCTGGCGCCGCGATGACGCCTGCCTGTTCCATCGGCTGCTCCCACTGCACAAGGAAGTAGTAGAAGCGGCCGTGGCTGCTCCAGCGCAGCTCCGCTTGCTTGCTCTCGATGTGCAGCACAGTGTAGACGGCATAGAGGTCTGTGGGATCTGAGAGCGAGTAGGGAGCGTCTCGGGGCGGGATGGCCTCCCGAAAAGCCGGGTAGGCCTGCACTGTGTCAAGCGCGCCACGGTTGGTGCGCCATTTGCGGTTCATGGCTGCTCTGTAGGATGCGGGGGGACCGATGTATATGCTGCATGCGCGATGGGACCTCCAAGGAGAGGGCCTGCTACTGCCGCTGCGCCCGCTGGGCGGCAAGCGGTGAGCTCTCCATGAAGACTCCCTGTCTGAACTGCTCAAAGTTGGGCTGAGCAGCTCACAGCAGAGATCAGGACAGAACTACAGTTGTTAATGCACCCGAGAGGGGGTTCATCGCAAGCCGACAGAGGGCGCATCGGAAGCAGTCAGCGGGCTGGGGGGGAGCGCCCGCTGCACCCACAGCCCGGGTGTCCAGCGCGCCATCCTTTGTTTGGGCAGCTGCCTCACAGCTTGTCCACGATCGCCTCGCGGATGCGGCAGATGTAGCGCAGCTGCGTGGTCAGCTCGGCGGCGAGCTGCAGGTCTCCTGCTCGAAAGGCGGCCGCCAGCTCCTGCACCCAGCAGCAGCAGTGTGCAGGAGGGGTGCGCTGAGCCGAGCCAAGCATGTGGGAGCGCTGCTTGGCCCAGCAGGAACAGCGCATGGGCACCCGCAATGTCCTTGCACAGCAGACAGCGAACAACACTGCAGCAGCGCCTGACAGGGCGGCCCGGGTGGCGGCAGGCAGCCGGCGCCCAGTGCTTAGCGGCAGGCGCACCCACCTCTATGCACCTGTCCTTGACCGCTGTGTTCTGCTCCAGCAGGCCCTGCAGCTGCGCCGCGTCGCCGGCGCCCTCCACATCCTCCCGCGCCTCCATCACATACATCAGCAGCTGCAGGGGTGGGGCGAGGAGTTGCCATGTCGAGCAGCGCACAGCTACATCAGCAGCTGCAAGGGGGGCGAGGAGTGCCCACGTCGAGCGGGAAGCAGGATTGAGGCCAGCGTGCAGCTTTGACGGCAGCTGCAGGGGTGGGCGCAAGTTGCACCCTGCAGGGGTGGGGCACGCCGTGCACCAGGCGAGGAGTCTCCATGTCGAGCGGCGCAGAGCTGGGGAGGCGTGCAGGCATCAACGTTCATCAGCAGCTGCAGGGCTGGGCCGCGCCTTGCACCAGGCCTGCACCAGCCCCTTCTCAGGCGGCACAGAGCCGGGGAGACTCTCAGGCTGTTGGTCCAGCCAGCCTTTGCGCCTGCGATGCTGGTGCGCTGAGGCGGCTTGGCACCGGCTTTCCGGGAGCTGCCGGCAAGGCAGGGGGGGGGGGGGCTCACCTCTGGGTCAGTGATGGTCATGCCCTCGCACGCACCCAGCCCCGCCTGGTTCAGCTGCAGAGCCGCATGGGGCGGCGGACCAGGGTGGGGGGAGGGGAGGGGGTGTCAGAGGCTGCCTGCCATGGCTGGGGCAGCAGGGGCGGGCGGGCGTGACGGCGGGCAGGCGGGGCAGCGGGCGCAGCTCGCCACCTGCCACCAGGCCCAGCGGCGCAGCCGCCTGGGCACAGTGGTCTGTGTCGCAAGCATCGCAAGTTCACAAGCAAGCTCACAATGTAGTGTGCCCGGCGCAGGGGCTTCTTGAGCACGTCATACGCTTGGTTCACCACCGCTGCCTGCAGGGAGGGGGGGCAGCATGCGGTGACAGGGCGAGGAGACGACGGGGCACCGCCGGGCCCGCCAGCGGCGGCGGTGGCGCCCCCCCAAGCCTTGCGCGCCGCTGCCCCCGGTAAGCCGGCAGGACGCATGCGTCGATGGGCCCCACCCGCGCCCCACAACAACCAGCAGGCAAAGGGGGTGCAGGCTACGGGTCTGGTGTCGTCGCATGCATGCAAGTGGTGCTTTGTTGGTGCTTTGTGGGTGCTGGTGCTGGTGCCCCGGCCTCGCCTGCTGGTGCGCGTACTCCCGCTCCAGGGCGGAGGCGGTGCTGAACTTGTCGGGGTGCAGGCGCCGCTGCAGGGCCTTGTACCGCCGCTCCAGGTCGGGGACATTGACATCGAACCGCCGCTCGCCCCTGCAGCCCGGGGCGCGAGCAGGCGCGCGGGGCGCAGGGCGTGAGCACCCAGCAGGCGCGCGGGGCGCAGGGAGTGAGCTCCCAGCAGCTGGATCGAGGCAGGTACAAGCCAGGCGTGCGCAGCGTGGCCTGCAACTGTCAGCAAGGGTGCGCTGCTGCTGCATGCGGCGGCCTATCACAGCAGCCTGCTGTGGGCACTGGGAGGCAGAGGTAGACAAGGAATGTGCCAGCAGTCTGCGCTCACAGGTCGAAGACTTGATAGTATTGAGGGTCCGCGCTGGCGGGCAGCACAGACTCGCACTCTGGACAGAAGAACAGGTCGTTACTTGTCAGCCGCGTCCCGCACTGCCAGCACGTCCGCTCACTTGCCCACTGCTGCTGAGCCTGCTGCTCGCGCTGCTGCTGCTCTGCTGCCGCCGGCTGTGCGTCATGCTGCGGGCGGGGGCTGGCGCTGAAACAGCGTGCAGCTGCTGGCAGAGCTGCTGGAGCTGCTGCCACGCTGCCGCCGCCGCCACCAGCGGCGCCTGAAGGTGGTAGCAAGGCTGCCGAGCTGGTGCGTGCTGGCGCCAGCCAAGCGTTTACCTCTCCGCTAGGCAGGCCGCTGCAAGCCGCCTGGCGCACAAACCCAAGCACTGCTCGAGCACTTCGTCGCATGGTGCCTCCCAAGCTGTCTGATTACAGGATAAAGGGCGGGATCGATCTGAACAATAGTGGGCGAATGCGAATTAGATATACAGTCGCGGGAAACGGCCAACACTTGCCTGGCAGCCAGCACAGCAGCGTGGACTGGAGGCGCAAAGAAGATTGCGAGCTGGATTTGACCGTGCATTTGTTTGAGCGTGTGATCACCGGCATCCTGCTCTAGTTTCACGCTTCCTGAGCTGAAGACCACCTACGTTCTGCGGCTATGCAGCGCCTGCAGCCCTCCATAAGCGCCGTGCAACGCTCGAACATGATTTCAAATATTTTTCGACCCGCAGCAGAGCTACTGGCAAGCGGCAGCGCTGGGCGGCGGCAACAGCGGCAGCGGCGACGGCTGCCACCCTGCTGCACCGCCAGCACTGGCAGCAGCAGCAGTGCAGCAGAGGCCGCGCAGCTGCTGGATCAGTTCTGGCTGGCGCGTGGCGTGGTGGAGGAGGAGCAGCGCAGGTGAGCGCAGGTGCAGAGCGACCTTCTGTGGTTGCTGCCGCCTTCCTCCCTGTGTCTGCAGATACGCCCGCTCATCTCCATGCTGCTGCAGTGTTCACAGTTGCCCCCCTGTGCTGCACCTTGCCCCACCACCCGCAGGCGGCTCGTGGCAGCAGCGGGCAGCTTGCAGCAGCTGGTAGGCAGCGAGGAGGGGTACGAGGATCTGGAGCTGCCATCCCTCAGCGCGGCATGGTTTCTGGGCCCGGGCAGCGAGGGCAGCCCAGAGGTGCGCCACCCGCCTGCTGCCCCCGCGTAGCCCCTTTTGGCTGCAGGCTGCTGCGCGCCAGGGGGCGCTGCCTGCATGCTGCGATGATGCTTTAGGGAGCCGAGCCAGCCAGGCGCGGCAACCCCTGCAGCGTGCCCTGGCGCCCGTGCAGCTGCCCATGGCGGGCAGCACCCAGCTTGCCGACGGCAGAGGCGTGTGCGCGCTCCCGGCGGGTGCAGGTGGCGGCGGCATCCAGGCGCATCCTGGCGCTGCAGCAGCTGCTGGGCGGCGGCGGCGTCGACGTGGTGTGGATGCTTGTGCGGGAGCCGCGCCTGCTCAGCGCCGACTTTCGCAGGTGATAATTGCTGCCCTCGCTCCTTGCTCTCTGCTGTGCTCGCTGCCCTTGGCCCTTGCTCCCCGCTGTGCTCGCTGCCCTCGCTCCCTGTCCCCTGCTGTGCTTTCTGCCCTCGGCCCTCCTATATGCTTCACCAGGCTTGCCGCATGCGCTGCCTGTTGCGCTGCCGGTACTGCCCTGGCTGGCCTGTCTTCTCTGTTATGGAGCATCGCCGAGGTGCGCCTGGCCAGCACAGGGCATCTTGCCTGTGTCAGTCTTCAGCGCGCGGCAGCGCACCTCGACGGCGCAGCGCTTCTCCCTCCCCTGCCTGCAGCATCATGCAGCGGCTCTTCGACATGAAGATGTCTGAAGGTGCCGAGGGCGTGGACGTCATCCGGCTGGTGGAGCAGCAGCCGGCGCTGCTGCTGGCGGCGGGCCCCGAGGGCGGCTCTGATGCCGAAGAGTCGGCAGACGCGCGCCTGGCGGCGTGGCGGCACGGCCTCGTCAGCGACGGCGCCGCCGAGTGGGGGCGGCGGTACGAGCAGCTGGCGGGGTACCGCCAGCGGTACGGCGACGCGCACGTGGGGTACCGCGACGGCGACGACGCCGAGCTGGGCCGCTGGGCCGCCAAGCAGCGCGCCGAGGCGGCTGCCGGGCAGCTGGACGCGGGGCGGCGCGCCGCGCTTGATGCTCTGGGCTTTGAGTTTGATGGGGAGCGCGCCGAGTGGCTGCGCTGGCTGACAGAGATCCGCACGTTCCGGGAGCGCGAGGGGCACTGCCAGCCGCAGCCGCTGGCGCACCCAAACGGTGGGCTAGGGCTGGGTGCTGCAAGGGGGAGCGAGCATGCAGGGTGCGGCCCAGCGACCTGTTCGTCCTTGCCGGGGGCCGCACCACCCGCCATGCTTGCATCACCGGCCCCCCGCCCCTGCCCACCGCCCCCACTCTCCCCTCATTTGCAGACTTTCTGCTCATCAACTGGTGCTCCGTGCAGCGCATCATGCGGCGCTGCAACGTGCTGGCCCCTGAGCGCATCGCGATGCTGGATGAGCTGGGCTTTGACTGGAGCGGCGCCGACCCGCTCTCCTGAGGCGCCCCCCCCCCCTGCGGCGCGCACCACAACGAACGACGCCTGCTGCCGTGCTCTCCTCCTGACCCTTCCCGACGAGCGCCACTCGCCTGTTGAACGTTCCTGCACCCACTTACTCCATTTCATGCCCCCCCCGCTCTCATCGCGCCCAATCTGATGTGAAACCACTGGAGTGAGCCAAGAGTTACTGACAGGCTGCTGGTTCAAGGTGCAGCTTGGGTCGGGGCCAAGGAGAACAGACCCAGGGGGCCAAAAGCTGGGGAGGCACGCGCATGTGTCGGGAGCCAGGGAAGAGAATGGGTGAAGGAGCGAAGGGACCCTCAATCGCGCAGAGAACGGTTGGTTGTTTGTTGGTCTGAGGGAGCGCACGTAGAGACAGCGA
>KQ482066.1:1157514-1184038 GCA_001430745.1 Auxenochlorella pyrenoidosa | reverse complement strand
TAGCACCGCACGCGAAACGAAAGGGGGGGGGCAAGTGCCGCAGGCATGAAAGGAGACATCACTTTGGGGCGGGACGATCAGTGTGGTCGCACCCCCCTGGCTGCGCAACACAAGGGCCTCGGCGCCGCGACTGCCGCGGCTGGCTGCTGTCGGCGGCGCCGGCCAGGGGGCCGGAGCGGCCGGCGTCACCGCTGGGCATGCTGCGCCGGGTGGACGAGGGCCTCCAGCGCGGCGGCGCGCGCCGCCACGTCGCGCTCCCACTCCCCCCGAGCGGCGGTGGTCAGGGTGGTGGACGCATGCTTCTCCACGCCGCGAGCCACCATGCACATGTGGGCCGACTCCACGGCCACCAGCACGGCGCGCGCGCCCAGGGCAGACATGGCTGCGGCAGGGGGGGCGGGAGGGCGCGGGAGGGCGGCAGTTGTGGTGTGAGGAGCGGCACGAGGCACTGCTAGCATGGCTGGCCTCGGCCCCTGGGCGGCAGGATGAGCCGTGGGACTTTTAGGAGGCTCGGCGTGCCACAGGGCAGCAGCAATCGCAGCCAGTACCTGGCAGCCCTGGCAGCCAGCTGCCAGAGCTGCCAGAGTGGGCAGACAGAGAGCGAGCAGTCGAAAGGCCGTCCAAAAACAGCTTCCTGCCTGGCCGGCGCTGCCCCAAGAGCGGGCAGCCTCCCTGGCCTGCCAGCCCCCCAGGATCCCCATGGTAGCAGAGGCAGATGCGCACCTGCGTCCGCCACTTGGTGCGTGAGTCGCTCCTGAACCTGCAGCCGCCGAGCAAACATCTCCACTACGCGCCCCAGCCGGCGCCGCAGGCAGGCAGGGTCGCAGGCGGCGCCGGCCGAGCCGGCGGGCCCCGGCAGGTAGGCCAGGCGCAGCGTGCCGTAAAAGGGCAGCAGGTGGTGCTCGCACTGCGAGCTGAAGGGCGCGGCAAAGGCCTGCACGCCGTCCTGCTGCGCGTCCTGCGCATGCTGCAGCTGCTGCAGCTCCAGCGGCAGGCCTGCTGCGGCCGAACCGACGCCCGCCGCCGGCGCAGCCTCGGCCTCCGCCATGCCCAGGATGAAGGGCACCTCTGTTGACATGTCGTCTGAGCTGGCGTCGGATGGGTCCGCTGAGTGGTCGTCCGGGGTCGGCGGCCCCAGCTCAGAGGCCGCTGCCGGCGAGCTGGCGCCGCTGCAGCCGCCGGCGCAGGCGCCGCCGCGGCAGCAGCCGGGTGGCTGCATGCGGTACCCGGCCGTGGCGCTGAGCAGCCAGCTGGCGTAGCGCGCCGCGCCGCCCTTGAGGCCCTGCAGTGGCAGCGAAGGGTGGTGGGCATGGTGTTGAGGCCGGGTGGGCAGGAGGCAGCGAGCACCCCGGGCGACGCAACACAGCAGCCAGCTGCATTGCGGCAGCAGCCAGCTGAGGTGCATGACCAAGCAGCCTGCTGTGCGCACTGCCAAACGGCCACCGACTACAAAGGTCGTGGAGCAGGTTTGTAGCTGCGCTGTGCCCGTCAGGCCAGGCCCAAGCGCCCACCTTGCGCGCCGGGTCCTCTCCCACGCTCTGCAGCAGCTGCTGCGTCGCCGCCACCATGCTGCTGCTGGCCAGGGGCGCCACCTCAGCATCCCCTGCCATGTCAGTCCCCAGATCGCCGCTCTGCTGCCGCTCCAGCGCCGCTGCTGCTGCGGCGCCGTCGCAGAAGCCGGAGGCGGGCGGCGTGGAGCGCCCGCTAAGCCGCAGAAGCGCCAGGAACTCTGCCAGGTGGCCCGACCCCGGCTGCGTGAAGCAGCCGGTGGCGGCGCTGCTGAGCTGCGCCGCGGGGGCGGGGCCGCCGCCCAGGTGCAGCGCCTGCACCACCGCCGCCACGCCGCGCGCGCCCACCGCCGCCTGCACCTCGCCCACCAGCCGCTGCGTGAACTGCGCCTGCGTCTGCAGCCGCGCCGCCAGGCACTTGGTCACCCGCGCCAGCTTGGACAGCCCCAGCACGACACCGTCGGCGGGCACGTACGCGATGTGCGCGCGCCCGTGGAAGGGCAGCAGCGAGTGCTCGCTCAGCGCGGCAAACGTGATGTCGCGCACCACAACGAGGCCGTCCGAGCCCGCGGCCACAATCGGCTCGTGGAAGAGCGCCGAGCCGAATGCACTGCAGGGAAGAAGCGGTGCAAGGGAGGAGGTGGATGCTGGACCAATTCAAACTGGGCGGGCAGGCAGGGGCGGGCTTCGCAGCAGGGGCGAGGCCGCCAGCCGGGGGAGCTCCCACCCCACCGAAACCCGAAGCCCACCCCACCCCCGCGCTCACCTCTTGCACTCTTGACGGTAGCCGCGAGTCATGTCCAGCCACGCCTTGGCCACTCGCTGCAGCACGGGGTCACAACAGCAGGCAAAGGGTCACCAGCAAGGCGCGGCGGCAGCGGGAAGCAGCGGCCGTGGGCGGCGTGACACGACCGCTGGCGGCAGCTCCCCCGGGGCCCCTCACCCGCGGGGTGTCCACAAGCCCCTCGCGCTCAGGGTCTTCCCCCACGCCGACCAGCAGCTGGTGCACCGCCGCCTGCATACGCGCCAGTTCCTGCTCCTCCAGCCCTTCTGCCGCGCCGGGCAGCGAGGCCACGCTATCACAGTGGCACATGTTGTTCCTGTGCTGCACCATGGCCGCCGAGAGCGGCGGTAGCGGTAGTGAGCCTGTAAGCTACTGTGGGTGAGACGACATGCAGTGTCGATATAGGGCTGCCCAGAGAACACAGTAGGCCGTGATGATCGGATACTGCTCTGGCAAATGACTGCAGGTTGCCAGGTCGGGCCCTGCTGAGGGCGCCGCCGCGAGCCGCCGCTGCTGCCCACGCTGCCGACTCCTTCTGCACGCACCTCTTGTGCCTTTGCAAGCTGTCGTCAAAATGATGCACCTACTAGGTTAAATGCTCTCTTCTTCCGTTCCTACAATAATTGATGCTGATCCTGCCGTATCACCACCTGTTCACTCAGCTGCGACACTGTCGGCCCGGCGCACGCTGGCCAGAGGAGGCATATTCATGCTTCAAGCATGGAATGCGGCATAACACATGTGAATTTCAAGTGTATATTTGAGGTACACCGAATCTCAAAGGACTCTGAAAGAGTGTGCATCTTGCAATGGCCACGCTCCCGCTGCCGCAGCGCGCCAATTCAAGTGCTGCCCCCACGCAAAAACATCCCTGCTCATTGCCCGACCGTTACGATCGGTGATCTCATGCTTGTGGAGGGCTCCCCAGCTCCAAAGCTTCTTGCACAGCACCTGGGCGCTGCGCAGCGCTGCGAGGGCGGCTTCAAGCTTGACGGCCTGCCTGTTTTCGATCGCTCTCACGTACAGGTTGGGTCAAATCGCCAGCAACTCCAGCCGCAGTCTGCGCTTTGCTCCTGACGCTGCCAGCGCCTCCCGCCACGCCTGCCTTGCAGCGCTCAGCCCGCCCCGCGGCCCCGCGGCTGGCCCATGCCTTCCCAACCTCCTCTGCAGGGCACTGTGGTATTCAAGCTGACCAGCACGCTCCAGCTGGACGACGGCACTGGCTCGATCAACGTTGTCTGCCCTGCGGCCGCCGCCACTCCCGGCGTCGAGCTGGCAAGCTGCGCACTGGGGGGCCGCCGCGGGGGACTGGTGCACCCTCTAAGGGCACCCTCGCATTGCAGCGAGCAGCGCAAAGGCCAGCAGCTGCAGGCCAACAATGTGCAACCCCGCCCTGGCCCCTGGCTGCCTGCAGGACACTGTGCAGAAAGGGGACTACGTGCTTGTAGTGGGCAAGCTGCAGCCGCGCGGCGAGGGCCTGACCCTCAAGGCACACAAGGTGGGTTCTGTGCCTGGTGTTGCGCCTGATCTTGCCAAGTGTTCCTGATCTGTACCAAAGCAGCGAAAGCAGCACTGGTCGGAACTGCGTGAGAACGCCGGAGCAGTCGGAGAGCCGCTGTGCTCTGCTGATTGCGGGCCTGGCGGCGGGGCTGGCACGCAACGCGGGTGCTGCGCACCGTGGCCAGGCGCTTTGTTGGTCAACCTGTGTGGGGCTGCTCAAGTGCCCGCACAGGCCTCCCACCGACCATCGCCCATGCATGCCGGTGCAAGGTTACATTTGCGACAGCTTGTAGGTCCTATTGCCTGTGCCAAACTCGTACGAGTGTTGCCGTATGGCTCCCACCCCTGCCTTGCAGCTCCTGAACCTGACGCAGCCATGCCGGGCGGCGGGCTCGCCCGAGGAGGCTGCGGCGGCAGAGGCGGCGCTGGGCCGCCGGATGGTGCAGTGGAGCCTCGAGGTGATGGAGCTGCATCGGGTGCTGGAGGCGGCAGCGGAGGCGGCAGGCAGGGCGCCGGCCAGCTGATCGCACGCCTGGCCCGCGCCTCTGGGGCGGCATCGGTTGCCATGGAGCGGGCAGGGGCCCAAGTAGCAGCTCCCAGCAGCAGCCGACACCGGCAGCAGCAGCAGCAGGAGCAGCACGGGGGCCTGCTGGGAGGGAAGAAGGCGCGGGCGGCTGGGCGGCAGGCGCTGGCGCTGGCGTGCCTGCTGGGCCTGCTGGGCGCGGCGGCGGGCAGCCCCGGCGACCAGTCCTGGCCCTTCCAGCGCTGCGCCGCGCAGTGCAGGCGCACAGGCTGCGCCAGCCTGGCCCCGCTGCCTGCTGGCAGCAGCGCTGGCAGCGGCCTGCCTGCAACCCGGCGGTGCAGCCCCCTGTGTAGGGGCAGCGGCGGCGGTGGGGGCGGCATCAACGGCGCGCAGCAGGCAACCCCGCTGGCGCTGCGGCTGTGGCGCTGGGACTGCGCCGCCGACTGCTCATACCTGTGCATGTGGCAGCTGGAGGGCAGCCGGCGCCAGGCTGGCGCGGCGCCGCAGAAGTACCACGGCAAGTGGCCCTTTGCGCGGCTGGCGGGCATGCAGGAGCCAGCCTCAGTGCTCTTCAGCCTGCTTAACTTGGCAGCACACGTGCACTGCCTGGCGCGCTTCCGCCGGCTGTGCGGCGCCCAGCGGGTGCAGCGTGCCCAGCATGGCAAGACTGCGGCCGCCGGCAGGACTGCGGCCGCTGCACAGAACGGTGCGGCTGGCTGCGCCATCTGCGGCACCGGCGGTGCCAGCAACGGCAGCGCCTGCGCAGCGTGTGCGCAGGCAGCCGACGCTCCCGAGCCTCATCCCTATGCCTGGCTGTGGGCCGGGTACATGCTGCTGTCCATCAACGCCTGGCTCTGGTCTGCCGTCTTCCACAGCCGAGACACCCGGCTGACCGAGCGCCTTGACTACCTGTCTGCCGCCCTGCTCATCTTTTTCAACCTGTTCCTGTCGATCGTGCGCGTGTGCCGCCTGCGCGCCCCCGCAGCGCTCGCCGCCGTTGCCGCCCCGCTTCTGCTCTTCCTGGCCGCCCACTTCCGCTTCATGCTGCTCGTGCTGTTTGACTATGGCTACCACGTCAAGGTGTGCATTGCGGCGGGCGCGGCGCAGTCCCTGCTGTGGCTGGCGTGGGCGGCGGCGCCGCGCCGCCCGCCTGGTCGTGCCCCCCTGCTGGCCTTTATTTTGCTGGTCAATGCCTGCATGGCGCTAGAAGTCCTAGACTTTCCTCCCATACTCTCCACACTGGATGCGCACTCCCTGTGGCACGCCGCCACCGCCCCGCTGGTCTTCTTGTTTTATCGCTTCATCGAGGCTGACGCCACTGGCTGGCGCGACGCAGCCAAGCCCAAGCGCGCATAAGCATGTGTTACCTTGCTCCGGCAAGCATCAATCAATCAAAGTGTGAGGAGCCCTCGGCACCTGACAGGCAAAGCATCTTGGCAATTAAGGCATGCATACGGGTTGGGACGGTTTGGATTGTTTCAACAGAGTTCACTGCCGCGAGGGCTGCAGCAGTCTCCTCGGGACAAGCCGGCCGCGTCAGGCATTGCTTCGTCGAGCTGCCCTGCAGCCTCCAGCTCAGGGCTTGAGCCTGTCGGCGGTGCCCTTCAGGCCCTCGTCCACCTTCCTGGAGGCCTCCTCCCCCTTGGCCTGGGCGCGCCCAGAGGCCTCCTTGACGTCGCCCTGCAGGCAGGAGAAGGCAGGTGAAGCCAGCTTGTGTGGAAGCTCTGTTCAGTCTTAGCCATTTTCAGAATGCTGGATGAATCATGGCACCAGGGACATGCCCTTTGCCTGCAAGGGGAGCCTGCAAAAGGAGCTTGCTCGAGGCGAGCGGAGATAAGGTGGAATCGAGGCGAGCGGAGATAAGGTGGAAGAGGTCGTTTCTGACAATGAGGAGTAAAGTGGGTGGGCCCAGTGGCGAGTGGGCCCAGTGGCAAGGAGCGGCCAGTGCCAGCCGCCTGCTGCGCCCAGCCTGCGCCCCAGCGGGCACACCTGCGCCGGCAGCCTGCCCGGCGGGCGGGCTCAGGAGGTCCTGTAGCCCTCGTGAGGGTCCTGTGCAGGCTTGGCCAGAGCCCCGCGGTGGGCCTCAGCTGTGGAGCGGCACCCCATGCTGTGAGCCCGACCGGGTGGGAGAACAACCCTGCAAACCCCCGACTTGAAAAAATCAGTGCCGGCTGGGCCCCACTCGCAGCTAGCACACCCCTCCCCAAACCCTAAACTGCCGGCCGGGCCCCACCCTGCAGCTAGCACACCCCACCCATAACCCTTGAACTAATCGTTGCAAGCCGGGCCCCACCTGCAGCAGGCACACCCTTCCTTGAAGTAATCATTGCAAAAATTGGATTGCCAGTCGGGGCCCACCTGCAGCTCGCGGTACTTCTCCTTGGCGGCGTCGGACACCTCCTCGGCGTGGCGGGACGCACCCTGGCCCACGTCCTGCGGGAGGGTGTGGAGTGAGGCAGGCGTGCAGTGGGGCAGGGCAGGGCGTGTTTGGGGGTGGTTGCTTGCAGGTGCTTGCTTTGCCAGGGCGCCTGCGGAAAGATGGCTGTATGAGCAGCTGAGGAACGGCAGTCCAATGCCCGCAAGGCTGTGCTGCAACATGGGCCACACGCGGGGCACCACCAGGACCGTGCGCAGGGCCATGACGGGCAGCCGGCTGCGCCCTGGCAGCGCCGCCCTGGGGCTGAATCACTGCGCTCTGCCAGCGCGGCGGCACAAACAGCTCACCCGGGCGGCGGAGCGCGCCTTGTCCCCGGCCTCGCCGGCGGCGCCCTTGACGTCCTCGGCAGCGCCGGCGGCGCGCCCCTTGACCCCCTCTGCCAGCTCGGCAGCCCGGGCCTTGGCCCCCTCGATGCCCTGCGACACGTCGCCGGCCTTGTCCCTGGCGCCCTCGGCCACCTCACTGGCGCGCTCCTTGGCAGACTCGTACGCGCCCTGTGGGGGTGGGTGGGGGTGGGTGCGCGCATGGGGTGGTGGTGGTGGTGGTGGGATGGGGGGCCGGGGGCGGGGGCGGGGGGGGGGGGGGGGGGGGGCGGTTCCCTGTTCATAACACCTGGAATCTCAACGAGAGGCAAACTAGAAATCTCGATGAGAGGCAGGCTCCACGTTGCCTGAGCTGCATGCTTTTGAGGGAGGCTCAGCAAGCGGAGAGTATGGCCGTGAGCACGCGCTCGTCCTTCAGCACTCTGGCCGTGGCAGTGAAGCATGCTCAATCAAGCAAGCTCTTTGCCCTGACCATCATGCTAAAGGGCTGGCGTGCGCTTGCAGGTAGACTGCCCGCTGATTCCCAGCCAGTAAGTGGAAGGGCCGCCTTGTTCAGATACCACCCTCCAGCCCCCCTCCTGCCGTTTGCCCGGCATCCCAACCCTTAGCAAACATAGCCAACCGGTGCTTCTCCCCCAGGCGCTCCCACCCCACCTTGGCAGAGTCCTGCGCATCCTCCAGCCCGCCCTCCACCTTCTGCTTGGCATGGCCCACGTTCTCGCGGCCCTCCTGCATGGGGCACAAGACAGCAGGGCCGGTGGGGCATGGGGTGGGCTGCAACTTGCCCGAGGATCCTCGGACCCCAGCGCTGCACTGAGGCGCGTTTGCATTGGAGACGGCTGATGCTTTGGCAAGGCAAAACATCCTTGCAGGCTGCCCAGGCAGTGCCATGTGCAGCCAGAGGGGCGTGCAGCACGCGCCTCAGCGCAGAGCCCATGGCGCTTCAGGGCATGCAGTAACGCTGAACAGGCATGCACGACCGCCCGGGCTGGACATGTGCCGGGAGCGGCGCTGGGTGCCTGCGCTGCCCTTACCCGCTCAGCGTCGCCGACGAACTCCTTCACGTCTGCAGGGTGGGCAGAGGCAGGGGAAGGAGGGTGAGTTGTTAGCGGTGGGAGTAAGGATGGCGGGGGGAACGGGGAGGGGCATACTGATAATGCAGGGGAGATTGTTGTTTGGCCAAAGGAGGCGCGCGCTGGGAGGGCTGGGTGCCAAGGCAGCAGGGCAGGGGCAGGGGCTGGGGCGCAATGCAGGGCGCCGTAATGCAGGTTGCAGGTCGGCGCCCACAAAAGTAAGCAGGGCTGTCCCACCTTCGGCGGTGCCGGCCACGGTGTCCTTGACGCGGTGGGCGGCATCGCTGCACAGAGGGAGGCAGCGGGTTGGCACTGGGGGCTGCTGAGAGAGCAGGGCTGGCATCCGACCCTACGTGCAGCAGGCCTGCAACATCGATGCCTCGTGTGCCTGGTGCAGCCGTTGTTTGTGCAAAATTGTTCGCGCCTATGCAGTGCACAGCCGGGGAGGGGGCCCCACCTGACGGCCCCCTTGACCGAATCGATGCCCTTCTTGGCCTTGTCCGCCAGGGACTCATCCTGGAGGGGGGGGGGCCGGGGGTAGGGGCAGGAGAGGCGTCACAGCCGGCAGGCGTGCTGTTGCAGCCGTGGCCTGGCCCACCAGTTCCACAATGCTGCATGGGGCATGAAAATGGGAGCTGCAAAGGGAGGTGAAGGGCAGATGGTGGCTTGCGGCAGCGGGCTGCTGGGCCGCCAGAAGTGCAAGCCTTGCGGCGGCAGGGCGGGGAGTGGGGAAGGGCTGTCATCAGGGGTGGTGACAGCGAAGGGGTGGTGACAGCGAATAGCCGAGCAGTCACGCACTACCAGCAGCTGGATCAGGGCTGGTGGATGCTTTTGGAGAGCAGAGCTGCTCAGGCACCAAGTGCTGCTGCAGGAAGAGGGCTGCCTGATCCGCCACGATAGTGCTGACGAGGAGAGGTTCCTGGCAAGCTGGCGGCTGGGACCTCGGCGCACCCACAACGACAGATTGTAGCCATTGCTTTGTGCAGCGATTGCCCCTGCCCTGCCCCGGCACTCTCACCCCTGCTGCTGCACGCACAGCCAGGCGGGCCGGACGCGCCGCCTGCCGCCGAGGCCGCAGGGTCCGCGAGGTTGCTGGCGCTGCCGGGTGGGTCAGGGAGAGCCGGGCAGTCTGCATGGTTGCTTGCAAGGGCGTGCAAGTGGAGGCTGTGCTGATGAAGGCGTCGAAAAGGTCAAGGAAACAAACAAGACAGTTTGGAGCGGCCAGCAGGATCCCAGGAAAGTGGTGAGCAGTGCTCACCACTTTCCTCCCACGGCAGCTGCCGAGTGGCTGGCATCGTCGCCACCAGGAGTTGTTCTCCTGTGTGTCGCGTCTTTACTTTTCGCACATTCGTTCGAGGCTCTCTGCGTGGTTTGACGATCAGAAAGCGATCATGAAGCTCAAGGGGGCAGCGGTGGCGCTGCTGCTCCTCGGTCTGCTGGCCCCTGCGGCCTTGGCAGCCAAGAAGGTGCGCCTAGGGGCGGTCAGACGGCAGCCAAGGCAGACTAGGCTGCCGCTTGCTCGCCCTGAACGCTGGGGGCTCTGCATCGGGCGGCCTGCATCGCTGCTGCCGCCGCCCCCCACCCCTGCTGACTAGGCCCTTGTTCTTACCCCCGCCGAAGCAGGGCGACGAGGAGAAGGCGCGAGGTATGGCGGGGTGGGCCACTGACAAGGCCAAGGGGGTGGCAGATGCAGTGAAGGACACCATCGCCTCGGGTCAGCACAGCTCATGTTGACACCCGCCGCTGTGCTCTTGTGTCGGGCGCCGCGCGCGGAGCGCTGCTGCAGACCAGCAGCATGACGCTGTACCCACAAGCGTGTTCCCCCATGCTGCAGTGTCCCTCCCTCGCGCCTCGCCACCTCCAACGCCCCCCTCCTCGCCACCCTCTCTGCGCCCCCCCGTCTCTGCAGAGTGGGGCGGCGCCAAGGTGGAAGAAGTCGAGGCGGCCATGCCTGGAGGGGCCGGGGAGATTGAGTATGTGCGAGTGCGGGCCAAGGGCGCCGGCGAGGAAGGCACCGGCTGGGAGGCCGCACACCCCAGGCAAGTGCCGCGGGGCAGGGAGGGGGAGGGCTGCCGGGGACTGCGGGGGCGCCCTGCCGCGCTGCCTGTGCGGCCGGAAACAGGGGGGGACATCTTTCGAAGAGAGGCGCCTGTCGGTGACCAGGGCCGACACATGCCTGCTGCAGCTTAGGTAGCTAGCTGCCTGCATTTCCTTTCCACGACGGGTGGGCTGGGATCCTGATGTGGGGATGGCCCTGCGTGGCAGCTGCACAGCGGTGGCCCACTCTTTCTGGGGCAGGTTGGCCACCCGGTGGCCGTAAAAAGATGCCGCCCTGTCTTTGGGCGCCTGTCTGCCAAGCTGGATACCTTACACACAAGGCGTGGCGACGGCTCCAGGTAGCCGCTTGCCATGCCAGTGCTGAGAGGCATCCCAAGCTCAGCATGCAGCCGTGTCGGCCTGGCTCGCCCATAGAGCAGCCTGGGCCAGCCTGGGAGGGATGTTGTTTTGCGGGCAGTGGGTGAACAGCTGTTGGCCGCCCCAGTATCTCTGATGAAGCCGCCAAGTGGCCGCGGCTTTGCTGGCAGGGGCTGCCCTCTTGTTTGCATGGACGCCGGAAGCAGAGCTGTGGTGACACTGCTGCACTGCTGCCCTTTCTGGGCTTGGCAGGTGCATGGAGGGGGGCACAGGGGTCAGGCGCCAGAGGCTTGGCGCAACATTAATCGCAGCCAGCCGATCACAGTGATTTTGGAAGGGGGGCCTCCCGCTGATGAGCCATGTGGAATGGGAATGGCTGCCTGTGCCAGGCAGGGCAGCTGCTCGGTCGACCTGCGCTGTGCGCCACAGGCAGCATGCAGTGCCACCCTGGCTGCTCAGCGGGTCGGCCATTGCCAGGCCTCAAGGCATTGCAAAGCCCAGTTGTCGTTCCAGGCAGCATGACGTCACACCGATGTCTGCTGGAGTGCCTGCCACGCCTGCACCGTTTGCCCAGCATGCCACAGCACTGCACTTGCCATCAAGGTCACCCAGCGGGTGCGGCTTGATGGCAGGCGCTGCCCTTGCGGCTTGCTGGGCACCAGTTGTGGGCTGTGCCACCCTACAGTCAACCGGACCCTTACCCCATGCATCCTGTTTGTTTCTTTTGAGAGCTATTGGCTGCTTCCGGCCTGCCCAGCCCGTGTCCCCGCCGCGCCCGCCTGCCCTCGTGCAGCAGAGGGCGCGAGGGTGGGGAAGCGGGCGGGAACCCCGAGGGCCCCCGTTGGGCCTGGCAGCACCTGAAGCACGACCTGCAGGACCCTCACGATTGGGACAAGAGAACAGAGCAGGCTTACGAGCAGGGATACGAGCAGTGACAGCACGCGGCAGCTGCAGGGCAGGCAAAGGCACAAGGCCGCTGCCGGTGACCGGCAGCACGGCTCGCAGGGGTCGCTGCACCCAGAGGGTACTGTTTTCTATAACAGGTCCAGCGGGCAGGATTGCCACACATTGCAGCATTGCTGCCATCCGCTGCTTGCTCCCTTGCAATCCAACCTGGTGGCCACCCTTCCCCTTTCCCGCAGCACCGGGGTCTTGTCCCGCACCTGGCAGTCTGTCAAGTCCTCCCTGGGACTGGCCAAGGGCTCCGCCCAGGAGGCTGGCCGCCAGGTGGGCGCCTGCAGGGTCTTGTGGGAGGGCCCCTGCGTGGCAGCGCTTGCTGCATGGGCGCTAGATCGAGGTTCCGCATATGCGCAGCTCCTGCTGCGCAGTGCAAGCGCGAGGCCCCTTGGCTCTGCTCCATGCACCAACATAGGTCTTCCCTGGCCCGCTTCTCGCACTGCTGCCCTGCAGGCTGGCGAGGCTGTGGGCGGGGTGGGCCAGTATGCTTACGACCAGGCTGTTGGGCTGAAGAACTCGGCTGGGCAGACCTGGGACGAGGCCATGGGCTCCGCCTACAAGTGAGGGTGACCCTGGGGGCGTGTTTCTGCCTAGTCTTGTCCTGGGAGCAAGGCAAAACTTGCGTTTGGGTCGAAAGTGTGGCGTTAAGTTGAGGTCGAGCATGGAGCAAGATACGGCGGGGGTCGAGGCGGCGAGCTCAGCCTGGGTGCTTGCTAACAGTGCAGGGGCGCATGGCTTTGTCAAGCGCTGGCAGTGCTGTGCAGTTACTAGGTTTTTGACGTCGTCGTGCACTCCCTGCCTGCCACCTGCCCTGGTGAAGGAACTGGGAGAAGACGAAGAAGAGCAGCCAGCAGAACTGGGACGACGTGAGCCTGCTGCCGGGGGAAGGGGGGAAGGCGGAGTGCGCTGCAAGCGGCACAGCTGGCGTTTGCAGAAGTCGCGGCACGCACCACAGCTTGCAGACTGCGGCCAAGGGCCTGTGCCGGGAGTTGAGAGCACGTTTGCATGCAGCAGCACCGACATGTTCCCTGCCAGGTGTGTGCCAACACTGTCTTTCCACCTTCCACCTCCCAACCCCTCTGTGCTCTCATGGGTGCAGGCCAAGCGCGCTGCCTGGGACCAGTGGGCGGCCACCGTCTCCTGGCCGCGCCTCACCCTTCAAGCCACCAAGGTGCGCATGGCCCGCTTCCCCTGATGCCGCACCTGGCGGGGGAGCGTTTGTTGGTGTCGGAAATGCTGAAGGGTGCTCTCTTAGGGTGGGTCGCGCTGTGCAAGAGCCATGCAGGGCGCTTGTGTCGTGGCATCGGCAGTCATCGCACCAACAAAGATCCGCAACATCGGAGATCGCGACTCCCTTTTGGCCCCCTGCAGGACGCCATGACCGACGCAGCCGGCTCCGTGACCGGCGCAGTGGGCGGCGCCGCCCGTGGCGCTGCAGATGCTGCCGCAGGCGCCGCCTCGGGCGCTGCTGGCTGGGCCGCCGACAAGGCCCGGGAGTCGTGGTTCGGCGCCCTGGCAACAGCCTACGCCAACTGGTACGCTACAAAGGACAAGACCAGGCAGGCAAGCCTTGGAATTTGTTTTCCTCTTGCTCGGTATCTGAGGTAGAGGATGGAGCACCAGTGGAAGGCTTGCGCGTGCTTACCCGCCTTCTGGCTTACACAACCATGCTCATGGCGTAGCATAGGCAGGCAGCAGGTCTGTGCGTGCTTGCCCTGCGTGCACGACCATGCTCCTGGCGTAGCAGAGGCAGGAAGCAGGGAATGTGTGCGGCCTCAGACTGATTGGGCACGCAGCGCCCAGGTAGCTTGCGCCTGCCTGCTGCTGATGTCAATCAGGCTCCCCAGTCTGACTCTGCAAGGCCGGCAGCGCAGGCTGCTGCCTTCCTGGGTTGCGGCAGGCCCGCCCGCCAGCAGCTCTCCTGTGCCCCACACACTCAGGAGGGTGCTTGGGCTCGGAACCCCCCTTGACTCTCCGGTCACTGCTTCCTGCTGTATCCTAATCAATCATCCGCCGGCCTCCCCCTGCAGACCTGGGAGGATGCCAAGGCAGCCGCCTGGAAGGCCTGGAGGGTGAGCTGGCTGCGCTGTTTGGCGGCGCAACACTGCACTGAGCAACACTCTGGTCCAAGCTGCAGCCTGCTGTGCCGACGGGGCCTTGCTTCCAGCTGCGGCGCTCCACAGCACCCTAGCCTTGTGGGATGCACACCCACCATGCAGCTCATGCCGTGCACAATGCATGATACGAATCCGCAGCCGCCATGCTGCCCGCAAGCACCTTCCATGTTGTTGTGCCCCTTGCTCTCCTCCCCCCCGGGCCTGGCCCTGCAGGCGGCCGAGGGCCGGACCTTTGGGGCATATGACTACGCCAAGGACACCTCCGCCTCTGCCTACGACAGCGCCCTGCAGTCGGCCTACGAGCAGTGGCAGGCATGCGATTTGGGAAGGGGGAGGAAGGGGTGGGGGGGGGGGGTGGGGGCAGAGGGTGAGGGGGGCATTCAAGTGGAGTGCGTTCTGGGCACTGCAATGAACTGAGGAGCGCTGCTGCCCGTGCGTGTTGCTGAGGCTGCGGGGCCGTGGAGCCTGTCAACTTGCACATCAGCTCGCCTGCCAGCGGCTCAGCAGGGAGCGCTCTGGTCAGCGGGAAGGTGCCAGCCATCATGGGCACATCAGGGAGTTCCAGCATGGCATTACAGGTGCCATGATGGCACTCCATCGTGTGCCCATGATGGCTGGCGCTCTGTACTGCGCCGCTGATTTGCAGGTCAACAGCTCAATCGGCGCATAGCCAAACGAATCCCCTGTCTTGCAATGCCCTCATCCATCCACGAGCACTCCCAACCCCCACCCCAAACCTCTCAGTCCCCACCCCCGCCAACCCTCCATCCCATGCACACACATGTGCGCGCACACTCGCATGCCCCGGCCCCGGCTGCCCGCAGTCCACCAAGGACAAGACAGGGCAGACCTGGGACGCCGCCCGTGACGCCTTTTACGGCGCCTGGCGCTCCACCTACCGCTCCTGGGACGATGCCATGGCCTCGGCCTGGGAGCAGTGGCAGGTGGGGGCCGCCGCTGCAAGGCTGCCGCTGCTGTCAGGGAGGGGACTGCTGGGCAGGGCGACGGGGCCGATGTGGTTGGGAGCTCAGGGCACAGCTTAATGGGCGGCGGCTGGTGTGATCGTTTGACCAAATCTGTGCTTCTGCTTCGGTGAGCTGACTGTCCGCAATGGCATGCCTCTCCTGAGCATGCCCGCTGCCCTTCCTGCCGTTCCCCTGCCCTTCTGGCCCGCAGGCCACCAAGGAAAAGACCGGGGAGGTGAGCGGGCATGCAGCATGCAGCTGTGCACAGGCACAGCCAGGCAGTTGGGCCGGGCTGCAGCACTGCCAACGCACAGTGCGGAACCCACTGCGAATGCCATGCCCAGGTTTGCCCTCAAGTCCCGACCCAACCGTCCCGCCTCGCTCCCTCCCATCACCCTGCTCTTTTCACGACAGACCTGGGACACCGCCAAGGAGCGCGCGTGGGAGCAGTGGAGGGCCGGCAAGGGCACCGCTGACGAGGCAAGCCAATCGGGCCGGGCCAGGCAGGGTCATGTGGGGAGCGCTGGCGCAACTGTGCCCTGCTTCCTGGTCAGCGCACCGCTCCTCTTGCATGCACTACCCTGCTGCGCCACGCACATGTGGTGAATGCGCACCCAAACGCTGCAGCCTACGCGACCTTTATGCACACCGCTCTCGGCCATTCTCTCCCGCAGGCCGCCGCCAGCGCCAGCCGCGGCTGGGAGAGTTGGATGCGCTCCGCCTGGGGCCGCTGGCACCGCACCAAGGACGCCACCCAGGAGACCTGGGACGCCGCCAAGGACCAGGCCTACAGGCAAGCGCTGTCCAGAGCGCAGGGTGCAGACTGAACGCTGGGCAGGGTGCTAGGGCTGCTGGCTGAGGTACTGGGCTTGACAGCCGGCCGACTGCCGTGCCAGCCAGCGACCCACGCGCTCCCCCCCGGCCGTCACCCCTGCAACATCAGATTCCTTCTGTTCTCTCCTCCCCCTGTGGGTTTGCTGCAAGGGCTCCTTGTCTCACATATGCAATCTGGCTTTTACAGACCCTTCATGCGCCCCATCTCACTGCAGCCGGCCCACCTACCCCCCACCCCACCCCACCCCCTGCAGGGCCTACGACTCCGTGGCCTCCTCTTCCCATCAGACCTGGGACCAGGCCAAGGAGGCTGCTAAGGAGCGCTGGGAGTCCACCAAGGGGAAGACGGGGGAGGTGAGCGAGCGGCAGGGAGGATGCATTGGATAAGAGCGGCAGGGACGTCTGGGAGCATTGGGAGTCCAACAAGGGATGCAGGCGGCTGGCGGCTTGCCGCCGCCACCTTGCTGCCCGCCCTGCTGGCTGGCCCGCGCAGCGGGGACGGCACTGGCACAGAGCACCTCTGACTTTGGCTGCTCACTGTGCCCAACTGTGCCCAACTGCCACCCCCCTGCTGCAGACCTGGGACGACGCCTCCCGCTCCGCCTGGGAGTCATGGATGTCGGCCCGGGCCTATGCCGGCGGCACCTGGAAGGATGCCCAGAGGGCAGCTGAGAGCTACTGGCGGGACACCAAGGGTAGGGGGCCGTGGGGGGGGGGGGGGCATTGGCCTCGGCGGGTCCTGCTGGGTGCTGGGGCTTGTTTTCAACCCTCCTTGCACATTACAGCACTGCTGGTGGCAGGTTGCAAGGCTGTGGGGCGGCGGCTTGGGCATGCCTGCAGTCGAGCCTAGCCTGGCCTCGCCCCGCTGGCTCCTTTCAAGCGCAGGCGCAGCAATGCCGAGGCAGAGGGGCGCCACCTGTTGCAAGGCCGCTCTCTTTGAGGGGCCAGCTTGCTGCTCGGTCGGTCATTAGGAAGCTGCAACAGTGGCTCCGCCTCCCCCCCACCCCCACCCCCACCCCACTCCCCGCCCCCATCCCCACCACGCCCGGCCTCACAACCCTCCTGCAGGGAAGACCAAGGCCGGCTACGACGATTTCATGTCCAGCGTGTGGGAGAACTACGGGCGCGCACGTGACTCGGCGGGCTGGACCTGGGATGAGGCGCAGGCAGGGGGGAGGCAGGAGGGAGGCAGGGGGTGGGCGGGCGGGGCCAATCATCCAGGCAGGCCGGGGATGCTCCTGTCATTTGCGGTGGCGTCGCCTGGTGGCTCGGGGCCAGGGCGCGTTGGAAGGCAGTGCGGCTGGCTGCTTGCTTCGGTGGGAGGGATGCTGTTTGGACGGGCGAGCAAACCAGCAGCAGCAGTTGGGCGGCACCTCTCGAGCACCATGGCCAGAGCTTGCAGCCCCTGCAGCCGGGGCGCTGGCATGCATCCCACTCTGGTGCCCTGCCCCGCGTTTCCTGCCTGACCCCCCGTGCAGAAGTCTGCCAAGGACTACTGGCAGGCCACCAAGAGCGCCACCGGCAGGACCTGGGACCAGGTGGGGCCGGCAGCTGGCCAGCAACATCAGCAGGCCAACCAAGCAGCCTCACGCCACTGTAATGAGGAGGAGCCAAGGCCTTGCCAGGTTGTCCTGGACAGCATTCAGCGCCTTGTTTGCTCGTCCTGCTCTGAGTCGGGTCGCCAGCTTTCGGCTGCCCCGGCCTGCCGTGCCCCTGCAGGCCTCGGACACCGCCTGGACCAACTGGCTGCGCGCCCGCGCCGAGTCCGGCGCGAGCTGGGATGAGCTGCAGGTGCGGGCTCCCCCTCCTCAGCTGCCAGCCTGGTCGTGCTCAGCCTTAGCTACACGAGTTGCGTCTGAGCTGTCGGCAGGCCTTCTGGCATGTGGCCGTGCGCTGCAACATGTGCGGATGCCCCGCCGCTGCCAGCGAGCATCGTGCAGGCTCCTTCCCTGTGTGTGCGCCCCTGCACCAGAGGCAGAGGCAACCAGACCCTTGCACCCCCCGCAGAGCGCCCTGCGCGAGCGCTACGACGCCACCAAGGATGCTTCCAAGCAGTCGTACGACGACTGGGCCAAGACGGTGAGCCTGCTGGCGTGCATCACAGGGAATGCTCTTCTTCACTGCCGGCGGGCATCGCCAGGCATGCTCCTCTCCCCTGCGCCCAGGGCCCGCTCTGCTTGGAGCGGGGGTTGCTCTGCTGTGCGCTGTCACGCTGTGCCGGCCGCTTATGCCGGCGACCAGGGATGCCGGGGCAGCTTGCTTGCTGCACCAGCCCATCGTCCAGCCTGGTTCAAGGTTCTTCTGTGACCCTTCCACTGCGCTATGGCCCCATCCCCCAGGCCCGCGCAACCTACGACGATGCCACCCGCTCCGGCGGCTGGTGGGATGCCTTCTCCGACCGCGTGGCCTGCGCCTGGGACGACGCAAAGTGCCGCGTCAAGGAGACGATGGGCATGGGCGCGGTGGGTGGGGGCATGTCACACAGGGCTGGCTGTGTTTATCCTGTGGGTGGGCATGAGCGTGGTGGGTGGGGCTGTGCTGGAAGAGGGGCGTGAGCACGCTGGACGAGGCCGCTCTGCGAGAGGGGCATGAGCGAGGTGGGTGGGCCGCGGTTGGCTTGGTTGCTGCCTGCGGGTGGGCATGGCTGCTGTTGGTGGGCCCGTTCTCGGTGAGGAGCTGACTGCGCACACTCAGAGCTTGGGCAAGCTGGCTCTGCCTGTGTCCTGCCTCTGCACCACGTGCCTCTTTCAATTTAATGCGCCATCAGCTGGCCTTTGCTGCTGTCCAGGCTGGCCTCCATGGCCCTCATGCTGTGGCCTGCTGTGGTCCGTCCCTCGCACTGTGCAGCACGCCGGCAAGTCAGCTGAGCAGGTCCGGCGCGAGGCACACGGCAAGGTGGGGGTGCCCTGCTTGCACTCCTGTGTACACTCCAGTCTCCACTTGGCGGTGGCAGCTCCGTTTTGCCTGGCTGGCACCCATCTGCACTCCGCGGGGCTTTGGGAGCATGCACTGCGCCGCAGCGGCGGCAGCGAGCGGTTAGCTATCGCGCACTCCTTGCGTGCCGGTGGCGTAATGCCTTTCCTCTTGAAATTGCTCTTATTTCTCTGTTCTCGCTGTTTTTGTATCCTTGCTGTCGCAGGTGGACGAGCTCTACGAGTCGGCGAGCCATGCTGAGAAGGCCGAGCTGTGAGGAGCCCTGGTAGGTGGCGCCTGCAAGCCTACAGGCGCCTCTTCAAGTCCCAAAGCAGCCGGCGCAGCTGGGAGACATGCGCTGACAGCGGCAAGGCGCGGCCGCTGAGTTCGGCGCAAGCCATGTTGGGAGGGGCCGCCGGGGCTGGCGGCGCAGCGGCGCGGCGAGCACTCCTGCGCTGCTGGTTGTTGCATGTTTGTGAATTTGTGAATGTATGTTGCTCGTGGGTGCATGCGTGTGTAGATTGCAACTCGTCCTGCTTCGAGGCGTTTGTAAGAAGTTCTGGGAGTGCTTGCATAGACCTCAGGCAAGAGTCCAGCTGTGGACATGTTGGGGCCACCTTCACAACCTGCGATGCTGAGCAGATACCCTTCGAGCTGGGGCAGGAGGAAGATGCTGAGTCCCTTCAAGCTGCCTGTGGGATTGGCTGTGTTTGCTGCGCTTCTCCAGCTGTTAGTTCCATGCAACCTGGCATGTGGGAGGGGCAAAGGCTCTGGGCCAGCAACGCGGCAGCATGTGCCCCATCTGGCACGCCGGGCAGACAGGTGGCGCTGGGATCCTGGTGCCATACAAGTGCACGGATGCTCCTGGTTCGCTGTTCATCGCGTCCTACCCACATGCTCGACCTCAAATCCGCGATGCGAGCCTCTCCAAGCTTCCTGGTGATCCTGCTGCTCGCTGTTGGGGCCGCAAAAGCAGACCCTGCGAGCGACGTAAATTGTTTCTCGCCGGAGTACGGATGCCAAGACGGTAGGCCGCCAGAGGGGCGAGCGGGGCGCCAGCGGGCACTTCTGGCTGTTGGTGCCGCCGCTGCTGCCGCTGTCGCCGCACTGCGGCCGGCCTGTGCTTGTGGCCACTCGGCAGGCCGCTGACAGGAGGGTTCCTTGTTGTGTGCCCACAAGGCGCCAAGCGACCACTTGCTATCCTTGCGCCTCCGCAATGCCCTCCCCCCCCTCGCAGTGGCGGTGTCCATCACAGTGGGCGGCGTCAATGCCACCTGCCTCTGCACCAACGGCACCCGGCTGGTGCTGGAGGGCGTCTACTTTGCGAATGGCACATTTGAGGGGGTGAACACAACGTTCCGTGCGGGTGAGGGGGTGGGCGCCGTCGCAGCCTGCCCCCGGCTCCCGCCTGCACGTGTGCCGGCGGGGGCTGCTTGCTTGTGTTTACAGTCTGCCTCACTGCAACAGAGCTTGCGACACGTGGATCCGGGTGGGTGCCCACTGGTTGCGGCATCAGCCCTCTGCACGTCCCAAGTGGATGCGCTTCTGAACCCTCCTTTGTGGGCTTGCAGATGATGGAGCAGTTGTCGCGGCTGGGTGCCCGAGTGGCCTGCTATGGTCCGAGGTGGGGGGGCCTCCGAATTTGAGGGACCGCTGCTCTGCACGGGCTTGCTCCCTCACTGCCTGCTCCAGCAGTGTCGTGCAGACTGCACCGCGCGCCCACGGAGTCCTGCATGTTTCGGCCTGGCTGCCCCTGCACGCCTCGCCATGGCTCCCATCTGTTTTTTTGCCGCGCCCCTGCTGCAGGCCGCGGGCTGGGCCGAGCCCTGCCATGCCGCCGGGGACATGAGCCAGAACTGCGGCCCCACCTGCCGCGCTGCCGTGGCCGCCGACAGCGTGGGTCGAGACTGCTTCTACAACTTCCTCGCAAACCCCTTTTTTGGCACGCCGCCGCCACGCCGCACCACAGTGGACGCTTTCTACAGCGAGTGCACTGCGCCGGCGCCTCCCCCGCCGCCGCCGCCCTCGGCTGCTGCACCCACGGTGAGTGCCAGTTGGCTACCTGCTGCATGTTGCAGCAGCCAGCAGCTGCCTGGGCCTGGGGCGGTGCACTTTTTCTCACGCGATGCTCACTGCGGCATGCACATGTCCGCAATGCGAGGAGCGCAGGCCTGACAACATCCCTTTCGGCAGCCTCTGTCTGACCTCTGTCTGACACCGGCGCTGCATCCCCCGCTGCAGGCCGCATCTGCCACCCTGGCCATGGGCGCATTGGCGGCCGCGGCAGCGCTCCTGCTTGCGTGACCCACCGATCCAGCCGATTCTTTTGGGGCTGGCAGCACACCCAGGCATCTGCGGTCTGCTTCCAAAGTGGCAGTACCTCCCATGACCTTGCTATGGTCTGCTTCCAAAGTGGCAGTGCCTCCCATGACCTTGCTGTAAGCATTGCTCTGGACCCCTCCGTCGCCATTGCACACTTCCTTCTGCAACGTCCGTACACCCTGAGAACTGTTCTGCACTCAGACACATGCAAATTTGCCACATAGTGAAATCAATTCAAGGCAAGGTTGCCATGCCGTGACGTCAAGGCCATCATAGCCACTACGCTTGGCCTGTGGCGGGGGCGCTGCCGCTGCCCAGACCAACAGCTGGGCAGCGGCGTTGCAATGGGCACACACCCACGTCTGCCGGCCCAAATAGTCGGCGGCCAGGTATTTGGCTGTTGCTGCAGCATGCATGCCGAGCAACGTGCAGGGGAACTGTACATCTGCAAACAGGCCGGATGGATTGGTTGCTTAGTGATGCGCACTAAGACAGCATGGCAAAGAGAAGACGGAGCAGTACACGCGTCCAGAGCGAAAGTGCAATGGCAGTGCAGGCTTGCTTCCTCAGCAGCGAGGGATCCACACCCGCCGCAGCAGCAGCGCCCACAAACCAAGCGCCAGGGCCAACCATGTGTCCTTACCCTTGCTGTCCGGCTGTTGCTGCATCGTACCCTGCTGCATGCTCCCCCAGCTGCTGCTGCGTACTCCCCAACTGCTCCTGCATGCTCCCCAACTGCTGCTGCACGCTCTTTAGCTGCTGCTGCATGCTCTCCAGCTCCTGCCGCAAGCTGCGCAGCTCCTGCCGCACACTCCCAAGCTCCTGCCAAATGCTCCCCAGCTGCTGCCGCAAGCTGCGCAGCTCCTGCCGCACACTCCCAAGCTGCTGCCGCATGAAGTCCCGCTCCCAGTGCGAGTGCTGCCATGCGATGTCCACCTCCCGCTGCCACTGCTGCCGTGCAATGTCCAGCTGGCGGTGGAGCTCCTGCATGGTGACATACTCGGTTGCAGGTGGGGTGGACCCTGAGCCCTGTGCGCGGGCTGTTTCAGCGTCCCTCAGCGCGTGTCTGGCAGCAAATGGGCCAGCTGTGGCCGCCCACTGGCTGCCACAGGAGCCAAAGGAGCCGAAGAGGTCAGCTGTCCCTGCGGCATGCATGCTGCGTCGCTCCGCCGGTGGCGGGCAGGCCTCCTGCAGGGCAGCACGGCAGGCAGGCAGGCGTAGCATGTGGTGTACTGCAGGCCGGGAAGATAAGCCTAGTCAGCGGCTTTCCGACTGCAAACAAGACCCCATTACCTGCCTGGGTGCTTCCCTCACCATGCCAGGGTTGTCGCCAGGGCTTTCGCCACCTCCATCGCCGCCGCTGTGCCAGCCACTGCTGCCGCCTGCACCACCGCCACCGCCAGCCTGGCCTCCTCCGCTGTAGCCACCATCGCTGGGGCGGCAAGCGCCGCATCTGCCTGCGCTTCTCCGAGCAGACGGTAATGGGCGTGCAGCAAGCACGCGCGGCCTCCGCCAGCAGGGTACGCGTGGGGCAGACCTGGAGGGAGTGCGACGCGCCTGCATGGCGCCTCTCAGGTGATTCATGGCCTCTAAAGGGCAGACGATACGCATATGCGAAACAGGAGCGTGGAATGAAGTGGGCAGGGAATCCAAATTTGCCAATCGCCCTGCTGGCGCCACGTCACGCACGGGAGGAGTGCTGGAAGTCATTGCAGCAGCTAGGAGCTGCCATGGCAGCTGGAACCAGACCACATCGCACGAGGCGAAGTCCCTAAGCCATTGAAGGCCCCCAGGAATTCAGCGCCCAGCTGCCGCTCAGCCAGTGCTTCCATGCACCAAGCAACCACAGCGTTCGTCCGTGTGCCTCCCCCGAGGCACTTGCCAGACTGCAGAGAACACGTGCTTGTCGTGTCTTTTACACAGATGTCAAGAAGCCTTGGATAAGACAATCAGGGATGAGCCCTGCCCTCTGCATCGCCTGCCACAGGCAGCGCTGCCTCTGCTATGCCTGCATCCAGCAGCTGCCCGGCATGCTCCGGGTACCAGGCAGGCTGCATGAGCGGCACCAGGGCGCAGGCCACAGCATGCTGGTAGTAGCTCTGCCGAGTGACCAGCCCCCCAGTCAGGTGTCCGATAGTCCCAGAGCCCTGCCCGCTCTTGACCCTGCAGGTTGGAGGCAGGGCATGGCTCTCATTACGAAAGGTGGCTGCCAAACATTTGTACGCCAGCTACGGCAATGTGCTCACCTGCACAGCCGCATGCCACGGCGGAGTGCGCATGTGCACTTGCCCATGCTGTGCGCACTCCGCTGTGGTCTTGCCTAGCACACAAACAACCAGTTGCCCGCCCACATGACTATTCCAACTCACCGCCCCCACAGCCGGTCATCCGCCGCCCCCAGCTCCAGCCCCTCTGTCAGCATCAGCTCGCTGATAGCTGGGGGCAGCAGGAAGCTGGCGCTGCGGGCATGAGACACGCGCCCGCCTGGCGCCTGCACCACTGCCCAAGCGAAACATTCCAGCTGCCGCTGCGCCTCCTGCTGGTTGCCATCTTGCTGTGCGCCTCGCTGCAGTTCCCTCCCTTCCTGCCGCTCCCCGCCTGCTTGCCGCTGCTGCTGCAGCGTGCCCCAGCCGTGCGGGGCGGGCGCCGCCCAACCGACGCCGCCCTCTATCGCACACAGCAGGCTGCCGGCGTGTGCTGGGTCGGCCGCCAGGCATGCCAGCCGGTTGTAGGCTCCCAGCAGCGTCTGCTCATCCCCTAACGGCTGGTCGGGCACCCCAGGGTCGGACTCGGCGCCTGCAGATGGCAGGCAGGCAGGCAGGCAGGCAGGTGAGGAGGGAGGTCGGCAGACTGCTGCTGTTGGCGCATCGAAGACTAGCAAACCCACAGACTGATAAGGCCAGTGAAGCCACTCGCCGCTCCGCTCTCAGGCAGGGTAAGCAGGCAAGCTGCAGGACGCTCGCCTCTGATGGTGTTCTCCAGCCCCGGGAATGCTGCTCGCACAGCCGCTGCCACTGCATTGATCTTCACGCCATTCTTGGAGGCCACCACAACCGACAGTGGCCGGGACAGCTGTGGCAGTGCCAGAGGCACAGTCTGCAGGGAGGCAGCAGACGTGAAAGAGTGGGGTTGCGACGCAGGCGCTGTTGGCGTCGGCAGCCCAGCTGTTGCCGTGCGGCACGCGCTGTCTCAGGTACTCTGGCATTGTTTGCATGCACCGATCGTGATCACTGCTCTGAGACAGGGCGACGAATGCGGGGGCTCACCATGGCTGTAGCAAGCTGCGCAGCTGCAACCAGGAGATCTCCGCCACAGCTGATGTACAATCGAGCGACGGGAACGGTAGCAATTTTCAAAATGTACGGGTTGGCGACACCGGTGCAGAGCACAGCAGCCAAGAACTCGAGTTGGCTCCCCCTGCCCTTGTCTGCCATGTCGTGATGTATGCGATGTTCGATCTCTGATCGAAAGCCTATGGCGTGCTCTCAAGCTCTGGCGACACCCGTGTGCAAAGAGAGAACATGGCGCCGGCTGAAGCTGCGGCCGCTGGTCCGCTGCAGGCCTTGCAGCGTTGCCTGGAGCGCCACCAGGCCGTGATCGGAGACGCCCTGCTCTATGTCGATCACGGGGCGGCAGAGGCGGTGGCGGCTGGCGGCGGCCTGGCGGCGCTGCAGGGTGCGCTCGCTCTGCCTTATGTGCTCAGCATTCTTCTCCTCACCCCTATCATCTGGACCATCGTCACACGCTCTGATCTATCATACTTCGCCCTGCCCTGCAGAACTGGGTGCTGCCGGTGTGTGCGACCTGGATGCTGCCTCCCAAGCTGACCTGCCCACTGCGGCGTTGCTGTCGGGCTCTCCAAGCCCCATCCGCCGCGTCGCCCTGCTGATCTCCACCCTGCTGGGAGAGGCAGAGGCGGCGGTGCTGGCGGCGTGCCATGCGTGCGCGGCGGCAGCCCAGTTCACCGTCCTGTGTGCCGTGTCCGAGGCAGCACACCACGAAGAGCTGCCGGCAGCCTATGGCCCGCAGTGCTTCTCCTCTGTGGCCGCGGCCTGGCAGGCGCAGCTGAACGCGGCCCGCCTGGCGGCCGACCGGGGCCCCTGCAGCTTGGCCGTGCTGCACTGCCCGCTGCTGCTGTGCCCGCTGAGCAGCGCCGCCTTCGTGCTGCCCGCCAGCTCGTCAGCGGCGGCGCTGCCACGGTCAGGGCCACTGCCAGCCGGGTATGCCACCTCTGCGGCAGCCACTGCAGACGACGACTCAGATGACGAGCAGCAGCAGCAGCAGCAGCGGGGCAGCCGACCGGGCAGCAGCCGCAGCGGCGGGGTCGGAGGCACGCCGCCAGGCGCTCGCGGCGCCGCTCCTGCCTCCCCTCCCGCCACCTCTGGCTTGGCCCTGTTGGCCCACGCACTCGTGGACGTTATAGCTGCCCTGGGCCACCGCCCAGAGGCCTTTTCCCTGGGCCCCTGCAGCCAGCTGGTTGCCAGTCACATGGCCTTCGTGCCGGCGGCAGCAGGGGACGCGCCGCCGGCTGCCCTGGTGCTCATTGACAGGCTGCTAGATCCGGCCAGCCCGGGGCTGCACCCAGACCTGCTGGTGCCCCGCATTTTTTATGCCCTGCAGCCGGGGGGCAGCAGCAGCAGCACGGACAGCTGCAGCATGGGAAACGCCAGCAGCGACGAGGCTGCTGGCGAGGCGGTTGGGCACGGAGCGGCGCGCTGTGTGGGGGGCGGTGCAGCCGGCTCGCGCTTTGGCCCATCGGCCATGCAGCTGCCCATGCCCAGCTTGGACCCGCCGTTGGTAGCAGACGGCGCAAGCCAGCCGCCGGCAGACGTCGACAGCGGCGGCAGCAGCAGGGGCCCCGCTGACTTTGAGCGCGGGCCCTGGAGCCTGCTGCCCGGCAGCCTGCAGCACTTTGGAGACGCCCAGGTGGGCTGTAAATTTCCATGTACCTTCCCAATCCTCTGGCACACCCCGGTAGTGTTGTGCACTGCCAGGCATGCAGCCGGCAGGCCACTCTCCTCTGACCGTCCATGTCTCATGCCCGGCCGGCCACTGTTCCGTGCCACCCTGCGCCGCAGGCCGAGCGCTGGCTGGAGTTCCTGCTGAGCCGCAGGGGCAGGGACGGCCCGCTCTTCATCCGCAAGTGGCTCCGGGAGGCTGCCCGCAAGGTGGGCGTGGGCCTGCCCGCCTGGGCGCCCCACCTGCCTGACTTCGTCAGCAGAGTGTGTGCAGGGTGGCTGGCTGCAGCGGCGCGCGACTCTGCACGACCTGCACGTGCTCGGCGCGCCGCCTGCCGGCCTCCCGGCTGCCCTGCATCCCATGCAGTGTGCGTCATGCTGACGCACCTGAAGCACAACCAAAACACCACGCGTGCTTGGCAGCCTGCCAGCCCCACTGCCGTTTTGTTTGGCATGCGTTGACTTTACTTATATTCAAAGGTAACTAAATGAACACCGTAAACTGAGAACTTTGCACTCCCTATCAGCAGGAGAACACGCCCCAGCTGCAGCGGCTTAAGCCCGGCGGGAGCATCAGCGCCGAGGAGCTGCGCAGCCTGGCGGGCGCGCTGCGGCGGCAGTCGCCCGCCGCGGCACGCCGCCACGCGGCGCTGCTGCAGCTTGCCGAGGCTGCGGCGGCGGCGCTGGAGGGCAGGCATGCCGGTGGGCTCGTCTATGTTGCTGGGCCAGGAAGGGTGTTCCGGCCCCTTGGTCAGGCGGCAGCAGGGCTCACCAAATTCACTGGATGCCCGCCTGCAATTCCCTGGGCCCTGCACTGCCGGTTCCCTGGCTCCTGCTGCGCACCCAGCCCCGATGCTTCCCAAGGCTGGCTGATGCTGAGAACGCGTGACCCCCC
>KQ482066.1:1131491-1143241 GCA_001430745.1 Auxenochlorella pyrenoidosa | reverse complement strand
CACACACACACACACACACACACAACCCCAACCCCCCCCCCCCCCCTCCCCAGGTGTCGGACGAGGGCGGCGGCATCCCGCGGTCGGGCCTGCCCAAGATGTGGACCTACCTGTACACCACCGCCAAGTCGCCGCTGGACGAGATGGACCGCAGCAACGCCACAGAGGGGTCCGACGGGCCGTCCGTGCTGGCAGGGTGAGCCGCGGGGCGGCGCAGCGGCGGCGTGAGGCTGGAAGGAGGCAGGTTGGGTGTGGGGCCGGCGGCGGCAGCGCCGTGCTGGCGCAGCAGTACTACGAGCTGGCAGCGCTGGGGTGGCTCTGGACGCCTCCAGGCAGGGCTGCCGCGACAGTTGTTTGGAGGATTGTTTGTACATGCTGGCCAGCGGCCCCCCCCCCCCCCTGCGCGCCCGCAGCTACGGCTACGGCCTGCCCATCAGCCGGCTGTATGCGCGCTACTTTGGCGGCGACCTGTCCATCATCTCCATGGAGGGGTACGGCACCGGTGCGCCCCGCCCCCACCCCCGCCCCCACCCCCTTACGCACACAAACGCACGCACATGCTCACACACACACGCACGCACGCACGCACCACCGCCACCACCACCACCACCCGCCCTCCTGCTTGCACCTGTTTTGGCGAGCTCACATGGCTGGCTGTGCCCTCCCGCGCCCTCTTGGCGGCAGCCCCTGCCGTTGCTGCCATGGCATGCACTCAGTGGGGGGCGCTCAAGGCGCCATGGTCTCCAGGGAGGAAGCGGGCAGGGCGCAGCATGCAGCCATGCTCTGCTTCGGGCCCTGTGCCCTGCCCGCTTGCTCCCTGGAGACCCATGGCGCCTTGTGCGCCGCCTGCCAGCAGCCTGGCTCTGCTGCCATTTCATGGCCTGTTCCAGCCGCTTCGCGGTCCAGCCTGCACGCCACGGGCGGCCACCGATGCACCCTGGCCTGCCTGTGCACACAGCGCGCCAGCAGCAACCGCGCTACCCCAGGGCTGCGCCGCAAGTTTTGTTGCAGTTAGACAGACTTTGAGCCCAAATGAGCTAACAAGATCCCCCACGCCCGCGCAACCTGCGCCCACCCGCAGACGCCTACCTCCACCTCAATCGGCTCGGCAACGTGCAGGAGCCGCTGCCGTGAGGCGCCCGCGCCCGGCGCCGCAGCGGGCCGCGCCCGCGCCCCGCAGTTTTGAACGGATGGCCCCGCCCGACCCCACCCGACCGGCCGGAGCGCGCCTGTCGGAGCTGTATCACTACCCTCGAGCCCGGGCCTGCCCCCGCCCCGCCTCGCACCCTGCCTCACACCCCCGGGCCCGCCCCTTGACTGGGCGCCCGACAGGACCTCAGCTGCCAGCACCCACCGAGCCGCGGCTTGCATGCACGCACCCGCTTGGCAAGCAGCTGATGCGGCGGTGGCGCCCCCTCGAACGTCCGCGCCATGGCCAGCCCCCCTCCCCACCACCCATTTCGTTGTATACCTCCCTACCGGCTCACTTGCCTCTCCATCGCTGTGTTCTTCCTGCTCTTGGGTTTCTGGATGTTTGCATCTCCGATACTGCACCCGCCTCCACTGCTCCCCTGCGCGCCCTGCCAGGATTCAGGCCCGCTCATAACAGAGCGGGTGGCAGGTCGATGCTCGCCGCTGTAAAACTTGCAGCTTTCAAGCACAAGTACACTTGGCGCAAAGTGATTGGATTGCACAGTTCGTTATGCACCACATTTTGGTGGGGCAGGCCAATTCACTGCTGCAGACTGGCGGCACCACTGCCACCTTGGCAAATACGCTGTGCGGCTATGGTGCCCTCTCTGCACAGACCCAATGCATTGTCCGATTGATCAACGTCTAGGCTTTTCTAAACTGTCTGCAAGCGAAGGCACAAGCCCAGTGGCTGCCACGGAAAGTGAGGCTTGCGCTGTCAGGAACAAACCTGCTCTGCGCTCTGTGGAGTCTGTCCAGAAGGCCGGATCGGGTTCTGACAGAGCTGCATGAAAGACGCCGTGCAGTATTCTCCAACCGGCGGGCAGGCTGGCCGCCTGCCGCTGCCTCCTCATTGCCTGCCACCGTCTTCCAGCACAGGTGCAGCTGCTGCATGGGAACAGTGTGCCATTTCGTGCAGCTAACAGGCAGCATGTATGACCCTCTGGCCGAGCTTAGTAGGTCGGCGCGTCACCCAGGCTGCCGACAGCATGGCGGCAGAGGCTGGGCCCGCCGCCACCTGCGCCGAGCTTCTGGCGCGGCACCCAGCGGCCTGGGCCTCTGCTGTGGAGCATCCATTCCTGCAGGCAAGCCACCAGACCGAGTGTCGCATTCTCATTCTGCAGCAAGGCTTGCCACTCAGCTCACTGGAGGTGCCTCTCAGGCTTGCTGTCGACGCGTTGCTGCTGGCACCACTTGCCCGGCTATGGCCTCTCCAGTGCTGACGCAGCTGCCCGCCATCCCTTTGGTTCCCCAGGAGTGCAAGGCGGGCACAATTGGAGAGACGCAGTTTGATGCATGGCTGGTGCAGGTGAGCTGCTGCGGCTCGGGACTGGCTGGGGAGTGACGGTCAATTGCTATGTGTTCTGGATTGGCATGGGAGCGATGGAGGCTGGCCACCACTGTTGAAACTGTGCTGCACGGATGCTCCTCCCGCCTGCCTGCGATGCTGGGCCTGGCAGGCAGCAGCCCTGGCCGAGCCTGAGCCCATTGCCGCCCAGCTTCGGGCCACGCCCACGCCTGGCGCGCCCATCTGCGCAGCGAGTGCCGCTACAAACACTCAAGCGACAGAACAAGCAGGAACATTTTAGGACCCCGCTCACTTGTGCCCACTATTGGCCGCCCTTGCAGGACCACTTCTTTGCCCGAGCCTTCACACGCTTCCACGCCCACGCCCTCGCCAAGGCGCCCTACCCCAACTTTGACTTGCTGCTGGGAGGCCTGGGGGCCATGAAGGCCGAGCTGCTCTGGTTCCAGGTGAGGTGGCATGTCCCTTTGCTGAGTCCTTTTTCTAGCGCCAGAAACAAAGGAGATGCCAGGCGCCCCGGCAGCGCTCCTCGCCGATGGCTGCAGCGCCAGACTGTGGCGAGCGTGTGCGGCAGGGCAGCTGGTGCCGCGGGAGGCTTGTTGATCAGCCTTAGCCTGGCGCTGCCAGGGCGTCGACTGCGCCCATCACTCACTGATATCTGACAACAAGAGCCCCTCGCTGGCCTGCCACCTGCAGGACCTCATCATGCAGCGAGGCCTGCACACAGACTGCCCAGAGCACCCGGTCACGCGGCGGTGAGTGCCTGGCAGGCAGGCAGGCAGGAAGACAGGCAATGTCCGACGCATCCGGCGACGGGCTAAGCACCGCGCATGCGTCGCCGCGCCTGTCTCTTTGCGCATTCTGGATGCAGCGTCAGGGTGTTATGCGCCCCGCTGTTCCCCTTGTCCTAAGCAGATGCTGCCCCTGCCGTGCTGAACTATTGGTTTTGATAGCTTTTTTAGAGGTCTGAGAGCCTGCCTTCCTCGCAGCTACCTGACCTTCATGGATGGGGCGAGCAAGCAGCCCTACGCTGTGCACGCCGTGGCGTTCTGGGCCATAGAGCGGGCCTACAACGAGGCCTGGGGCAGCCACATGGCGGGCATGGCGCAGCCGTACCGCACATATGCCGAGGTGCGGGGTCTGGGATGGGGTGGACTGGGCAGGGTGGGGTGGGGTGAGGTGCGCATCCGCATGCGGTGGGGATCTGTGGCTGCAATCAGTGTAAACCCGCTCAAGGGGCAGCCATGCCACGGTTGCGGCCGCGCAGGCTAAGGCAAGCCCCTGCAGCGGCTGTGGCTGGGTAACGTGGCCCCTCTTCTGTGCCCCCCACCTCCCCACCCCTCCACCCCCACCTATTCCTACGCCAGTGGCCCCCCTGACCCCTCTGCAGCGCTGGGGCTCCGCTGCCTTTGGCGAGTACTGCCGGGGCCTGGAGCTGCAGGCAGACGAGGCGCTGCAGGCAGCCAGCGAGCCGGAGAGGTGAGGTGTGCATGGGGGCCTTTGAGACGTGTTCCCATCCCCACTCTCCTAGCACCGCACACATGCCGACCCCCCGCCCGCCCATCTGACTGCACTGGCCTGCTGCTCATTGCCTGCTGCACATTATCCTTGCCCATATCACGTGCAGGCGGCAGGCAGAGGCCCTGTTCCTGGAGGTGTGCGACCTCGAGAGGGAGTTCTGGCAGATGGCATACACAGCGACCGCCTTTGAGTGATGTCAACAGCCAGCCCGCGGCAAGCCATACAGCAAGCCGTGCAGGCCGGGTGATTGGCAGCGCCTCGAGCGGCAGCTGCCCTGCTGCAACACAACGGCTGGGATGAGCAGTGCAGTCCAGGGCCTCACCGCTGTGATGCTGCTGCTATAAACGCTGCGTGCCGTGCAGCCTTGCCCTCACAAGTTACTGAGCTGTTGCAAAAGTAAGGGCAGGCGGCATGGGTATTGCTCGCCGGAGGCAGTTGGTTGTGCAGCAGGGCAAGGCAGGGAGGTGGGCAAGGGGCGGCAGCGGCAAAAGTTGGCGGCAGCAGACAAGGGAGCCCGGAATGAGGGGCTGCAGGCAGAAATACTGCAGTTGTTATTCGTGCATTCATCATCACAAAGTGGGTTATCTGCTGGAGTGGTGGCTGGACGACACGGAAGGGATTGCAGGCCTCCGACTGTGGGACGCATCTGTCACATCAAAAGGTCGGCAAGGCCCAGCTGGCGGCGGGTCCGAGCTGCCGGCCGGCAGGCCCTCACCGCTTTCGCTGCCAGCTGGCGAACAGGAACCAGCAGTTGAACACCACCAGCGATGCCTGCGGGGGTGGAGGGGGGTGAGCTTTGGCCCAACAGGTAGGCGGCGCAGGTGGCACAGCGCTGCAGGGGTGCTCCCTCTCATCCCTTGCATACAGGCAAGGCCAGCAGCCGATGCGAGACGCGGCCCACCTGCGTTGTCATCACAGCGGCTGTCTCCCACCAGGCGTAGCCATTCTGCGGGGCAGCAGGTGGCGGGGCCACGCCGTGCTCAGCGCGAGAGGCAGGCGCGCATGCGCCACGCAGGCGTGCGTGCAGCCCTGTGCATCTGCATCTGGCTTCCCACCCCGCAACCTCTCCCGGTGAGCAGCCTCCGCATCCCTCTAACAACACTTCTGGGGCTGCCAGGGCCCCGCAGCCGGCTGGCTGCCGCACCTGCATCTCCCGCCAGAACAGGGGCAGCAGCGCCGGGAACAGCAGCACCCGCACGGGGTAGAAGCTGACTGCAGCCAGGGGGCAGCGCGGGAGAATGCAGGGTTGGCAAAGCTGGGAGGGCAGCCAAGCGGGCGGGCAGATGGGTAGGCGAGCATGCGGTCACGTACACAGTAGCGGCAGGCCTGCAAGCGCCGGATCCTGCACAAGTGCCAGTGATGGGGTGCCAGCACCCATCAAGGTCGCCCCGTTCCTTTTCCCCTAGTCGCCAGGAGCCAGGCAGACGCCGCCCTCACCCCAGTATGCTGCATTGAAGAGCCGGAAGGCACGCGAGTTGGTGCTGCACTGCCGCCGGGCGATGAGGAAGAGCGTGTTCCACTCCACTAGGCCTGCAGGGCGGGGCGGCAGCAGCCGCTGTGTGGTCAGGCAGGCATGCACGGCACAGCATGGCAGGGGCCGATGCGCACACGCTGGGCTGTGGATCAAAATTGCAGGCGGCACATATTGCAGCGAGCTGCATGAGCGTGCCGCAGCGCAAGGTGACGTCGGTTGGCAAAATTGCGCCTACATGCTGCCACACATAAGCAGCAGCGGCAAGTACAGCTTAGCCAGTACGCCCCGCCCAGGGACACCCACCATCCCAGCAGGTGTACTGCCCAAGCTGCGGGTGCTTCAGCGGGATTTGCAGCAGCAGGAAGGTGATGGCATGGTGGTACAGGATGACCCGTGGCCTGAAAGGAGGGAGGGGGGGGTCGGCGGTTGCACATGAGCAGCAGAGAGGCATGGCTCAGGCCCGCTGGGCAATGCACAAGCTATAAAACGGCGGTTTAGACGAGGCCTTGAACGCCTGCCAGCAGGGCGCCGCCGTCACTGGCGGTGTACCACCGACAGGAGCGCAGAGCCGGCAGCAAGGTGCGGGCATGCGCGCTGCTGCGCCCAGCCAGCGCCCCGTGTGTGGCGTTTTTTCCGGCCGCCCTCACTTGGACGGCACTGCCCGCGGCTCCAGCAGGATCCAGAAGAAGTCGGCCACAATGTACAGGATGAAGGCCTGCAGGAAAGAGAGGGCCCAGGGGCAGTATGGGAGGGTCATCACACCACGGGATGTGCCATCAGCCAGATCTGTCGAGGAAATGAGACGTCTGCGGTGCGGGCAAGGAGGGCCAACGGGGGATGAAGACCAGCGCCATGTGCATGGCAGCAGGAGCCGGCGAGATGCAGGCAGGCGGACGGTGACAGGGTGAGCTGGCATGCAGGGCAGGGCGCATGCAAGGCAGAGGAGCATGCCGGGCTTGCGGTACCAGCGCTTGCGGGTGCTGGCCCCACCTTGGTGACAAGCAGCGTGTCAATCAGGCCGGCCAGGCCGGCCAGTACGAGGCAGCCAATGACCGGGAGGGCCACGAGGTTGGCGCGGTCGTGCGCAATGACCGGCGGCGAGAGCTGGATCGCTCGTTGCCCCGTCATGCCGGTGGGCGGGCGGCAAGTGGTAGTGGCCGCTGGCGGATAGGGATGCGGGGCAGTGCGGGGGTACCGGCTGTCTCTACTTTCGAATATTGACGCCCAATGTAGTGCGTGGGCCTTGCACAGAGCGCGGCAAGGTGCCAACCAAAAAAGGCCGCGGCTGCAGAGGTCGCAACTGCCGGCTCTGGTCCTCCGATCCCCGCCAGAGGTTGATCAGATATTCAGTGAGGCGCCTCTGCACCAGGCCGTGTAGTCGTGGTGGTCGCTGACGGCTGCTGAGTGTTCACAGAATGAGAAGAAGCTGGACAAATACGGGCCATATGTAACAATGCACTGCAGGAGGCGGGATGGATTTCGCTTTCTAGCCAGGCTCATAGTCCGCCACCTGGCGCCGCTGCCGCCAGCAGCGCTGCTGCGTCCTCGTGCATCTGCCGCTCCTCTTGTGCTGCTGCGAACTTTTGCCGCCGCCGAGAAGCCTCCCTGGAGCCTGCCAGCAGCGGATGGATCTGCAGAATCGCAAGGGGCCAGGGCGCAATTGGCGTGCTGGCCATGTCACAACGGGGACACATGCGCAGCCCAACTGCAGACATGCTGACACTGCTGCCTGCCATAGGGGCAGTCCACCCCACGGCTTGTTAAGCTCGCAAGCGGCCTCGTCTGGTTGTTTGCCTTGCAATATACTGCGCCGGGGCAGCCCCTGAACACCCGGCCTGCGGCGCCCCATCTGGGTCCCAGCTGCAGCCCCTGACGGCAAAGCTCACCTTGCGCTCCACCGCGGCAAGCAGCTCACCAAGGCCCTGCCCGCTGTACGCGCTCGTAGCAACCGCAGCAGGGCGGTACCGCACTGCCGCCGGGTCGCTCCCAAGCAGCGCCTCCACGGCAGCTGGCAGCAGCCCCGCCGCCGCTGCCGCACATTTGCCGCCGCCGCCGCTACCACTGCCAGCTCTACCCGCGCTGTCCCCTGCACCGCGCCCCCCCTCTGCAGCTTGCTCCCTGCCGCCCTCCATCAGAGGCCGGCCAGCACCCGCTTCCACAGGAGGCAGCAGTTCTGGATCCCCGTATGGCAGCAGGTCGACCTTGTTCCAGCACTCCACCACCTTTTCCTCCAGCTCCCGCTGCCCCAGGCCAAGCTCTCGAAGCACGCGCAGCACTGCGCCGCGCTGCACCAGCACCTGCGCAAGGAGAAGGCCAGGGGGTGTCTGCAAGCTTGCGCCAGCGCTGCTTGTATTGCCGACAGGACCCTGGCACAGCAGTGGGCGCCATCGGTGCCACCCTGCGCCCAGCACCGTGCCGAGGCAGTGTCTGGCAGCCTCTGCGCAAACCACATGCGCCCGCACCAGACTAAACCGCAGACCACTGCTGGCATACACCCTCCCCGCAAGCCCCTGCCCGCCTGCTGCTCTGCTGCTGCCCGCTGCCACCACCCTTCTGTCTCATGAGCTCATAAAAAGAGAGTGAGCAAGCACCTGCGGGCTGCTGGCGTCCAGCACATGCAGCAGCAGGTCGGCCTCGGTCACCTCCTCCAGGGTGGCCTGCCGGGGGGTGGGGTGGGGTGGGGGGGGAACAAAGCCGACAGGATCAGGGAAGGGTGCTCTGGCGCACAGTGGAGGCACGGTGCAGCCAGGAGGGGATGGCTTCGCTTGAGGCCGGCTGCGGGCCTTCCCTCTCCAGGGGGCCCCCCGCCCCTCCCAAGCCTGACAGCTTGAGCTCCTGCCTAGGCTGCGCGCCTCGCAGGCCGCCACCAGATTGGTGTAGAATGGCGGGCCTCGAGCCTGCTTGCCCGCTGTGCGTGCGGTGCACCTGCTGTGCCTGGTAAGACTGCCGTGCGCCTCCCCAGGGCCGACGCCTTGCCAGGCAGCGCCATGTGGCCCCCCAACCCACCCCCCGCAGAAAAGAACAGAACAAAAAGAAAACCTTGTCCACCCACCTTGAAGGCCTCCACCAGCTGGTGCGGCAGGTCGGAGATGAAGCCCACTGTATCCGACAGGATGACGTCCCGCCCCGCCCCCGGCAGCTGCACGCGCCTGCGGCGGCGGCAGGAGCGGCGCACGCCTGGCGGGCCTGGGCACAGCGGGCGCAGCGCACGGGCCGGCCAGCCGCCGCAGGCTACTGGGGAGGGCCGCCGGTCCATCAACCACCGCTGCACCCGCAGCAGGCTGCCCCCGCAGAGCGCATCCGGCTGCAGCGTCAAGCATGGGAGAACAGAACGCTCCTCTGCCGCGTGCCAGGCGCTGCGCCCACCCCAGCGTGCACAGCGCACCTCAGCGTGGGGTCCAGCGTGGCAAACAGCCGGTCCTCAGCCACCACGCCGCTCCCCTTGGCCAGCGCCGCCATGAGTGAGCTCTTGCCGGCGTTTGTGTAGCCCACCAGCGCAACCTGGGGGCACGGGTGCGTGGGAGGCAGCACACTCAAGCACACGGCTGCGCAAGCAGGCGGTGCGGCCCCGGTGCAAGCTGCACATCAAGGCCTGGTGCAGCCCACGTCTGATGCAGCCTGCTCCTGCTGCCCAGCAGCTGCGGCCCCCAAACGCTTCCCGACAGCTCTGCCCTCGCGGGCCCGCACCTGCGGCTTGCCGCTGCGCCGCCGCGCCGCGCGCTGCACCGCCCGCGTCTTGCGCACCTGGGTCCACACAGGGGGGGACAAGGATTGTGATTGCAGGCCGTTGGCACGCTCAGGGGCCTGCGGTGCCAGAGCGGCTGGCCTCAAGGGGCTGGGCCAGCAAGGGTCTGCACAGCGCACAGCGCTGGGTGCAGCGCTGAACGGCGGGGTGCACCGCGTGGGGTGGGCCACGGCCGGCAGGGCGGCCTGCAACAAGCACACCTGGTCCAGCTGGCGCAGGAGCTGCTTGCGCCGCTCGGCGATGCGCCGCCGCTGCAGCTGCAGCTCGCTCTCGCCCTGCCCGCCCGCGCCGCCCAGGCCGCCTGCAGGAAAGTCAGGAATGGGTGGGCGGGGGAAGGGCAGGCAGGCTACGACACTCCACCTGCTTGGTGCGGCATGCTCACTCATGGATCCTCACGCGGCCAACCATGAGCAGCACGGCAACGTCTCACAGAAACCGAACGGAACCCACCCTGCAGCCCTGCTGCCCAGCACCCACTCACGCCGCCACCAGGCCCGCCAATGCTGCCCATGACCACTCCCCTGCCCTCACCCGCGCTGCTGCCGCTGCGCCCGCGCTCCCGCGCCGACACCACTTCGGTGCCCCCGTCCAGCCCAAACGCGGTGCGCCGCCCCGTGGCCGCATCCACGGTGCGCACCAGCCGGCTGGCTGCGTAGTTCAGGGAGGCCAGCTCCACTTGCAGGCGCGCCTGGGGGCGTGGGCAGCGGTGGGGGGAACGCAGGCAAAGGGCAGGCAGAATTGGTGAGGCAAGCAGCAGGCAGACAGTTGGCTGTCTCCGTGAACGGAGAGGGGCAGCCCCCCTTGGGAGCATCCCCGGGAGGAACAGGGAGCAGGGGGGCAGGGAACAGCTGGAGATGCCATATCCTGGGTTGGTTGCACGGCAAGGGGGTGAACAGGGGCAGAGGTAGAGCAGCGGCGAGGGTGCCGCGGCGCATGCCTGCCCTGCGCGTGCGTGGGCGCTGCTGGAGGATCCCTGCAAGGACCCTACAGCGCGACGCTCCCAGAGCAGCAGCACTGTCCAGCGCGAAGCCTGCAGAATCCTCAAAGAGGCCGTCCGGGGCTTGCCTCGCGCGTGCGGGCGCGCTGCGAGAAGATGCCGATGATAAGGGCGGTGCGGTCCAGCACAGGCCGCCCCAGCTCGCGCTCCAGGTTGCGCTGCTGCACCCCCGACAGCGCGTGGTTTACAAAGATGCTGCCAGGGGGAGGGAGAGGGGAGCGAGCCTGAGGGATGGGAGTGCGGCAGGCGCAGCTGGCGGAGCGTGGAGATCCTGCTGAGAGGGTTGGAGGGGTGCAGGGCTCGTATCGAGGTGCCACAGAACAGCGGCCCTGGGCGGGGTGCCTCGGCGCCCTGGCTGATAACTCGGGGCGGCGAGGTGCAAGACGTCAAGGAGCA
Source organism: Auxenochlorella pyrenoidosa (assembly GCA_001430745.1). Taxonomy (NCBI): domain Eukaryota; kingdom Viridiplantae; phylum Chlorophyta; class Trebouxiophyceae; order Chlorellales; family Chlorellaceae; genus Auxenochlorella; species Auxenochlorella pyrenoidosa. The sequence continues at coordinate 1,132,611 of KQ482066.1, read as the reverse complement.
TGGGCATTGGAAGTCCACGTGGCTTCTGCGGGTCGCACTCACCGCTCCGGGCTGGTGGCCAGCACCCGCGCCGCCAGCTGCTGCACCTGCCCGCTGCCGAAGAACGTGGCCGGCGAGGGGCGCAGGCGCCCCGAGGAGCCAACCGTCACCGCATCCGGCGTCTCGCCTGCCAGCCAGGCAATGGTGCCATGAACAACAAATTGTGCTTTTGCTGATACGCGGACGGCACTCGCCTGCCTGCATCAGGCACAGGCTCCACCCTGGGCCACACTGTGCGCTGCCTCGTGCGCTCCCGCTACGGCAGGCGGCAATCTGCGAGGCCGGCAGCCGTCTGCAGCCCGTGCACGTCCCATCCTCCTCCCCACCTGTGTACGACTCTCCGAGGCGCAGAGCCTCATGCAGGCTGTGCTCTGGAAGGCTCGCTGGGTGCAGCACCAGCAGGCGCGGCCGAAGAGATGGCGAGCTGGCGGCGGTGGCGGCGGCAGCGGCACAGGCCGGGTTTGCGCCAAAGCTGAAGAATCGGAATCTCTGATCAAGTGTTGACTGCTGCGCGGCGCAGGGCGCCCGGAGGAGAGCGCTTTCACGGAAAAGCGAGTCGCGGAGCAGCCGACCGAGGGACAGGGCGGCTTGGCCGCGTGCAGCAAGCATGGGGGCGGCAAGGAAGGGCTTACAGAATGCCATGCGCCAGTCACGCCCACTGTTTGCCATGGGCGCAGCATGCTGCAGCGGCGGCGATGGCCAGCACCTCGCAGGTTGTTCCTTCACCACGCTTGCTTCTCCCTGGGCCATTTGTAGGATAGCACTCAACCCTTGTGGTTGACTCTTGCATTGTATCGCAATGCAATGCATCAGTCTCACATCGCCACAAGCCCCTGCTGCTCTCTCGGTACCTTTAAGCACGCTACCGGGCAGCTGGCAGCTCTTGCGGCATTGGGTTTGGCAGCACACTAGGCAGCGCATGCAGCATTCAGGGCCTGAAACGCATTACATGGCGGAGATGGGGTGATGCGGCTGTCACGCAAAAGCAGCCATGGGAGTCTGGTGCTGCAAGTTTACCGCGACTTCACGGGCCACAATTCGGTTGCCGCGAATCTCAAGCAAGGACGGCAAGGCCCTCGCG
>KQ482066.1:1116065-1130886 GCA_001430745.1 Auxenochlorella pyrenoidosa | reverse complement strand
TTCGAAATCGCGGCAACCGTACCGTGGCACGCAACGTCTCGGCACTATGCGTGACCCCAGTCACATGGCTGCTTTTGGATGAAGTCTGCATCTCCCCTGACCGAGCCGCTGCTGCGCCATTCAGCGCTCGCCTGCCGCCGCTGCTGCCGCCTCCAGCTCCTTCAGGCGGGCGCTGGACAGGCGCACCGCCTCCTCCAGAGTATCGATTTCCTCTGCAGGAAGGTGGTGGAGCCACAAATGGTGCCCCCGTGTGCAGACGGACAGGGGGAAGAGCAATCCACAGGAGGCCAGTGGTGTCTGGAGGCACGTGTTGCATTACCAGCGGCAGCAGCAGGCTGCGTGGCGGCGTGGCAAGCACTGCTGTCTCTGCGACCGCCTCACCTGGTGGTGTCTTCTGACTCAGCCGAACGTCGTGCAGCTCGCAGCGCATGCAGAAGTGGAAGTGCTCGAGCAGACTTCGCTCCTCTTCGATGTGGTGGCCTGCAGCAGCGTGGTTGGATACAGCGCACAATCAAGCCACTTGCACGTCAATGGCCAAGCTTATGATGTAGAAGAGGGGGCGAGAAGCGTGGTGCGAGCAACTCGCCAACGCACCTGCAGCGCACGCCGCCTTGGCTTGCCGAATGAGCCCACCGCGGACCGCCGCGCGCTCTTCTTGTGACTGGGGCACGTTAGCCGGCTGTGGCGCCATTCCACAACGGGTGAGGTTCCGCAAAAGGCAGCGCGCTTCACGATGCTGGACGCAGGGCCCTTGGCTCTGAGACAAATAAGACCCGAGAGCTGTGAGCGAGCCCTGGGTTGTTTTAAACTCATCACGAGTGCTGCAGGCAGCGGCGGCAGCGCGCCCGCACGCGGCATGCAATGGTGCAGTGCGGGCACTGTAGAGCCGAATGCTATGCATCAGTCTCACCTCGCCACGAGCTCACCTCGCCACGAGCCCTGCGGCTCTCTCGGTACCTTTGAGCGATTTGCCGGGCACATGGCCAGCTCTTGCAGCATTGGGTTTGGCAGCACACTAGGCAGCGCATGCAGCAGCCAGGGCGTGAAACGCATTACATGGTGGTGATGGGAAGATGCAGCCGTCACGCAAAAGCAGCCATGGGAGTCTGGCGTTGCAAGTTTACCGCGACGCTGCGGGCCACGATATGGTTTCTGCACGATAACTAGCTGGTGGAAGGGCAGATGTGTGAGGCTGAGCTTGGCCTCGCGCACGTCCGCCTGAAGCTTCTCGCTTCAATCGTTGCCATTGCGTGAAAGAATACACTCTTCTGTCACCGGAGGGAGCCGCTGCTGCGCCATTCAGCACTCCTTCAGGCCGGGGCTAGAGAGGCGCGGCAGCGCCAGCAGGGGAGCGCTAAATTTCGCCGCAGCGGCTCCTCCACGCGACAGAAAAGTTCCTGCTGTCAAGGAATGGTAACAAATGGAGCGAGGGATTTTAGGCGGGCTTGCATGCCGTCCAGCTCAGCCACACACTGCTGCCCTTTCAGGAGCTGACTGGCATGCCACAACACCCCGGCTCCCCGTTCTGCAGCCTGCGCCTCGCTGTCGCAGCATTCGAGAAGCGCGGTAACCATGCCATGCCCAGAAGCATGTCGGATAACATGCATGACCGAAGGAACTGCTGTTGCATGAAGGCTGCATCTCCCTTAACCGAGCCGCTGCGCGCCATTCAGCGCTCGCCTGCCGCCGCTGCTGCCGCCTCCAGCTCCTTCAGGCGGGCGCTGGACAGGCGCACCGCCTCCTCCAGAGTGCTGATTTCCTCTGCACGAAGGTGGGGTTGACACAAACGGTACCATCGGGTGAAGGCAGATAGGGGAGAGAGGAATCCGCAGGAGGCCACCGCTGTCTGGCCACCGCTGCCTGCGTTGCATTACCAGCGGCAGCAGCGGGCAGTGTGGCAGCGGTCGCAAGCACTGCCGTCGCCGCAAACGCCTCACCTGGCGGCACGTCCTGCAACAGTCGCGCATCATGCAGCTCGCAGCGCGAGCAAAAGTTGGAGCGCTCGAGGAGAATTCGTTCAGCTACGATGAGGTGGCCTGCAGCAGCAGCAAGGCTGAAAATATTGCGAGATCAGGTGCTGCAATGAGTGAGGGTCTGGTGGAGGAGGTGTCAAGAAACGCGGCTGCGAGCAGCTCGCCACCACACCTGCCGCGCACGCCGCCTTGGCTTGGCGGGCGAGCTCTTTGCGGACCGCCGCGCGCTCTTCTTGTGACTGGGGCACGTTAGCCGGCTGCAGCGCCATTGACAGGCAGGTGGGGTTTTGCTAGACGCAGCCCGCTAGACGATGCTGGACGCAGAACCTTTGGCTGTGAGTCAAATAAGATGCAAGAGCTGTGGGCAAAAGCCCTGACGTGTTTTAAACTCACACTGAGTGCTGCAGCCAGCATGGCGGCACGCTAAGCTAGCGGCTGTGCGCAGTGCATTTGGTCTCACGGGGCTGTTCCCTCAACCTTGCTGGAGCTGCAACGTGGTCAGGATGCAGGGCAGTGGCTATGCAGGGGCCTCTGGCCAGCACACGCACACCAGTGTGAAGAAGACTGCAGGCGGCGGAGTGGTCGCCACCTCCTTCTCCTCTTCTACAGGCCAGGGGCCACAGCAGCATGAGGCCAGCGTGCTGCACACCACCACAGGCAAGCTCCTGCCCAGGGTATGCTGGGCCGGTCGCAGAGGTGGCGGCGCCGACAAGACAGCAGAGGCCTCCGGAAGGGTGTGCCTCCCAGACTCCCCTGCGCAAGCCACCTGCTCACTCGTTGGCCTCCATTCACCTGCAGATCCCACCACAATGACCACACACGAGCTCAAGCTCTGGCTGCAGGCAAGGAGTCAGGCGCTCCTGGGCGCCTCCCCAGGGGCCCGGAGCGATGGTGGGTGCAGGCGGATGCCTGCTCCGCTCACTGCTCAGTGCTCATTCCATATCGTTCCCCCACCTGCCGGCCCTGCAGCGCAGGGGCGCAGACGTGCGAGGCGTGCTGGAGCGCAGGGATCTCGAGGAGATGGCCCGAGCCCAGATGCGGGGCCAGTAGGGCGGCCGGCCCGAGGGCAGCAGGCTGAACCGGCTCGTGCAGTCGGCAAGGGCAGGCAGCAGCGGCCAGGAGTCGCCAGCAGTTTGGAACTTACAGGCAGCCGCCCGGAGGGGCAGGGCGCTGCGGCATGCGCGCTGCTGTTTGAGGGTACATGCATGCGGAGGAAGGGCCATGCCAACATGACAAAACAAAATGCAAGGATTGAAAGGAACACAAGCAGAGGGTATCGGCAGCGTGGCTACAAGGGAGCGGGGCAACAGGGAGGGAGCTGTGGAAGCAAGCAAGAGGTATAGTGGCGACGCGAGCAAGGGTACAACAGCTTGGTGATGGCACGAAAGTATCAAGCGCATGGGCTCTGGCTGCTCCCCAGCAGTCGCTAGGCGCAGCTGCGCGGCACCTGGGTTGCCACTCAGGCTGCAGAGCTAGACGCCAGTGGGCCGCTGCTAGGCATGGTCGAGCAACCGTCGGGCCTCAGGCCAGCGCCGTCAGGCCGCTGCGCAGGCCGCCGCGCGCGAGCTCCGCGCGCGGGCCAACGTCGCGCGGTGCAAAGCGGGCGCCCCACCCGGGCGGCTTGGTGAGCACAAAGGCGTCCATGAGGGAGCCGTCCTGGGAGGACACCACCTCGTGCCGCATGTGGGTGGCGTTTGCCGTCACCCGCAGGTACCCGTGGCGCAGGTGGACGGCTCGGAAGATCTTTGGGCGGAAGAGGTGGATGTTGGGAGTCAGGCCGGCGCCGGCGTGGCCTGCACGGCGCGCAGGGGGCGGCGGCGCAGGCGCCAGGCGGCATCGAATGTCAGCAACGACTGCTCCCTGGTTGTGCAGGGCAGTGGCTGGGCAGCGCGGGCAGCAGGCCCGGCGGGGCCATGAGGCGCGGCCCAGCGCGGTTGGCACGCTCAGCACGAGACATCAACACATCGTGGGATGGCAGGTAGACTGCCGGCGCCCCAGCGGGTCCACCCTTCCCCACCCTGCCCCACCGATGACGAGGTGGACCGGCGCGTTGGCCGTGCCGTCGGCGCCCTGCCCCAGGCAGCGCCCATTGAACACCTCGCAGGTGCGCTGGTAGCTGTGGTGGTGGCCGTGCCAGGTGGCGTCCACCTGGCGGGAAGGGAAAGGGGGTAGAGAAGGCAAGACTTGGAGCAGGGGCAGCGGCGGCTTTGGGCTGCCAAAGAGCGCCGGCGTGAGCACAGGGGCAACGCCGTGCAGCGCACTCATACGCCGCGCATTGGGTATGGCCGAGCGTAGCAAGCAGCACGCAAAGTGAGTCGCAGCAGCTCGCTGCTGTGGGAAACCTTGGCTGAGCGCTACACGCCCAGCATGCACAGGGAAGGCCCAACCCTGAGGGCACGCCCGGCAGCACTAGCTCGCAAGCCCTGTTGGGGCGCACCAAAGCAGCCAATCCGTCGAAAAGACGTAGGCAGGCATGTAGCCCGATAAGGCCTCCAGTGCACCCACCTGGTAGCGGTAGAGCAGGTCCTCCAGGCTGTCGCGCAGCTCCTGGGCCACCACCTGGTCGCCGTCGGGGACGAGGCCGTAAAAGGTGGAGTCGATGTACATCTGGGCAGGAGGGGTTGGGTTGGGTTGGGGGCTGGTTCAGGCGCAGAGGACAGCAGAGAGGTGGAGGCGGCACATGATTAGGTGGGTGGATTGTGGTGTGGGTGGGCGGGCGAGTGGTGGGGGCGCTGCGGGCAGCAGATGAGCGTTGATCTGGGCACAGAACAGGGTGCGCGCCGGGGGAGGGGGCCTGTTTCATGCGCAAGCACAGCGTGGGGTGATGCGTGCTGCTTCCAGCACAGAGAAGGGTGAGGCGCGAGCGCGAGGCTGGCCCTCAGACTTTACAGCCCCAGTCCAGATGCTGCGCAGTCTTCTGCGCCCGTGCTGCACATCCTTGCACCTCGGCCGCATGCCCGGGCTGCTGGCGCACTCACCGGGCGGTGGCCCCCCACAATCACCCAGGGGGTGGTGCTGCGATTCACGGCTGCCAGGTCTGCCTCGATGAAGCGGTGCTGCTCGCTGCCCGGCTCAAACAGGTGCTCTGCAGGGCGGAGAGCAGCGGCGGGGGTGTGCCGCGGCGGGCGGGCTGGGAGCCAGGGCAGGCGTTGCGGCTCGCCAGCGCGCGATGGGGGCCTGCCACATGGCATGCGCAGGCGCGGGAGGGGCCCGAGCGGCCGCCCTGCGACAGACACACCACGCGACCCGGTTGCCACATGCTGGGACGGGCTGCGCCCCCTGGCGGGGAGGGGAAGGCCACGCAAGGCAACAGAGGCCATGCTGGACCTTGCCTGTGGAGTACTGGATGAAGTGGATGGGCCCGAAGTCAAAGGAGAACCAGGGCTGGTCCTCCGCCGGCGTGGGCATGAGGGTGTGCCGGTAGTAGGGCCGCCCGCACTCGCCGCCGCTGTCGTACTGCGCGGGGAAGCGATCCCCGCTGGCGGGCCAGTCGCGCTGCACAGCGGGGGCGGGTGGAGCTTCAGGTGAGGAAGTGCCCAAACACGGCTGGAAACGCAGGGGAGACGTGCAGCCTAGGGGCTCTGGGCACAGCAACAACGCCGCTGCGCATGTGCAGCCGCAGCCAGCGGAGCAAGGGAGCTGGGCGCGCGCCGCAGGTGCATCCAGGGGGCAGAGCGCAAGGCCCCGAGCAGCGCAATCTTGCAGCGCCAGTGTTGGAGCAACAAGCAATCAACAGGCATGGCGAGGTCAGCAGGAGGGCAGGAGGGAAAAGAACCCACCTCATGGTTGCCCACTGTCGTCATGTACGGCACGCGGCGCACCACCGGCCCCAGCTGGTCAAAGTAGCTGCACCCAGCAAAGGAGGGCAGCAGGGCCAGAGCGGGGGTCGGGGGCCGCTGCTCCGCTGCGCAACCGGCTGGGACGGCGCAGCGGTGGCGAGCGCCAGGCTGCCCGGGCATGCAGCCCGCCAGCAGCGGGAGGCAAGCCCAGGGGGAGCCACCAAACACTACATTACTTAAGGCAGGCCCAAGATGGGGCAGGAGTCCCCCTCACCGGTCCCACTGGCTGGAGAAGCCCCGCGCATCTGCAAGGGCAGCAAGCAGGAAGCGTGGGAGGCACGACGCAGATGCAGCACGGCAGGGCTACAGCAGCAGGCAAGCAGCAGGTAAAGTGGCCTGGCAATGTACGGCCTCCCCGCAGCGCGGCGGGTTGTGTGTGAGAGCATGCAAGCGGGCATGCAGGCTGGCTGGCAGGCAGGCAGTACACAGGGCGCCATACGAGCACTCCCCATGCCACCCTGGTGCTGCCCCAGCTCACAGGAGATGTCTCCATTGTGCACCAGCAGCTGCGCCCCGCCATGCTCCACCTCGGCTGCCAGCCTGGCGGTGGTGGCCAGCGACGCCAGCATCTGCAGGCACGGCAAAGGGGCAGCGGCAGACGACTGCAGGCTCGGCGGGGACGTGCGGCACGTGGAAGCCTGGCAGCCGCGAGGCAGCACTGGCCAGCCAGCCAGCGCGCTGCACAGCGGGCGCACGCGGCACAGACGCGCACGTTCCCGTCGGCATGCGAGGCCCCCCGCATGGCGTTGACAAGCAGCGCAGCAGGTGGCGCATGCAGGCGCTGATGCATGGGTGTGGTGACTCGTGGCGCTGCTCCACTGCTTGCCTCGCTGGCTTCCATGGAGCCGTCCTCCTCGGCCTGCCCCAGGTCTGCCACAGCCAGCAGGCGCACGGTGGCGGCGGCGCCGGGCGCGGGGGGCGACACGAAGCTCTCCACCTCGCTCCAGCCCAGCCCCTGGCATGGGCAGGGGATTGTGGGGAGGAGCCGCAGGGCGTCGTCAGGCGCCTGACAGAGGGTGCACCGTTGCAGACAGGGCACAGAAGAGCTTGCCGCCGCCAGCAGAGCAGCAGGGCAAAACCGCAAACGGCGTATGCCACGTCCCTGCTACCGCTCGTGCCCAGGGTGTGGACGTTGTGTGACCCAGGCGTTGCAGTACAACAACGGTACCCTCACCTCATCGCCGTACTGGTAAAAGTACCGCGTAGAGGGCTGCAGCCCCGCCATCACCGCGGCGTGCAGCCAGCCGGGGTCAAACCAACCGGTGGTGTTGGCCGGCGGCCCGCACATGTCACCGCGGCTATAAGTGGAGCTGCGCCCGGCGGCGGTGGTGTCCAGGGCGCCCGGCCATGCGCCCCAGCGCACCGAGGGGCGGCTGCCAGCATCGCGGGTCGCCCATTGGACCGTCACCTCGCTGCGAGGGGCGGGGGTGGGGGCCTGGCTTGCTGGGCAGCCAGCAGGGAGGGAGTGCGCACCAACTGCTGCTGGGACGGCAGCCAAAGTCGCTGCCGGCGTAACAACCTGCTCTTTACCTGGCCGCCGGGACGGGTCCCCCTGCACTGGCACATTCATCCACGCCCCGCCCCTGCCCGGTAAGCCCCGCATATGAACACTCACCCGGGCACGCCCGTCAGCGACAGGTGCCCCTGCATCGGCAAGTTGGGCTGCTCCACGACAACGGGCGCGCTCCAGGCGGCGATGGATGGGAATTGCAGCCCGTTGCGGACCAGTGCGAAGCGCACGTCGCGCCGCATGTTGAGCAGGCGGAAGCTGCAGGCAAGGGGGGATGAAGGGAGGTTGGAGGTAAGGGGCAGAGGGCGGCACGTTGAGCAGGCGGAAGCTGCGGGCAAGAGGGGAGGCGGCGGGTGCGTGTTGGGTGGGAGCAGGCCAGGCTGGGAAGCGTGCGCAGCAGGCGGTGGCTACATGGGGAGGGGTCGAGGTGGGCCATGCAGGGACGGGCTGGGCCATTCCTGTGGGAAGCAGCAGCAGGTGCGAACTGTCAGCTGCGCAGGGCGGCTGCCAGGCCTCCGGGCGCACACAAATTGGCCGGTGCGACGCAGGGCGCTCCCCCCACAGCCTGCCGTGGGAGACGGCGGCGGCGGCGCTCACGTGGCGCTGCCCGCGCCTAGCTTCATGTGTGAGGGGCTGCGCGCCGCCCACTGGTACTTGATGGGGGCGCTCTGTGTGGGGTCGGCGCCCACTGGGTACAGCGCAATGTAGTCGTCGTACCTCCCTGCATGCATGTGTGCGCATGCGGGTGTGTGGCGGGGGCTGAAGCCGGTGAACAACGGCAATGGAGATGGGATTCGCATCGGTTGCAGGGAATGTGCACTGTTCGCCAGCACACGGTGTGTGCGCAGAGACGTGTGCAGCAGTACTGCCAGCGGCAGCTCGATACCCGGGGACCTCCCTGCACTGTTGCACTCTCACGGCCCCAGCCCAGCCCCAGCACCTGCCGGCAGGCCGCTCCAGGTGACCTCCACCCACTCGTGGGAGCCCCGCAGCAGCGTGGCATTGCAGCGGATGCTGGGCGTGCCGGGCGCGCCGGGCACGCCCGCGCCCAGCTCCTCCCGCACTCCAGCCACGTTCCACAGCTCCAGAGGGTTGTGGGCCTGGCCTGGGTGGCGCTGGCGGTGCCAGCGGGTGCGGCAGCTGTGCAGCACAGCTGCGCATGCCAGCGTAGCCAGCATCAAGGCGGGAAGCAGGCCCCGCTGAGGCGACATGGCAGCTGCAAGTAGAATGGGGTGACGACAAGAGTGGGGTGGCGGCAAAGTGCGGCGCGGGAAGCGAACAGCAGGCGAGCAGGCGGCGCGGGCGAAGGCGCAGGCGGGGGCGGCGAGGTGGGTAACAGTGAGGCGTCGTTGGCTGACGAGGTTGAGCCGCTCGATCATTGCGGCAATGTCGACACACCTTGGGAGCTCCTTGGAGAAGCAGGCAGGCGCCTTTTCGAGCGAGGGCTTTCGCAGCCGGCTGGGGGGCCCCCCAGCGCTTCCGGCGGCCTGCCAAAGAGCGCTGTAGCGCCGCTCAAACCTTCCCGGATAATCGAAAGGCCCGTTCACCAGAAGAGGCCGTCGCACAGCATGCGTCGCAGCGCTGAGGAGGGGACGCCGACGACACGCATTGCGCCCTCTGCACCGCCCATTTGTCAGAAGGCAGCTGGTTGGTGTCTGTGGAGGCTCGCTTGGCGCCGCCAGTGGAGGGAGCACACAAGCAGAACCATGCAGTCGGCGTTTGTGGGCCAGCAGCTGGCCTTCCGGCCCTCCCAGCAGCTCGGCGCCTCCAGCAGGCAGCTGCAGACTGCGGCGCGGCGGCAGCTGCTGGTGCAGGCCAGCGTGCAGGCTGCCCCTGCCACCCTGCCGGTGCGCAAGATGGACGGCGCCGACGCGGGCAGCGCCTCCATCTCCCTGAAGGTGGCGGAGCCTGACACCGCCAACGGCCTGGTGCACCGGTGAGCTCGCAGCGGCCGCCTCTCGCCCGCCTCCCGCCGCCGCTTCTTGCACCCGTGTTGCAGCTTATGCAGCCTGCTTGCTTCCGTACGCATACTTAATTATGAAGAGCATGCGTTGGCTGACAGGGTTGTGGACAGAGGGTATCCTAATGGGCTTGGGCTGCACCATGTGGTGCCTCTGCGCATGCATGGACAAAACATGCATGGGGCATGTGGACATAAGGCCTGCATGCACGCTTCGTGGCATGCGGACTGTGCATTCAGCAGCAGCAGCAAAGGACATTGCCCGCCAGCGCCCTGTGCGCCGTCTCCGTCCTCCCCCGCGGGTGCTTCCCGCTGCCTGGCGCGTCGCACTGCGGTGCACATGAGCCGCGCTCACCCTGCCCTCGCCCCCGCCCCGCCCCGCAGCTACCTGGTGCACGTGCGGCAAAACGCGCGGCAGGGCAACGCCTCCACGCTCACCCGCAGTGAGGTGCGCGGCGGCGGGCGCAAGCCGTACAAGCAGAAGGGGTCGGGCAACGCGCGGCGCGGCACCCGCCGCTCGCCGCTCATGCCCGGCGGCGGCATCTCCTTCGGCCCCAAGCCGCGGGACTGGACCACCAACATGAACAAGAAGGTGGGTGCTGCCGGGTGGGTGCTGACCCAGGCAGGCAGGAAGGCAGGCCGGAAGCGCAGATGTGCTGTGGACGCGGCGAGGAGCAGCTGTATCTGTGCGGCTGTCGCGAGGGCGTTGCTAGCAGGCCTGCGCTGCGGTCCACGCAGGGAGGCGGCGGCAGCCTCGGCCCCCGTTCCTGGCAGAGGTCCAATGCCCTCGTCCTGTCCGCCCCGCCGCCTGCAGGAGCGCAAGCTGGCCCTGGCCACCGCGCTGCAGTCTGCCGCTGCCGACATGATTGTCTGCGACGACTTCTCGGCCCTGGACTCTGTCAAGACCCAGGCCCTGGTGGCTGGCCTGGGCGCCATGGGCGCCGACGTGGAGGTGAGCAAGGGGCGGCAGCTCCTGCCCGCCTGGGCAGATGATGCCTGAGCAGGAACAGAGCCGCGCCGATCAGCGTGACAGCTGGCCGCGGGCGCGGGAGCTTCTGCGGCAGGGTGCGCCTCTGGGGCGCACACCCTGGGTGGTGGCGGCAGCAAGTCTGCTGCGGGGATGTGACTGTGCATATTGCGCGCGGCGCCGGCTGCGCCCACCATGCCCCCGTCCCCCTGGAGCAGCTGCCCTCCCGGTTCCAACCACCATGCTTGTTGTCCCGCCCCTGTCCTGCGTTGCAGAGCGAGAAGGTGCTGCTGATTGTGAACGAGCCCAACCAGAACGTGTACCTGTCTGGCCGCAACGTGCCCACCCTGGCCATCAACACCGCCAACGCGGTGCAGGTGTGTGTGTGACGGCTGGTGTGCTGGTGGGCATGTGTGCACACATGTGTGTGTGGGTGGTGACGCAGGCGGGTGTCGGGCACGCAGCTGGCGCGCGTCCCAACAGGTCCCCTGCTTGTGTGGGCAGTGCTCCTGCGGCGCGCGCCTGCTGATGCACTACCACCTCCGACCCACAACCCTTCCACCCCACCTGCGGGCTGCCCACACCAACCAACAACGCTGCCACCCCCTCCCCGCCTGCCCCAGGTGTACGACGTGCTCAACGCCGACAAGATCATTGTCGAGAAGGCGGCCCTGGCATACCTCAACGAGTGGTTTGGCGCCGGCGAGCAGTGAGCATGCACGCGTCCACTGCCGTCTGGCGAGTGCGAGCCACCTGCCCCTCAGCCGCATCTGGCCAGCGGGGCAGCGCGCGCGCAGCACTGCCCGAGGCCCCTCCTCTGCTCTGCTCCCCTCTCTTGCTCCTGCTCCAGCTGTACTGCTTGTCCTTTCAATTTTAACATAGCTTCGGGAATGCAGAGACCACGGTGATCAGCCAACGTCTCAGAGAAAGCACAGTGATGAACCAAGGGTTCGGTTGGTCAGCCGCAAGGCGGTGCGGTCAGCATGTCATGGAACTTACAGGGGAAGAGACAACATGTCCAAACGTGGCGAGCGCCGTACACTAGGACCTGGGTATGTGGGGTGGGCCTGGCTGCACACCTGGCCACGTGTCAATAGTAGTGGCTTGGCGCGTGCGATCCCTGCTGCTGCTGCTGCTGCTGCTGGTAACCCGAGGAGAGGCGCCGCAGGCGGTCGAGCGGCGAGCCGCCCATCACCTTGCCGGCAAGGTTGGCCAACCCGCCGCGCAGGCTGCCCTCCCGGGACAGGCCCCTGTGCTGCTGTGGTGGTGCCCCTGGCAGCTGCTGGGAGTAGCCGCCAGCCAGCCCTGCAGTGCTGGGCTGCCGCGACAGTGGCGGCCCTGGCGGCAGGCCGTCGACAAGCTGCTGCGGTTGCTGCTGTGCCTGCTGGTGGTACTGCTGCTGCTGCTGGTACTGCTGGCCCAGCGGCGTGCCGCTGCCCGCAGGGCCCAGCCCCTCGCCACCCGCCTCTCGTGGCGTGCTGCGTGCCGAGCCGGGCAGCGAGCCCGCCAGCGGCGCCTGCGGCTGGGCGTAGGAGGCCTTGATGAGGTCCCCACTGGACCGGGCCGACAGGGGGCGGCCGCCCAGGGGCGGCGCCAGCACCGACGTGCCGCCGGCTGCGGCCACGGTGCTCTGCCGCGCGGCCGGCAGGGCATAGGCAGACACCTTTTGCTGGTACCGCTGCAGGGTCTTGAGGTCCTGCGCCGGGGCGGGGAAGGGGGGGGAGGGGTGCAAGCCCTTGAGGTGCTGCGCAGATGTGGGCGACGCGGACGCAGTGCATGCAACGCACTCGCTCCAGGGCCCAGCACATGGACTGCCCAGGGCCTGCTGCTCCACGACTGCCTAGCAGGCGTGCCCTGGGAGTGGCGGCCTGCCCTGCCAGCTGCCCCTGACCCCCCTCACCCGCGCTGGTAGGATGAATGCGCCAATGATTGACTCGACGGCATCCTGCAGCACATCCAGGTTGTCTCCCACCTGCGGCAGGGGGGGGGGCGGGGGGGGGGGCGCTTGGCATTCGGATTCATCAGCAGAGCACGCCATGAGACCATGTGGAGCGCTGCCCAGCCGCCCATCAGTAGTTCCGCCACCAGCACCAGCAGGCCCCGGCTCGTTTGCAGGCTCCCGTCTGCCATGGTGGCCCACCAGGGTCTGCCCCGAGAAGGCCAGGTTGGCGCGGCGCCGCTGCTCCAGGTCAGCGTGCTGCTGCGCCAGCGTGCCAAGCATGGCCTTGGCGTTGTGCAGCGCCTGCGCGCACAGCGGGCCAGCCGGTCAGGCAGCAGAGACGACTCTTTGCGCGGCGGTGGTTGCTGGAGGCAAGGCATGCACAGGACGCAGGCGCCGACGTCGACACCCCGCAGCTGCTCGCCAGACCAGGCGGCAGTCCAGGCGCAGGCGCCTCTGCGCCCCCCACCCCCCTGCTGGCTGCTGCCCCCCACCTGGTACCCCTCGGTCTGCTGCTTGCGCATGCGCGCCAGGCGGTGCTCCCGCCAGTGCCGCTGGATGACCTTGGCGGCATCAGACCGCACCTTGTTTTCGAAAAAGGACTTGGCCAGTGCCATGCGCGACCGCTCGTAGCCCTCCACCTGAGAGGCGGGGGGGGGGGGGGGGCGCGCCCCGCCGAACAAGGGTCAGGAGGAGCATGCGCGGCACTTGTGTGCTGGTCTGATGAAGCTGGCGTGGCTGGCAAACAAGCTCAGTGCTGGCCAGCCGCCTGTTCTGGCATTCCGTGGCCCACGCAGCAGGCAGGACTTGCCTCTGCTCAGCGCCCACCCCACACGCGCCACATCCACCTGACAGGCCCCCCAGGCACGCCCACAGGCGTCTTCTGTCTCCCACCTGTGCCTGCAGCTCCCCCACCAGCTGGTGCTCCTCCCGCAGCGCCGCCTCCAGCTGCCGGCCCCGCGCCTGCGCCGCCTCCAGCTGCTGCTGCAGCGCGGCCACCTGGCGCGCCAGCTCGGCCTTGCCGCCCTCCAGCGCCGCCACCTGGAAGGGAGGAAGCACACCCAGGCTGGCACCAGCTCTGGGTCCCCTTGGCATGCCGGGTCATCTCTCATCAACAAAGGCCAGCAAAGCCTGTCAGGCGTGCAAGGTCCAGAAGGGTCGGCAAGCAGTCTCATCATCAAGCTCTCACCAGCACCCCCATTTGCTCGATGCGGTCATCGCGGGCTGCCAGCTCCCGCTCCAGCTGCGTGATGGTGCCATCCCGCAAAGCCACCTCGGCCTGCACCGCCGCCACCTGGCGCTCGCCCGCCGCCTGCGCAGCCGCTACCGCCTTCTCACGCGCCGCCTCCGCATCGCGCAGCTTGCCAGCCCACTCCTCCTGCAGTCAGGTCCGGCAGGCGGACGCACCTGTCAACAGCTGGCCTGCATGCCGCCCTCATGGCTCAAAGGGATAGACATCCCAACTGCCAAGCTAGAGCCCAGCTCGCCGGGGTTCCCTCCTGCTGAATGGCGCAGTCAGCGGCGACATGCCTCCCAACCAACCCCACCACGCCCTGCCCAGCCTTCTTTCTCCGGCATTGATGGGCCAAGAGCACCGCACATAGTGCCACCGTAGTGCCACCGCCACTTCCCTCCGCCCAAGGCCAGCCACCCCACAACTCGCCCTCCTCATCCTAGCGCTCTGCCCAAGAGGGCCCCCACCCCATCCCACCCACCTCCAGCTCCTTCACATGCTGCTCGTTGTGCTCGGTCAGGATGCGAGCCTCCTCTCGAGAACCAACCAACAGCTGCTGCGTGCGCGCCAGCTCTTCTCTGGCCGCCGCCGCCTCCTTGGCCGCCGCTGCCGCCGTCGCCGCCGCCTTGTCTTCCCGCTCCGCGGCAGCCCGCGCAGCCTCTGCTGCAGCAGCTGCAGCACGCCCCTCTGCCTCGGATACCAGCCGGGCAGCCTCGGCTGCCGCGACCTGCCGCTGCTGCTCCAGTGCCGCGGCGTGCGCCGTTGCTGCGGCTGTGGCCGCCGCAGCCGCCGCCTCGAGCTGCGCAGCCTGCTCTGCTATCCGGTCCAGCAGGCGCTGCCGCTCGGCCTCCTGCTGCGCGGCGGCGTCCTGCGCCTCCTGGCTGTGCGCCTCGAGCCGCAGCAGCAGCTGCTGCTTGTGCTGCGCCTCGGCCTGCAGCGCCGCCTGCTGCTCGGCCAGCAGGCGCTGCCGCTCCGCCTCCAGGCACTCGCGCTCCCGCCGCAGTTCCTCAGCCATGCGCGCCGCCTCGGCCTGCTCTTGCTGCAGCTCAAGAGAAGGTTCAGGCACTGCGCTGAGTCAGGCACAACAAACATACACGTCTAAAGCAAGGCAGCTTCAAAGAATCGCTTGTGCACAACGAGGGGGATGGCAGGCGCAAGTGGGCAGCTACCAGGCCCCCATGCCATTCCACTTGCACCTGCTCCCCCACTCGCCCTAGAGCACCCCCGCACTGCGCTCGCACCCCCGCCCGCCCTAGAACACACCAGCACTGCGCTTGCACCCCCGCCCGCCCTGGAGAACACCAGCAATGCACCTGCACTCCGCCCGCCCTAGAGCGCACCAGCAGCTGCGCCTGCACCCACACCCGCCCTAGAGCACACCAGCACTGCGCCTGCCCCC
>KQ482066.1:1076232-1096169 GCA_001430745.1 Auxenochlorella pyrenoidosa | reverse complement strand
TCCCTGCCCTCAGAGTGCGCCCTCACCGCCAGACACAGCAGCATTGAAGGGGCCTGCGTAGACCTTCTGCCCGACCCGCCAAAAGCGGACAGAGGGCGAGGCGCCCGGCTCGGCGCCTGCCCCCCCAGCCCGCCTGCTCGCCTGGTGTACGCCTTGGGCACGGCCTGGCGGGTGATGCGCTCGCAGGCGCCCAGGGCGACGTCGTAGGCAGACAGCTCCTGCTCAATGGCGCTGCGCTGTATGCTGTCCAGGCCCGTCCTGCACGGGCCAAGTGTGGGTTCCACAGGCGGGCCAGCGCTGTCGTCAGCGGCGCCTCGGGCTGGGCAAAGCCGCCACGGCAAGCTGTGTTGGGAACTAGCTTCAGGAAGGGCAGGGCAGGCACCTGCGCTCGAGGCAGGCAGCCAACCCCGCCGCCCACTGAACACCCTCCCCCTGTTGCACCACGCGGGTCTGCTGGCGCAAGCAAGGGGCCTCACCTGGCCAGCAGGCCGGACAGGACCATGAGGACCTTGACCGGCGGGTTGTCGCACCCCCGCAGCCAGGCCAGCTCCCGCGGCTGCAGCACCCCCTCCGTGTGCCGCCAGTAGCAGTCCTTGCGGCGCAGATAGGCGCAGGCGGCGGGGGTGAGGGCCGCCAGCCAGCGCGCGTACTCGTGAACGAGGGGGGCGTCGGCGGGGGCCGCCCAGGACAGCAGCATGCGCTGCGAGTTGCGCACGCAGTTGAGCCAGCGGCCGCAGGCGGTGCGGCACTGCGCGGGGGGCCGGGGTGGGCGGGCAGGCTGAATGCGGTCAGGGCCTGGCTGGCTGCTGCTCCGCTGCCTGCTACTGTGCAGCGCCCACGCATGCGCCTGCTCCAAATGCCTGGCTTGAGCAGCGCCAGGGTTTGCTAACAGCCTGAAACTCCTCCATTCCTGGATTCCAAGGCCCGCCCCTGAGGCCCCAGCAGGTGGGGCCTGCGCATGCGTACCTCCCACCAGCGGCCGTAGGCAGCGTTGGTCCGGAAGACTAGCAGCAGCGCGACGGCAAAGGAGGTGAGCTGGAAGGTGATGCTGCAGCAGCGAGGGCGGGGGAGCTGACCCGGGGTGCGGGGGTGAGCGGGGTGGAGGTCTTCCCGCGGGGTGGGGGTCTCGACGGCCGATGCAGGCAGGCAGGCCGGGCGCGGCTGGCGCTGGCAAGAGCAGCAAGGCCGGGACAGAGCTGAACCCAGGGTAACAGGATGCCTGCCTAGGCCCCCGCCCGGCCCCACCCACCCCCACCCCCTCACTCACACATAGTCCTTGCTGACAGCGATGGGCCAGCCATGGGGCTGCGCATACGTGGCGTAGAGGGCCACACCCGTGGCCACGGCCAGCACCCACGCCTCAGCGATGGACAGCATGCGGAAGACGCGCAGGCAGATGCGCGGCTCGGGGCAGTGCCGGCGCCAGGAGGAGTGCAGCTCCCAGTCGTTCGGGGAGAAGGGCTCATCCTGCGGGGCCGGGGAGGAAAGACAGCGGGCGCAGGCTGGGGCGCGTTTCAGGAGGGCACTCAGCGCTCAACGTGGGCCAGCTATCCTTGCTGGCAGATGGAGCGGGCCGCACACGGGGGTGCATGTGGTTTGCCCTGGTGCTGCTGCCGCGGCGGGCGGGCATGCCGCCCGCTGCTGCACTGCTATCGGCCAACATGCACCGAGAGTCACCAAATGGTGGAGAGGCATCACTTTTCACTTCTCTCACCCGGAACAGCGCCAGCTCCTCGCACAGCCAGGTCTCGCGGCAGCAGGCCGCCCAGTCGGCGGCGATGGCCCGCCAGTTCTCGGCCGGCGCCTCACGGTCCAGCTCCACCTCCATCCCCGACATGCCAGCTTGCTTGCTTGCTCGCTTGGATTCAAAGTCTGTCTTGGGTTTAAAGTCTGTCTAACCGCAACGGAACTTGCGACATAGACAGCTGGCCCTGGCAGACAGGTGTTTCGCTCCCTCTGGCAGGGTGTGCTCAGCCAACGGTACGCAGATGATGGCTAGCCGGGGGAGGCTCGGGCACCTGGCCTGCACTGGCGGTGGGGAGTGCGGGCAAACGGCCGACGATGGTGGCGGTGACGGCAGCGTCGCTTGAGCGCATGCACAGGACTGCATGCAGGGTCTGAACTGTTGGTGTGAGCTCGTTGTAATACATGTTGCCGCTGGCCGGCTGCACTGCTCTCCGCTCACAAAGTTCAAGGACTCCCGCCTGAACCGCGAGCTTTCTGAGGGTTAGCAGTCAATTTAGATATTTTACGCGTCAATTAATATGGGAGCAGAGGGGGCATAGCTGAATGCGCAGCTCGGAAGCTTGAAGCCAACTCAAAGAACCCTGCTGTGCTGTGCGCCCGCTTCCTGTCGACACTGCGCTGCCTTTGGTGATCGACATGTCCAGTGATCCCGCCTCGACATGCAGGCAGACTGGGCCAGCCTGCCCCCGCCTCTACTGCAGCAAGTACTCTGGCTTGCCCTGGGAGACCTTGCACCCCTTCACCTGCCCTTGTTCCTGAGGCCGGACACCCGAGAAGATGCACATGCACGATCCCATGCAGCCGCTATCGCTAATCTGGCAGCAGTGTGCCGTGCCTGGCGGGCAGCAGCTGCAGCAGCGCTTGGCAGCGGTGGACCGGCCACGTGGCGCGTGGATGTGCAGCGCACCGCAGGGGTGGACCTGCTGCGGCTGGAACACCTCCGAGTAGCATTCCTGAACCTGCGCCGGCTCACGTGGTCAGAAGCCGACAACGGCGCCGGCTGTGAAGCGCTACTGACCAGCCCCGCCTTCCAAACCGCCTCTGGCCGCCACCTGACATCCATCGTCGGCGTGCCAGAGCGGCTGGCCCCGCTGCTGGCGGGCTTCCCAAACCTGGCGGCGGTGGGCTTGGCAGAGGACTATACCTCCACGGCGTTTGGCGTCGCTGGGATGGGCGCGAGGAGCCACCTGGCGTGCATGCGGCTGCGCCCCCTGCACTGCCTGCCCCTGCTGCGGCGACTCACGCTGGAGCTCGGAGCGGCCGACCTGGCCAGCCTGCCCCCCCAAGTGGATGAGCTGGTGCTCATGGAGGTGGACCGCGTAGTGCTGCCGGCGGGTATTCAGGGCGCCTCAGTGGCCGACCGTCTCTTGACGGTAGCCGAGGCAGCAGGTGAGGAGCCGCGGCGGGGAGTGCGACGGCTGGGGCGTCACTGCTGGCCCATTCAGGCTCGCTGCCGCCCTCTCGGTCGGGCCTCCGGCAGCTTGGCACCCTGGCAGCAGCTGCTCACGGCGGGCCTGCCAGCCGGCAGCTCTATTGCAAGCGCCACAGGCCAGGCGGACCCTCGCCTGCCTGCATGCCCCACCGCTCCCTGCAGGCCTGGTCAAGCTCACTGTGCGCGCCAGCAGCGACAACATCGTCTTTGAGGAGCCACATCATGCCCCGCTGGAGCTGGACCTCACCCACCTGTGGCGCCTGCTGCGGGCGCAGCCTGTGCAGCGCTGCTGCGTGAGCTTGTCGCTGTACGGGGACAGCAATCTGGAGATGATGATGCCGTCGCTGGTTGCTTACATGGTACAGCCGAACGTGCAGCGCTGCTAGCACATTTTTACGAGTCTCCCTGCAGATCCTAGTTCTGTGCGGACTAATCTGTTGCTTGCTCTGCGGCTGGCCCTGGTCCACCCGTGCTGCATTTCAGTATGCACTTTGAGTGCCCAGCCCCCTGTCCCACCCACAGCATCAAAAACAATATCTTACAAGCAAAGCGAACGTACATGTGAGGTCGCGCTGACGCCTGCATCCCTGCTCTGTAACCAGTGGCTGTGCTCCCCCGGCGCGCCTGAGCTTGCGGTTGGCGGGGGCAGGCAGGCCTGCAGGCAGCAGCCTGCAGCAAGGCATGGTCACATGCTGCTGAACCCTCCAGTGGTGCCGCCATCGTCCTCCCCGGCGGTGGCGTCCTCAAACTTGAATCGCTCCAGGCCTGCAGAGCAGCCAGCAGAACAAGCTGGTCATTGCAGCGCGAGGCCGGCTTCGACAAGAAGGATCGAAACACGCCGCCACAGAGCTGCTGAACTGGTTTGCTGGGAGACAAGAAGGGCAGGCACGACTGCCTGCCTTGCGTCGCGCGCTCGACACGCGCAGCCACACCTTTGCGCAGCGCCGCTTCCAGCCCGCTGACCGGCGCCGCTGCCGCCGGCTGCTTCTGCGCCGGCTCCACCCTGCGGAGCGCAGCCGCCTGCTGCGCCAGTGCCGACTGGCTGATGGGCATGAGGGCGGCGCGGCTGCCTGCGCCAGCAGCAGCGCTGCCAGCAACCCCTGCTGCTGCAGCCTTGCGCCGTGCTTCCAGCGCTGCCACCGCATCCGCCTGCTGCCCCGCTCGCGAGGAAGCGGCCTGAGCAGCCGCGGCGGCCACCGAGCCTGCCGGCTGCTGCCCTGCAGCGTGTGCACGCTGCGGCTGCTGCGGCGGCCGTGCAGGTGCAGGTGCAGGTGCAGGCGCGCTGGCCGCCGCTGCAGCTGCAGCCTGCCGCGCCTCTGCCGCCGCCGCTGCCTTGTGGCTCACCAGGTCTGGGCTCAGCCCGCTGGACAGCTGCTTGAACAGCTGGTCCGACAGCTGGCCGACCTCCGTGCCAGACACCCCCGCCGTCGCCACCTGCTGCAGCAGCTTGGTCAGCTGCTCGCGGCTGAGCTCCACCAACGCGCCGGCGGGCTTGGCTGCCGCGGCGGGCGGGGCGGGCGCGGCCGTGGGCCGCAGGAACGGGTGCTCCAGCAGCTCCTGCACACGCGCAAGCCAACGCAGGGGCAGGCTGCTTGCCTGGGGAAGGCGCCAGCAGGCTACGCGCATGCCAGCCTCATGCTGCCGGCAAGGCGTTTGGCTGCCGTGTGCTCGACACAAACCAGGCAGCGGGCAGGCCAAACGAAGGGAGGCAAGCTGGCAGGCATGCAGCTTGGAAGGGCCACTGCCCACTGCCAGGGCGCTGCCGGCGCGCCTGCATGGTGATGCGGGAGCGCGGGTTGCGGTCCAGGCAGCGCTGGATGACGTCCAGCAGGGCGGCGTTGTGCAGGGGCGGGAAGGCGACGCGGTGGTTGGCGTCGATGATGGCGTGCATCTTCTGGATGAAGGGCAGGTGGCTGCGGCAGCAAGGGTGGGGGTGGGGTGGGGGTTGTGGGGGGTGGGGGGGGGCGGTTAAGGGTGGATGCCAGGCCGGGCTGGCAGAGAGCATAGCAGGGTTGCCAGTGGTGTATCCAGGAGGGGCGGCAAGAGGTGAGCAGGGGCAGCGCGCAGCAGCGAGCGCGTGCAAGAGGCGCCTGCGCGACGGTGTGCAGCAGCCCCAGCCCCACCTGAAGGGCGTGTGCCCGTACACCATCTGGTACAGGATGCAGCCCAGGGACCAGATGTCAGAGGCGCGCCCCACCTGCGGGCGGAGGGGGGCCATGCGTACTTATGCTTGAGCCTCGCAAGTCGCTGTGCTGGTCGGGCCCCCGCTCGGGCCAAACACACCCTTCCTCGGCAAGCACACCCATCGCAGCCTGCTTCTGGGGTGCTGTTTGTTCGTTCAATCTGCCATTTGGCGCGCCCAGAACTCCCAGCCTGCAGCCCCGCTGTCCCACTCACCTTCATGGGCGGCCCACCCCGGATGTTGTTCTGCCCGCCCAGGATGGCCTCGGGACTCATGTAGTTGAGCGTGCCGACCTGGCTCTCCCGCGCAATCGAGGTGGTGTCTGCGCGGGGCGGGGCGCAGGGCAGGCCAGATGGGCAGCGCAGGGGACGCCTGCGGCTAGCTGGCCGAGGGCGGGCAGAGACCAAGTGGCGGGCTGGCAACTGGGCACTTGACGCGCTGCCACGCAAGCCTCAGGGCGCACCCGACTGGATGGCCTTGGCGATGCCAAAGTCGATCAGCTTCAGCTGCCCCTCCACCACCAGGAAGTTGGCGGGCTTGAGGTCGGAGTGCACGATGCGCTCGTGGTGGATCGTGTCCACGGCCTGAACGGGGGGGAGAGAGGCAGGACGGTGCGCCACATGGTGCGAGCAGCGGCACCACCGCAGGCAAGCAGAGCTTCAGCGCAATCCAGATCGCTGGGCCCGGAGACGCAGCACAGCAAGCCGCATACGACTCTGGTACAAGCTGGCGGCCTGCCCAGGCCAGCAACGAGTGCCCGCTCACCTGCAGCATCTGCTCCCAGTACAGGCGGATGAAGTTCTCGTCAATCTCCTCCACCGCCTGGCCGCCCGCCTTCTCACGCCGCGCCTTTTCGTGCTTCTGCGCCAGGGTGCGCACGCGCGAGCAGCAGGTGTGGCAGAGGCCGCAGCACGGGCGGCCATCCTGCCAATGCAGGCATCGAGGCGCAGCACAGCAAGCTGCACAGGTGGCGCACCAGCCTCTGCACATCCCTGCTACTCCCTCAGCTGGCGTTATCAAGCACCTGCCCCAGCTGCCCCTGGCAGCCCCCCGACCCCCACCCCCACTACACACACACATATTCACTATTCTCTCCACCACCCCACCCCACACAAACCCTCCCCACCACCAAAACCTTATCCCAGCCCACCTGCAGCAGGCGCGCCAGGTCGATGTCCCCGTACTCTAGCACCATGTAGATGAGGCCCTCGCTGCGGTGCACCTGCAGCACACAAGCAGGCAGGCCCGGTGCTCACCACCCTGAGCGGCGGGAGGCCATGCGCTGAGCGGCCCGCCTGCCAGGCAGCCACAGCACGCTGCAGGACGGTTGGAGGCGTCCAGGCCCCAACTGCTGCCAAGTCTAGTGCATACCGGTCGTAGCTTCCAAGAGCCCATGGGCAGCGCCTCAGGCTGCAACCCACCTCTGAGTCGATGAGCTGGATGATGTTGGAGCGCCCCGCCAGGCAGTTGAGCAGCTTGATCTCGTCCAGGAATCCCGAGGCCGCCTCAGCATCGCGCCCCTGCAGGGAAGCAGAGAAAAGGTGCGGATGCAAGGAGCGCGGCCAGCATGATGGTCAGCAGAATGCGGTAAGATCTCCGCATGGAACGCCTGCTCGGCCGGAAAAGAGCCTGGGGCACGCCACGTCTGCCGACTCATTCCCGCTGCCCCTGCCGCAGGGCCACAGCATCGCAATGCCCAATGCCGAAGCCCACAGAGTTGGCCAAGCATCCGTTCCATGAGCCCTGCGAAACGGCATGGCCCAGCCCCTTCAACCCCAACCCAAGTGCACACGTGCGCACACACGCACCTGCAGGCGGATGCGCTTGAGCGCAAAGATCTTGCGGTTGGGCGCCATGACCTTGTAGACCTTGGAGGAGCCGCCCCGCCCCACGCACTCCAGCTTGGTGTACACAATGTCCTGCCGGCCAGGGGGTGGTGTGTGCGTGGGGTGGGGGTGGGTGGGGTTTGGGGTTTGGGGGTTGGCGGGGTTGGCGGTGGGATGCAGGCGGAGTGGAAAGGAGGCATGCCGCCAGAGCTGGGTACCTCTGCTGGGAGCCTGGCGGGATGGCTGGGTACCTCGCAGGCGGGGCAGCAGGGCATGCAGGAGGCGTGCAGGCAGGGGCAGGTGACAGGCAGCTGGTCGCGTTCCGAATGAGCGCGCGGTGCTCATCAAGGCGGACACATGAGACGCGCTCCCTGCCAGGCACTTGCCTTGACCGTCACAGTGTTCTCATCCTCCACCACCCGCCGCCCCGGCCGTGCTGCCAAGTGCTGCTGCTGCTGCTGCTGCGCTGCGGGCGGCATGCCTGGCATCCCGGCAGAGCGCGCGGGCTTGGGCGGCGGCGGCCCCATCGGCACCCGTGCTGCTGGCATGGCAGGCGCGGCAGGCAGACTGCGCGCCTCGGCCAGCGCAGGCGGAGGTGGGGGCGGCACTGGCAGCGCCTTGACGCTGGCCGCCCCAGCTCGCGTCACGTTCACGTTGCCTGCTCCATCAATCTGCACGCGCGGCCCTGCTGCACGCGCTGCCGGCGGCGAATCGGGCCTGCTGCTGCTGCTGCCGCCGGCGGCAGCTCCCCGAACCAGAGGCCGGGTGGCGTCTGCATCCTCGGTGCTGTGTGTTGCCGCGCCTGCAGCTGGCAGCGGTGCAGGCGGGTGTGCCACAGGCAACGTCGGCGCATCGTCGTCATCGGCGGCTGGGCCTGGGGTGCCGGCGGCGCC
Source organism: Auxenochlorella pyrenoidosa (assembly GCA_001430745.1). NCBI lineage: Eukaryota > Viridiplantae > Chlorophyta > Trebouxiophyceae > Chlorellales > Chlorellaceae > Auxenochlorella > Auxenochlorella pyrenoidosa. The sequence continues at coordinate 1,088,090 of KQ482066.1, read as the reverse complement.
GCTGTGCAGCAGGCTGCCGTCTCCGCCCAGCACAATCTGCAACAGGTGGAAGACAAATGTTGATTAGCCAGTGAAAAGTTCGTGTTCAAGCTCGACCCACATCCTGGACGGCGGCATCACCCATCACCCGCGCCTCACAGCCACCCAACCCACCTTGCTGGGCGCGAGGCTCTGCCGCCCGCGCTGCACACGCTGCGCCAGCTTGCTCATAACCACAGGCGCAGTCTCATCCTCCTCTTTGCCCTCGTCGCGCCGCCCTGTCCCTGCTGCAGCACCGCCGCCCTCTAGCACAACCTGCTGCCTGCCAGCTGGCTGCGCTGCAGGTGCTGGCAGCTGGGCACCAGCTGCGCGGCTGGGCGGGTTGGCAGCCAATGGCGGCCGCCCAGGAGCTGCAGCTACATATCCCAAGGCTGCCCTGCTCGTGCTAGCCGGTGCTGCAGCTGAGGCTGCAGCCGGACGCTGCTCGTCGAAGCGGGGCACTGGGGGCAGAGACCGCTCTGCCAGCGGTCGCGGCGCTGCTGGCGCATGACTGGGTGCCACGCGGCCATTCTTGGTCTGCACATGCATGCCAGAAAATGTTTCCCAAGCATGATTCAACACACAATCTGAAGCAACAACATCAGGCCAGCCTGCAACTACGCCGAGCAAAGCAGGTAGGCCCCTGGGACAGACCAGGCAGGGCCATGCGGCTCCCACCAGTAAACGAACGAGGGCAAAGCAGCATGCACCCACCTCCTCAATCGGCGACTGCCGCCGCTTGCCGTCCGCAACGCTGAGCAGCGGCTTGGGCGACGCTGCAGCCTCCATCTCAGCCTTGCGCTTACGGTTGGCATCGACCGCCGCCTCGCCCTCAGCCTCTGCCTCGCCCTGCTGCTGCTGCTCCACAGGCGCACCAGGAGCCAGGGGTGGGCGGCCTGCTGAGCCAGGCACCACACGCTGCGCCTTGCCCAGCACGCCCAACCGCCGCGGCTTGAGCAGCGCCGCCTGGGCGCCGTCCTTGCCAGCAGGTACAGGTGCTGCTGCTGCCGCCGCCGCGCTGCCGGTTGCATCCTTGGGCCCTGCACTGCCTGGCAGCGCGCTGCGCAGGCGAGCACTGCGGTTGATGACCAGTGTGTCATCACCGCCAGTGCCGCTGCCTAGCTGCCGCTCCGCACTGCCGCTCTCGCCTGCGCTGCCAGGCTTGCGCAGGCACACGGTGGCCTCCTCGCCGATGCTGCCGGTGCTGCCGCCGGAGCGGTGGCTCAGCCCTGCCACTGCAGGCGTCTTCATGCGCACAGTGGCGGTGGGGTCGTCGCTGCCCACAGTGGAGCCGCTGTGCATGGTGTGGCTGCCACGATTGATCTGGTCAGTCAGGCCCGCCGTGTGCTGCTGCTGCTGCTGCTGCTGCTGCTGCTGCTGCTCAGCGGGAGTGGCAGCCACACCAGCGGCTGCATCCCCTGCTGCCTTGCCAGCACTAAGCCCAAGGGTTGCTGCGTCGCCGCCACTGCCAGAGGCCCTGCCCGAACCTGCCGCCTTCTGCACAAGGTTGCTGCCATGCCGGGCAGCGGCGGCAGCGGCAGCGGGCGCGGAAGCGCGGTTGATGACAAGGGTGTCTGTGGTGCCACCGCCAGCAGCGCCGGTGACGTCCTGCGTCCAGGAGGCCGACCATGATCCGTCAGGGTGCAGCGCCACCCTCAGCGTTGGCAGCGGTGCCGGCGGCAGCGGCAGGAGGGAAATGCACACTCTGCACCCAATACAGCCAGCAGTAACGGCTACTGGAGATGCCCATCCTGCAACCGATTGTGTTTTCGCACCAGAGTGAGCGTTGCAGAGTGGTTGCGCCGCTCGTCAAGCACACCAGGCGTCAGGAAGGCGACGCCCAGGCTGCTCGCTCCCGAGTGGCCCGTGTGCCCGGCGCGGCTGCCGCTGCCGTGCTCCTGCTGCGCCGCCCAGGGCGGTTGGTATGCAAACTTGCCCGCCTGGATTTCAGACTGCATCTGCTCCAGCACGCTGCAGCCGGGGCGCAGGGGGGGGAGCCTTGGCTGCAACCCAAGCCCGGGAGCACAAGCGCCGGTTGTCGGCAAGAAGACCGACAACTCTGCCTCTTGTCAAGACCTAGAAGCGAGCGCCCCACCTGGCCGGCTGCGCCTGCTCCTTGAGCCCCTTGGCCAGCACCCCCAGCGCCTTGAATTGGTTGCCGCCTGCCAGCTCCAGCGCAGCCCACTCGTAGTAGAGCGCCGCTGAGGTGTCGCCAATGTGCTGGCTCTTGAGCATCTTGAAGACGTCACGGGCATCATCAGCGTTGCGCACCCTGGGCCAAGGATGGCCAGCAAGGCAGGTGAAGGGGGTTCAAGTCATGCTGATGTGGGCAGTACATGCATGCCGTGGCTGGACAGAACAGGCCGCAGCCAGCCCGCGCTGCAGCTCTGCCCCGGCTTGCATGTTTCAGAGCATTGCAGAACCCCGACCCACCATTGTTGGCGCGCAAACCCCAGCCAGATGCGGACAAATGCCTCGTTGTTGTAGTTGCCCTGGCGGGGCACCACCTGGGTGGCAGCCCTGTACAGGTCAAACAGCGAGACGCCGCCGCGGCCAGCGCGATCGAGTGTGGCGGTGGTGCCGCCCAGCGCCGCCTCCTCTGCCGCGAGCAGCGCCCACCAGGCCTCGGGTGAGGTGGGTGCTGCGCGCACGGCGTCGGCCAGGCGCGAGCGCGCCGCACGCTGCGCGCTGGGGCTGCCGCCCTGCGGTCGCACATAGGCGTCAAGCTGGCGGTCCCATGCGGCGGTGGCGCTGCCGCTGGTGCGCCGTGGCTGCAGGTGTGGCAAGGACAGAGTTAGGACTATGAGAAGGTGCCTTCCAGGGGTGAGGCACAGGCTGCCACGACCAGAGCTGCAACACAAACATGCAGCCTGAGGAAGCGTCACGTGCACCCACTCGCCTGTGCCGCCGATGGCGTCTCTCGGGCTGCCGCCTTGGCTGCAGGCACGGCGCCGCCCTGGGGGGTGGGCGCCGACGTGTCTGGCGCCATGGCAGCTCCCTGGCGAGTGCTCTGCCTTAAAGCAGCTGGCAGCAGCTGGGGCTGTCACACCGAGCCGAGGGCACCTACTGGGCGCTCGGCGGTATTCTATCGAGCTGAGCTGACAAAAAGATGCTGTTGAGACCCCCTGAACGTGAGCTGCGGCGCCCAAGCAGCGCAGTGGCAGGGCTGCCTGTTCAACTGAAGTCCATGGTCTGCCGCTGCGCCGCTACGCCGCTGCCGCTTCGATCGCAGATGCCGCGGAGATCGCCGTTCTGCGATTGCCGAAGAAGGGGGCTCGGGCTCAGCACGCACGGCAGCTGCCACACTGCTGCACATTCAGTTGTCAATTTCGAGAGCGCCTAGTCGCGTTGATGCTAGAATCTTCGCCAATGTCTGCTGCAGTGCCAGTCTTAGAGCGGGTAGAATGTGTCGTGGGACCCGAGTGGGCAGCGGCCCTGGCGGGCGCTAGCAGCACTGCTCACCTGCAGGCGAGTCTCATAGCAGTCGATTGAGCACCGCGAGGGCCGCATGCATGTATGAAGTGACTGGCGGCGGAAGCGTCACCGCTTAGCGCAGGCGACACCCGTCCTCGCCTGCTGCAGGCTGCGCTGGCGCGCCCAGACCTCTGGCTGGAGGCTCAGCTGCTGGAGAAGCTGCTGTACAAGAACGCCAACCAGCACCGCGGGGCGCAGCACTTCCAGCGCCTGCACGAGGTGTGTGCACCTGCACCCTGCTTGCCACTGGGTAGGTCACCTGCATGCTTTGTCCAGGCGCTTCTTCGAACCCTCTAGCTGACAGTGCTGATGCCCCCCGTGCCCGCAGGTGCGCCGCCTGCTGGGCCTGCTGCGCTCGCAGCAGCTTGACCGCCGGGTGGGGGCGCTGCACGAGGCGCTGGCGGCGGCGCAGCAGCGAGGCTCCCTTCCCAGGGGCAGCGTGCTCATGGCATACGGGTGAGCTGCGCGAGGCGGGGAGCATCTGGACGATCGGCGCATGCGATGCCCTTATGCATGTTGCATGTTGTGAAGCAGTGATGAAGCTTCATCGCTAGCTGCCGTCGCAGCAGCAGTTGAGCCTACGCCCTTCACGCTTTGATGCCCGCTGCCCGCCATCCCCTGCAGCGGCGACCAGCGGAGCGTGCCCAGCCACCAGGCGGCGGCGGGCGTGCTGCGCACGCTGGTCACGGCCTGCCAGCTCATCGAGCAGCTGGCGCGGGCTGTGCAGCGCGCCTCGCTGCAGCTGCTGGCCCAGCTGGCCCACTCCTTCTTCATGCCCCTGTGCCTCACCGCCCTGGCGGCGCTGGCGCGCATCCAGGTGCGACGGCAGCAGCCGCCGCCCTTTCTGTCATGCTGCCGCCATTGCTGTTGTACTGTCGCCCTGACTGCTGGCTTGTTTGCAGTGCCACTGCCGCGGCGTATCGCCGCAGTCGCCTGCTGCATCTGCAGCATTCCAGGACGCTGCGCCCCGCAGGAGGTTGCCGGGTACCTGACTTCTTCTCTCCCTGCCAGCCCTGCCTGCTGCAGGTGCTGGCCGGCCAGCTGCTTCTGGATGCAGTGCGCGCATACAATACCCTTGCAGAGGTGGCAGCCCTGCTGCCGCCGACTGCCAGCGATGACGGTGCCTCTGTGGCCGTTGCAGCAGCACCAACGGTAGAGGGCGGCACGCACCCGTATGCAGTGGGCAGGGAGGCGCTGCCGCAGCTGCTGCGTGCGCAGTGGCGGCGCGGCCTTCCCTGCCTTGAGCCAGTGCCCTGCCCGGCTGGGGATGGCCTGGCAGTGCAGGCTGCCGCAGCGTGCGATCGCTACGCGCTGCATGTTGTTTGCGAAGGCTCGCCCGCAGCCCCGGCCTCGGCAGTGGTGCTGGAAGAGCAGCCCGCAGCAGCAGAAGCAGCAGGAGGAGCGCCGCAGCGCCGCGGCAAGCAGCGCAGCAAGCAGGCTGGAACGGCAGCGCCGGTGCTGGCGGTGGTCGAGGACCGAGGGGTGCCCATCTCGAGGGACGCCTTTGCTGCAGCCGCTGGCAAGGCCGCCGTCGCCGCCCCTGCAGCGGCGGAAACGGCTGCTGCGCCAGAGCCAGCCCCTGTGGCGGCGGCGGCGGCAGCGGCGGCGGCGGCGGGAGTACCCTTGCTGCCGCTGCTTGGGGTAGTGGAGGATAGCGCGCCTGAGGTGGACGCGGCTGGCACTGTGGCCTCGCTGATGGAGGGGGAGGCGAGGGGCCACCTGTACCGCCGCGCTGCCGCAGGCCTGGGACCCCTTGCCAGCCAGCCTAGAAGCGGCGCCAAGCGCCAAAAGGCTGACCCGCTTGGTCAAAATCCTGCCGGTGTGCCGCCCGCGCTGCGATCAGCGTCGCAGGGAGCAACACTCCTGGCAGCAGCAGCACCACGGGAACAACAGCCGGCGGCAGCGCAGCCAGCCCAGGCGGCAGCCCTGCATCAGGTGTCGCCCGCTGTTGCAGCGCCAGCAGGCGTCGGCGCGGCACCTGACGCGGCAGCTGCGCCTGCAGTCCGGCCAGCCTTTGTGCCCGTGGCGGCAGCAGCGGCACCAAAGCCAGCATTCCTGTCTGTGGCAGTGGCGGCAGCCCCGGCGAACACAACCACCCTGCACGCACCAGTGACCGCCTGTGCTGCGCCCAAGCAGGCAAGTGTAGCAGCAGGGGCAGGAGGCGCAGCTACGACAGCAGCAGCCGGTTCAGCAGCGCAGCCTGCTGGCCAGACAGCACTGGGCGGGCCAGCCCGCAAGCGCAAGAGGCCGTCCGCAGCGACAGCGGCAGCAGAGCAGCAGCAGCAGCAGCAGCAGCAGCAGCCGGCACTTGCAGAGCCCAAGAGTTGGGAAGACTGGCTGCAGCCGCTGGGAGGCGGGGCTGCAAGCGGAGCGACGGCAGGGGCGCCGCAGCAGACACAAGCCGGCACTGCCAGGCGACAGCAAGGCAAGCGGCGGTCTGGGCGCTAGGTCTTCCCTGCTGCAGCCGTAGCAAGCAATTCTGTTAACAGCTGGAGCTCCAGATGTGGCAGCCTCGTGGCGCAGGACTCGTAGTGCCCAGCTGGGGAGGAAGGGCAGCATGCTTTGTTTGCATGGTCCTTTGCCGACCCAGCTCCAAACCCTCGGCTCTCTCTGATTTGCTCCTTATTCGCTTGATGGCCCCCACATTACGGACAAGCAGTTGCAAACAGAAGGAACTTTGCAAGGACATGAGCAGCAGGTGTTTGATGCCGTCACTTTCCTTGGCTCAGGACAACCTGCACTGCGGGCATTTTTGCTACAGACCACCCCATACATACCATAAAGTGCTGCAGTCACCTGGTGTCGGGAATTTCATTCAGCCTGGGGCGCAGCTTACTGTGGCATTGGCCTGGAGAGGCACATGTGACTGCCCGCTGGCTTTGGCCACATGCTGCGTCGCGACGTGCCATCAGAGAATCGAGCCGTGCTGATCGGAGCTGCCTCGCCATTCATTGTTGATTGTTGCGCGGAGTACAAGCGGATCACGGGTCTTCTGCAGAGGTGGGCGTCCTTTTTGAGCGCCTTGTTGTTGACGGGCTGGCGAGGTGCTGGCGCATAACGATTCGTGCACATTTCAGAAACTAGTTCCGCGCTCCTCTCGCCGCCTGAGTGCAGTGTCCGCTATGCCGGCAGGGGCCCCGGCGGCTTGCCTGTGCTTGCTGCTGGCCTGCGCGACGGTAGCTACGGCCAACGGCGTGGGGAGCGGCGGGACGGGCCTCACGGGGCAGGTGGCCGCCAAGGCACTGGACGGCGCAGACGCCGGCGGGATGGCGGACGCCGTCCCCGACTCCTCGTGCAACGGCACCAGCGCCGCATTTGAGGGCACCAAGCCGATCCCCTGCACGGCGCAGCAGGAGCAGGATGCGCTCGGCGACCTGGCTGCTGACACGCCCAGCCCCAGCCCCAGCCCCGCGACAGCCAGCGGCGCTCTGGCGCCCGATGGGCCGATGCTGCCGCCGCTGGATGCGCTCAGCGCCTCTGAGTGCAATGCCACCGACCCTGACGGCTACACTGTACCGGTGGACCTGATGAATCCGGACCTGATAGATGTGGTGGCGGCGGTGGCAGACGCGTTTGTGGCGGCAGAGGGCAACGCGAGCTACTGGCAGGTGCGGCCGCGCCGCGCCTGAGGCCCACCCGCTCTTGTATTTCCACACGTCTCCCGGCTCCCATGCGCTGCTTGCTGCGCCTAGATCCGGCCGCGCCTGTTGGGTCCCAGCAGCTGGCAGCAACTTATGGCAGTCTGCGTTCACTGGGCGGACCATGTCAGGCCCAGATCGGCACTGCGTCAAGCAGCCTGGGCCACCTAGTTCACCCTGCCCGACCCCCGCCCTCCTGCCAGCGAGCCCGCCGAGCGTCCAACGCCTGCTGCGCCTGCTCTGCCCGACATGCAGGCGCTGTGCGAGGGCGACTACCTGCCCACCCCCCTCAACGCCTGCCAGCAGCCAGACGTGGCCGACCCAGCAACGGGCGAGGTGAGGCAGTGCCCGCAGCAGCGGGCCAGCGCGCCGCGCCGTGTGTTGTGGCTCGTTCCTTGCGCCCACTTTCAAGGTATCCATGTGGCGCTGCTTGGCCGCCCTGCCCACCACATCTGTGTCTGGTTGTCGTTGCTGAGGCTCAGCCCCCTCTTCCAGCCCGCCTCACCCCACACCCTGCTTGTGCTATCTGCACGCCGTGCATACCCTACCTGCGCGCTCTGCTCACGGGTGGTGGGCGCCCGCCCACTTGTGTGGGCATCCCACATTAGCATGGACCCAAAGTGCTGGCTTGAGCGCCGCTGGGGCGGGAATCGGCACCTCACACCTGGGTCGCCCCTCGCCCCTCTCTGGGCCCCCGCAGGTGGAGGGCACCCACTTCCGCGTGCGCATGAGCCTGGAGTGCTCGCAGTTCAGCGGCGACGCTGTGGCGCTGGAGGCAGACGCGTTCCGCCTGCGGGACGCCCCTGTGGGCAACGCCACCGTCTTGGTGAGGCCCTGCTGCTGGTTATTCAGTGTTGGTGAGGCTGGGCCTCACTGCTGCCGCCGCTCCCCGGCTGCCCACTTGGAGGGAGCCTGGCCTGGCTGGCGGGCGAGTACATTTCTCCGGCATGCCAGCGCCGCCTGTCAGCGCCGTGGGCTGGCCTGCCTACCTGCCTTCCTGTGCGCGCAATACCTAAGTCTGGCCCCTGCTGCTGCCCCTTGCGCGCTGCAGGACATTGAGTGGACGACGGTCCCGCTGCCGCAGCAGTAGCAGCACGGCACTTGCCGATGCCAGCATGCCACGCGGTCCAGCCTGCGTGTGAGATGCGCACAATCTTTTGGCTCTCACAAAATAGGCAGTGTCAAGTCAGCTAGCACTAGACAAACACGATACACCCAACCCCGCACACATCGCTTCCCAAATTTCTTATGCAGCACTGCCGCAGACCTCGAAGAACAGCAATCGCCCAACCACGCATGCCTGCCTGGTGCACAGCCCTGCAGCCCTCCGGGCACCCCCGATTCTTCTGTGATGCCCTGCCTCCCTGCTCCACCCCGGTTCTCCTCGTCTCTGCTTGCTTTCCCGGCTATACCTCGGCTTCCGTGAGCTTTTCGACTGCCTGCCTTGCAGCACCCGGCACCCCTTCAAGGTGACTGATGCAAAAGATGAATGCCAGAGACGCACGCAGCTGGCAGTGGTCAAGGGTAGCAGCAAGCCACAGCCGGGGCCGTGCCAAAGCCTGCACGCCGCCAACTGGCCGCCTCACGCCATGCCGGGCATGCTCTTGGCGCGGCCGTCAGGGATGTTAAGCAGCACCATGGGCTGCTGCGGCTGCTGCGGGTCAAAGGGCACGTCCACAATGAAGTAGCCCTTGCGCTCCAGCTGCGGCGGCGCGGCACGGGGGTGGGCACAGAGGGCGGGCGCGTCGAGGGTGGGCACAGAGGCTGGGCAGGTCGAGAGTGGGCAGACCTAGGTGTCAACATGGCATGGGTCCATGGCTTTACGAACAAGGGGCTTGCCAGCGCATTTTACAACCGTGCTGCCCTGTCATTAATAGAGCGGTCGCAGGGCGCGCACCTGGATGACCTCGCCCTGCTTCAGGCTGCGCATGTTGGCGTCGCCCACCGCCGGCGCAACCGTCTTCTGCAGAGCCAGAGGCCAGGGACACAGCTCAGAACACATGGCGGGTGATCGCACATGGGCCGCTTAGGTGTGGGTGTGGGGTGCTGCCCCAGCCCAGTCTTCGCCTCCAACGTGCGCAGCCATTCCAGGCCAGCACCCAGAACTGACATCTTGAGGGCACCGAGCAGGATAAGGGCGACATGCTGCCTGGGCAGTGCATAGCATGCAGCGGCCCCTTGCCGCCGCCGTGCAACGCAGGGGCGAGAGCATGCAGGGCAGTGCAGGGGAGAAGAGCGTGCAAAGCAGGTGCGGCGCAGCGCGGCGGCGCTTGCCGAGTGCCGGTTGACGTGGTCCTCAAAGCTGTCCTCCTCCTCCAGCTTGCGCTTGGTCACCAGGTAGCCAAAGTGCTGCGGGGCGGCGGGGCAGGGCGGGACGGGGGGCGGGGCGGGGCAGGGGGGGCAGGCACCCTTCAGGAAACGCGGGTGCGCAAGGCCGCGCGTTGGCGGGCGCCCGGGTGATGCATGGGGCGGCGCAGCAGCCCCGGCTGCGGCGGGGAGGCTGCGGCACGAGCGCACAAGCGGGTGCATGGGGTGCACAAGGGAAGGAGCCCGGCCCGAGCACTGCAGAGGTGCGAGCACTGCAGAGGTGCATGCCCCCCCACCTGCAGCTCCATGGCTGGGCACTCGTCGCTCTGCGCCAGCCACGTCAGCTTGAGCTTGGTCTTCTTGAAGTCGCCCTCCAGGTGCAGCTCTGCGAATAAGAAACTAAGGAATTCCTAAAAAATCACGAAAAGTAGGCAGCAGCGGGGCGCCCTTGACCAGTGGCCAGGCATGGTTGACCGCAGCGGTTTCAGGCGGGCGCCGCCGTTGGCAGGGCGCGCCCGGCTGTGGCGATGGCCGCAGCGCCAGCAGCTGAGCAGCTGGCAAAGCGCTCGCCGCCTCCGTGGCCGCGCAGGGGCTGGACCAGCATGCCATCGCCGGTGTTCAGGGCCAGTGTTCAGGCATGTGCATGCAGCGGTGGGCGATCTGCTTCGCCACGGCAGGCAACAGCCGGATGCCAGCCCCATGGCAGGCGACAGCAGCATGCCAGCAGCCCATCCTCCTCACCGCCATCGATGGCGGTAACCACGCCGCTGCCGTCCTTGTGCACCTTGCGCATGATGCAGTTGCCCCACCCCATGAGGGTCACCTCCTCGCCCTCTGCAATGGCCTGCAGTACAGCAATCCGAGCAAGCGGGCATTGATGAGACGCAAAATCAGGGGGAGCAGACTACACCCGGAGTTCAACAGCATGCCTTGCGCACTCGCCACCGCGCAGGGAATGCTGCAGTCTGTCAGCCTGGCTAGCCCAAGCCTTTGCTTGGAGCCCTGCAGACATCCTGCAGGGGGCGCTGGCATCCACGGATACTGCCTGCACTGACGGCCGAGCCCTCAAATCACTAACCCTCGCAACACTGGTTGAATCAGGCTGTACAGCCTGGCGCGAGCCCTGGCCCCCCAGGCCCCACCTGCGCATCCGCCTGGTCTATCCACAGCGTGCTGCTGCGCATCTGCTGCTTGGTGCCGGCGGGCGGGTACTTGGCGTGCCGCGGCATCTCCACAAACTCGGCGGCGGCGGGGCCGTTGGCCAGAGTGACGGGCACCCTGCAGAGGGTGGAGATACAGAGCAGGGGATGTAGCCGTGTCGTCCACTGATGCAGCACCTGGGAGGCGTGGCGCTGGCCCAAGCCTGCTTTTCCTTGGTTGCAGCATGCAACACACAGGCGTGTGCTCCAAAAGCCTGCTCGAGGTGGGTCGAGCGGCTTAGCAGGGCAGGCAGGGCCAGGCAGGGGGTGGGGTGGGGAGGCTGGGGCTCCGAGCTCACCGTCCCTCGGTCTCCACCGCCGTGTGGCGCGGGCAGACGGGGTCGATCACGCGCTTGTTGATGGACCAGATCTTGTCCCACTCCTGGTAGGTCACGTTCTTGGAGGCGCCCTGGCTGCAGAAGGAGAGGCGGAAGGAGGGGGGGGGGGGGGGGGGTGCGGACGTAAAATTGAACGCATTGAGCACCTCCCTGGCGCACATCCATGTCAGGAACATCTCGTGCCAGAAAACGGGCCCACCTGAGGATGAACTCCTTGAGCGCCTCGAGCTGCAAGCCGCGGCGCAGCATGCCCTGCACCGTGGGCATGCGCGGGTCGGTCCAGCCATCCACGATGCCGTTCTGGACAAACCAGGTGAGCTTGCGCTTGGACAGCACGGTGTAGACAAAGGACAGGCTGCCCGAGGGGTGGGGTGGGGGGTGGGGGCCGAAAGGGGTGGGTAAGGAATGGGGCGAGGGGTGCGTGTGTGGGTGCATCAAGGGCGCCAGGCATGCTGCGCGTAGTCTTGTGTCGCCCAGAGTTTGTGTTGCGGTGCGACGGGCTGTGCACACAAGCAGGCACGCGGGGCTCACCGCGCGTAGTCCCAGATGTGGACGTGCGGCAGCTCCGGCCACACCTGCTGCTGCAGCTTGAGGATCATGTAGAACTGCAGGGGAGGGCAGGGCAGGGGAGGCCGGTGGCATGGCTGGGCAGCGCTGATCGGCTCCACCAGGCGAAGAAAGTTGCGGCGGCGGTGGCAGCGGCAGCACGCCCAGCCGCAGCAGCGCCGTCGCGCGCCTGGGCCACTGCGTAGCAGCGTGCGTGCGCCATGGCTGGTGGGCAGGGAGGTGCGGCGCAAGCCAGAGCACGCTGGGGCGATGTTGTCGCCGCCCCCCCAACCCCCACCCCCAACCCCCCACCCACACCCTCCACACCCACCCACCCA
>KQ482066.1:1022797-1050542 GCA_001430745.1 Auxenochlorella pyrenoidosa | reverse complement strand
CCCCCCCCACCCCACCCACCCATCCACCCACCACCCACACACACACACACACACACACACACACACACACACACACACACACACACACACACACACACACACACACACACACACCTCCCTGCCAAAGCCCACTTGCGACCTGCACTGCAGCAGACAGTGACTGCCACTGCGCGCACGCTCCCTGCCGCCTGGCCTCGTCTCGCTTACCGCCTGCACCACCGCGGAAGCCTGCCCTGCCGCCCCTGCACCCCCGTGCAGCCCCACCACCGACCAGTGTGTGGAGTCGGCAAAGGGGCAGGCCTTTGTGGACTGCCTGGACGTGGACGTGAGCCTGGTGCGCCGCGCTGCGCTGCGCTGCGCTGTGCTGTGCTGTGCGGGCTGCGTCTGCAGCCTGCAAGCTGTGGGCGCGGCATGCGAATGCAGGCGTCACCAGGGCGGGCTGCCACCCGTTCCGTTAGCGAGACACCCCTGCCGCCCTGCTGGCCCTGTGCAGGACTTCTGCCCAGACAAGTGCAAGGCGGCCATTGCGGCCACCGGCCTGGCGGGCGACCCCCGCTGTCGCGAGCTCGTCAAGTCCTATGTGGATGGCGACCTTGGCGGGGACTTGTGAGCTGCCCGGGCTGTCACTGCACTTGCTGTGCGCTGCCTGCCGTGCCAGGGCAGCTGGCAGCGTGCGCTGTGTAGGGTGCCAGGCGCGGGCGTATGGCGGAGCGCGTTTCTCGCTTAGAGGGGGGCCCTGCAGCAGTGCCGGGGAGCGCTTGTGCAGCACCCCTCAGGCCGGGAGGCTGATGTGAATTGCAGGCTAGGCTCTGCAGAGTCCGCGCTCTTCACAAATAAATGGTCACCAATGCTGCCAACCCCCTGCTTCTGCCCCCGCCCCCCCCCCCTCCCCCTGTGCAGCGAGGGGATCCTTCGGACCTGCGGCTCCTCCAGCACAGGATCCAGCCCAGACGGCACCAGCACACCCAGCCCCAGCGCCAGCTCTGACGGCGCTGGTGCATCCAGCACCGGGGGGTCTGCACCTGGCACCTCTGCTGCCCCTGCTGCGCATGCTGCGAGCCTGCTGCCCGCCGTCGCCGCTTCCTTTGTGGCCGCTGCCCTGCTGTTTTGAGCGAGCGCAGCTGCTACTCCAGCCTGCCCGTCATCTGATCTTCAGTTGCCGAGTGAAATCACACCAATCTTCGAGCACATAGCGCATGCTGTTCAATCGAGCCCTCTCTCTCTTATTAACCTCTGCGCACATCCATCACACATACATTACATGCGATTCATGCAAACGTCGCTGCATGGGGGCAAAGGTGGCGAAAAAAGCTAGTGCCAAAAGCTGGCAGAAGGGAGGCGCCAGCCAGGCGGGCAAGGCGGAACGAGTTCATCTGTTGGGTGCGGACCAAAGCGCGGGAGGAGGTTTGTGGGAAAAAGTGGGGTGTACAGTTTACTGTGTTTGTGTTCCTTGGCAGCGGGTCATAGGCCGCGCGCATGCATTGCACATCTTTGTATTCCGTGCACGCGGAGGCAGCGTTGCGGCGTGGCAGCCGCCGTACATCTTGTGGCGACCCGCCGGCACAGGCGTTTCATTCCGTTGCGGCTGCGGCGTGTGGCCTCCATTGCCATGTGGCAGGGGGGGGGGGCCCTCAGCTCCAGCCAAAGGTCGCCTTGAGCTGCTCGGGGGTCTCGTTGGCCCCCTTGGGCCCGTAGTCCTGCGTGCGGTTGAAGCGCCAGAAGCCCTCCTCGCCGGGCAGCTGGCCCAGCTCTGCAGGCGGGCAGGCAGGGGTGGGGCCGCGCTCAGCAGCGCAGCAGAAAGCGCGAGGTGGTGTCACTGTAGCTGACAACGTGCGGGAGGGCCAGCTCGCCCGGGCAAGGAGTGCGGCTGCAGTCCTGGCGCGGCTGGCAATGCCGCGCATCAAGCGCGCGCGGGTTGCTGCCGCGCCCGCAGCCGCGCGTGCTGGTGCGCACCGCCCGCCTCCGCGGGCGCACCGGCAAAGGCGGCGGCAAAGTCGGGGAAGTTTTGCTCCACTTGCGAGATGGCAAAGTAGTTGGAGGAGAACTGGGAGTTGAGCAGGATGCCTGCAGCGGGTGGGGGAGAGCCGCCCGTGGCTGGCGTTGGGCATGGGGTGTAGTGCTGCGGCGGGCCCCACCGGTGCATGCGGCGCCGCCTCGAGGGGGGCTGGACCATCCGAGGGCGCTCCACGCAGGGGGAGGCCGCCGACGGGACAGTCTCGCGCCCGGCACCAAGCACGCGTCTGTCCCAGCACCTCGCCCCGCCACGCCGCGGGCCACAACTCTCCAGCGCACGCCCTCCCCCGCACCCTCTGTCTGCCGCGGCACCTTCTTCTTGAGCAGGAAGGCAAACACGCGCTCCACGGTGGTCTGCGGCAGGGGGGTGGGTGGTGGGTGGGTGGGTGGGGTCTGGGGAGAGGGCTCGGCGCACATTGCGTGCGTATCCCTTGAGATCCGCTGGAATGTTCCACCGGCCAGTGCAAGCTGGGTGTTTGCCGGTGTGAATGCGCCCAGAAGACATCCTACTCGCCAGCGACTGCCACCACTAAGAGGCAGCAGCAGCAACACGCAGCGGCGGCAGCGGCAGGCAGCGGCGGCAGCGGTAGGCAGCAGCGAGCAGCAACAACAACGGGCAGAGGCGCGCCTGCGGGTCCACCCCCTGGGGCTCGTAGTAGTCGCGCCCCACGATCACGCGGTGGTGTGTCTCCTTGTCCTGCAGGGCGGGGGCAGCCAGGTGAGGGAGCTGGGTGTGGGTGCCAGCCGGGAGCTGGCAGGCGGTGCGGGTGTGGCGGCTGGGCGGGGATGTGGGGTGCTCCCGCCACTTGCACAGGGCGGGCGGCCCAGCCCAGGTGCAGGGCACAAGATGCCCCCTCCTTAGGACGGCATCCAGGCTGCCGCCAGGGGCCGTGTGAGGCCACCAGCTGGGAAGCAAGGGAGTGGCTGGGCGCGGGAGCGAGTACTTCTTAGAGTACTTCTTAGAGTACTTTAAGGTGAGGCTCGCCTGGAAGGTGATGCTCAGGTCGTACATCCACCCGCCGTTGGTCTGGAGCGCGTGCTTGAAGAAGAGGTCAAAGGAGGCGGGGCCTCCGTCCATCTCAAAGCCCACCGTGCTGCAGGCAGGCGGGGAGGGGGTGGGTGGGTTGGGTGGGGGTGGGGGTGGGGGGCGAAGGGCAGCGGTGCGCGCTGCTGCACCGGTGCGCCTCTGGGAGGCCAGGTGATCTGGCTTGCCAGCCGTGCAACATGCTGACATGGAGACAGCGCCGCATGCGCGCAGCGCCTGCAGCCCAGCAAAGCTGCGCGCTTGCCCGGCGCCGCTGGCTGCGCAACCCGGAGCAGAGGAGCGGGGTGGGGCGGAGGTGCCGGCAGCACCGGCTCACCGCGTGGCCTTGGCGGCGGCCTCTGCTAGCTGGCGCTGCCGCTCCAGCTCCTCGGGGCTCAGCGCCGCCGCCGGCAAAAAATCGACCTGCGCAGGGGGTGGGTGGGTGGGGGGGGCGCCGGGGGTTGGGCAAGCAGCAAAGCACGGGCTCCCCAGCCGAGACAGGCGGGGAGCGTGGACGCCCTCGCAGAGCGCAGCCCACCAGGCGTCCGCACGCCCGTTGGGGGCCGGGGGCGCAGCGCGGGCCATCGGTGGCAGCGAGCACCGCAGGCGACGTGCCGGGCAGGGGCCATCAAGTGCTGGCGGGCCCCGCAGGGCGCGGACGACGTGTGTGCAGCACCTGCACCCAGCACCCGCCAGCCCCCCACCTGCCCCTCCGCCAGCAGGTCTGCGTTGGGCACAAACTCCTCCTTGCAGCCGCGCTGCCGGATGCGCTGCTGCAGCTGCTTGGCCAGCTCGGCCGCGGCGGCCGCCTTGCCGCGCTCGCTGATGGCGTGCGCCTCCAGCGGCTGCTGCCACTGGTCGCGCTCGTGGGGCACTGCGAGGGTGGGGCGAAGAAAGGGGAGTGTGTGAGGAATTCGCAAGGTTGTAGCTGCATGGAACGATGTAGGCCGAAGCACTCTTGGGATCGAGCCGGGCTCATTGTGGCTCACAAGCCGAGCCTGGGCGCCGCCCCATGCGCGGCAGCAAGCCACAGACACGCCGCCCACGGCCGCCCCGCTCACGCTTGTTGCCGGGGGGCGGCCCGAAGTTGGCGTCAAACCAGGCGGAGCGCACGTCCAGCATCTGCTGCTGGTCCAACTTGGGCAGGTGCAGCGCCCTGCAGGGGGGGCGCCGGGTTGGCATGAAATTTCCAACCGAACCAGCGCAGTGTGCGGAGCAGCGGGCCCCCGGAAGCGCGGCCAGCACAGCAGCGCCCCCGCCTCCTGACGCACACACACACACACACACACACACACACACACACACACACAGGGCCCCGGCCCCCTTCAGGGGCCTCACTTGAAGTAGTGCGTCTTCTCGGGCCGCCGGCTGAAGAGCGTGCGCAGCGTGTCGCGCAGCCCCTTGGAGAAGCCGACGTACTGGAGGGTGCGGGCCTCGTCGTACAGCGCAAACACAGTGGCCTGGACCGGGGGTGCAGGGGGGGGAGGGAGGGTGAAGGGGGGGCCGCCAGGCAGGAGGAGCCAGGCGGGCAGGCGCACCGGGCATGCTGGGCCGCCCTTCGAAACTGCCTGCGGCACTTGACAGCTGTGTTGGTTTTGCAACAGGTGCGGCACATTGCAGCACTGGCCGGCCACCCACCTCGGTGCCCTCTGGCACTTCGGGCACAACGTAGCCCTGCACCGTCAGCACGGGGTAAAACTCCAAACTGTCCAGGGTGGGCGCCGCCGTCGAGGCAGCCGCAGCAGGTGGGGGCGCCGCGCGGGTGCTGCGCTGCTGCTGCCGCCCTAGCGACGAGGCCCCGGGCACGGCCGGGCGCCCCGAGAGGCTGCTGCAACGCCTCTGATGGAGCGCGCCAAGAAATGCAGCAGCCTGGCCAGGCTGGCGGGCGCTGCAAGGGACAGCAGCAGGGGCGGCAGCAGCGGCGGCGGCGGTCAGCAAGGTCTCGTCCCGATGCTCGGGCCGGGTATCATCAGCTAACCGACATCAAACACGATCTGTTCTACTTCTTGCCTGCTGCTGCGGCGGGGTGGGTGCGCCTGGCACACGAATACTGGCGCCGCAACCTGCAGGGCAGTCCGGCAGCCAAGATCGTTAGCATATAGGTTCAACAGTGCTGCAAGACTCAATATATGCGCAAGCGGGGGTTCGGGGGGCCACACCTGCGCCATGGCAGGCAACCTCTCTTCTCTCTTGTCTGTTTTTAGCGGCTGCTGTGCAAATATGCTGTTATGAGTTTGGTCAGCGCTCCGAGATGCACGCAGCGACCGATTGCTGCCCGAAGCTGGCCCGAATCATCATGATTCGCAAGGCGTGCTGGGCCTAGCAGGGAGTCGTGTCCACTTCAAGGACTTTATGTTCGAATTGAAAAGCTAAGGACAGCACGGGGAAAGGCCTCGGTCAGGCACTGGTGGTGCCCACCCGTTGCCGCCATCCAACCTTATGCCTCCTGCCCACTCCTGCAGCAGAATTGTCACCATGCAGCATTGAGCAGTGCTAAAACCGCATGCCATACTGCATATGGAAGCACCTTGCATCCTGCAAACCGCAGCCGATTGCTCATCGCCGCTAGCGCTGGCGCAAAGAACTCTGGCGTCCGCAGACTCGTGTCAGGAGCCCTCTGGCAGCTCCACCCCCTCGACAAGAACAGGGGCATCCTCATCCTCCTCGCTGTCGCCAAGGTCCGTCACCACCTGTACGCCCCAGCCCAGCGTGCGCTGCAGCACGCTGCTGACGGCGGCAGCCTGCACAGGGACCGGGCGTCAGCAAGCAGGGGCAGCTGTTGACAGGATCGGAGACAGTGGGCATCCCAGCCTGGCGCCCCCCAGGCACCGTGAGCACGAACCAAAGGCTGAAGCAGAAGAGGCAACTCACAATGATATTCAGGGTTGAACAGCTGGATGCACTCACACCGACCCTAGCCACCTGTCTGCGAACCTCCCCCACAGGCAGCGCCCAATACTACGAGGGCCAGCCGATGCATGCATGCATGCATGCACAGTGTAGAGCCGTGGGCCAGGCTCGCCTGCTCCGCCAGCTCGGGCTGCACCTGCCCCCGCTCCTCGTGCAGCATGGCGAAGAACTGGGTGGTGATGCGGCGCAGGAAGCTGTCCTGCAGCAGCTCATCCACCAGCGGCTCGCCCAGCGGCTGCGCCTGGGCCGCCTTGGGCCGGCCCTGCGGCGCAGCGGGCCAGACAGCGCGCCGCGAACGTTTAATACGCTGCCTCTGCCAGTGGCTTCCCGCTCGGCCGAGCATCTGCGCTGCCTCGGGGCGGGCGCAAAAGGGGCCGCCCCCCAGGCAACGCAGCGCAGAGGAGGCTCAACCTGCAGCCTGCCCGCTGCCAGCCGAGCCGCCCCAGCCCAGCGTTCAAGCCCCCAGCGGCCCCTCCCGGGCCTCCAGGCCTGCTCCCGCTGCTCACCGGCGCCAGGCTGTGCTCCAGCTGCGCGTGCAAGGCCTTGAGAAAGGCGGCAAAGAGGGCGGCGCGGCGCCCCAGCGGCGCGTCGTCGCAGCCAAACATGAGGCACAGATAGGCCTTCCACTGGGCAAAGGCCTCCAGCGACTGGCCCACCAGGAAGGCCAGGAAAGCAAACTGGAACTCGCCTGCAGGGGTGGTGGTGTGTGTGTGTGTGTACGCGTGTGTGGTGGGGGTGTGTGGGTGTGTGGGGGAGGGGGCTGGACAGGGTGCGGAGCGGGTCAGCCGCTGCTCTGCCAGGGCTGCTGGCTGGGAGGGCTGGATGCGCTGGGGTGTAGCAGGGCGGATGGCCCAAAGGGGGAATTGGAGAGCCGGCCAGCCATGGCAGCAAGAGAGATGGCGTGGCGGGTCGGGGGAGCAGGGGCGGCCCCTCACCCAGGAAGGCCTCCTCGCTGCCCTTGAAGTGCTTGTCCAGGACCTCTTCCAGCACCCGCGACTTGTCCAGGTTCAGGGCTGAAGCAGGGGGGCACGTGGGCCACAGTGTGTGGTGTGTGTGTGTGTGAGCCGCATGTTGGGTGGGCGGGGGGGGGTGGCAGCTCATGTGCTGCAGGCAGGCAGGATACACCAGCACCAGCGGAGCGCTGCGTTGAGCAGAGAGGTGGATGCGCTGCCTGCGCCATGTGCGGCTGTGTGGGCGCCTGCAGGCAGGCCGGGGCCACCCACCTGTGAGCTCCGCCGGGGTCAGCCCGCCGCGCTTGACCAGCCGTGGCAGCGGCGTGAAGAAGCAGCGCCCCGCGTGCGGCGCTGCCGCCCACCGTCCCGCCGCGCCCTCCTGCCGCCCCTGCTGCTGCTGCTCGTCGCCTGCGGCGGCCGCGCCGGTGCCGGGCTGCTGGTCCACCTGCATGCCCTCCGTCCCCGCCCCAGCATCGGCACCGGCCGCCCCGCCCTGCTGCGCCGCGTCCTGCGCCGCCGCCTGCGCCTCGTGCCCCTGCTTCAGCTGCTCGTACAGCGCCTCCTCGGCCGCCGTGGCGGGGCGCAGCGCCGCGGGGTCTGCCTCTGCCAGCACGCTGATGTTGCCGCCCACGGGCTGCACCGCGTCCACGACGTCGGCGCTGACGTGGCTGGACAGCTGGCGCCAGCGGTTGTAGGAGGCCAGGTCGTAGGGCGCCAGGAACTGGTCCAGCTGGAAGGTCCTGACGGCGTGGGTGAAGCGCCCGGCCTGCAGCGAGGGGCATGCACCTAATCGGCTGAGACGGGTGCAACAGCCAGCCAGCAGGGAGGGGGGATGCCATTGGATGGCTGCCAGGGACATCGTATGGGGGCAGTGAGGGTGCTGGCCAGCGCAGAGGAACCACGCGGCCAGACGAAGTTTGCTGGCCAAGTGCAGCATCCACTTTGGCGGAGCAGGGGGTCTGAGGCTCTTGCATGGCGTGCTGGACGGATCTGGAGCCAGCCAGGGCGCCTGCTGGGCAGAGGGGACGCCATACGCGGCACACTCGCTGCGGTCCACACCGCTGTCCCCAGCCACCCTGCCAACCCAGGCCTGCTTCACTGCTGCTAACCTCATCCTCGTCTTCGATGGGCTCCAGGACCTCATTGGGCCCATTCCACTTGCGAACAACGACCTACGGCAGAGCTAGCAGCTGGGAAGCGATCTGTCGACCCGCTGTGGACTGTAGTCTCGTGCCAGCTCATGGGCTGCAGCACGCGCCCGTCAGCACGGGGCAGGCAAGGTCCAGCGGGACAGGCTGCGCAACTGCAGAGGCGCATGCCGTGCGCGGCGCAAGGCGCCGTGGCGGCTCGCCTGGCCAGCCTTGAGGGTCAGGAAGAAGCTGGTGGTGGGCCCAAAGTCGCCGTGCCCGCTCGAGGCGTTGTACGACACCAGGTGGGTGCCGGGCGGCACCATCTTGACGCCCTTGAACTTGGGACCCACCAGGAAGGTCTGCAGGGCAGTGCCACAGTGCCGTGCCGAGGGGGCAGGGGGTGGCGCTTCGCTGCGGTGCTGGCGGCAGCGGCGGCGGCGGCAGCATGGGCAGCCCAGTTTCGCTCGGCGCCTCGTTGCGCGCGTCTTCACTGCAGCTTGCCTGCTGATCCACCCCGATCGCCGAGCCCTCTGGCACGTCAAGCAGCAGGACGGTGCCGCCCCGCTGAGCCAGTTCTCGAGCCGACTCGGCATCCAAGCGCACTGTATAGGGTGCTGAGGACGTCATCGCTGCGATCCGATGAAAGAAGCCAGGTCTGGGACCCCCATGCATGTCCAGCACCTGCATCTGCAGGTGGCGGGCACGCCGAGTTGTTTTGCCGGGCTCTTCCATGCGAGCTCCAATTCATTTGTCCTTCTCCCATCCAGCGGCTAGATTTACAGTTCCAGTGTTTTCAGCTGGTCAGCGTGGAGGAGGCCGCCTGTGCACGAATGACACTCTGCGTCGCAACAGCTTTGCCATGAACGTGCAAAGGGTGCTGCTCCGGGCTGCCAGCAAGGCATATATTCTTCATTGCTTCAGAAGCACCGACAGCACAGAGCGGTTGACAGGGAATTACCAGTCCAACAGGGTTGGCACGTTTCTGTGCCGCCAATGCAGCACACAAACAGGCTCTGGAGAGAAGCACCCTGTTAGGGAACAGTCAGATACATGCGCCTGCTCTGTCTTCTGTGCCGCATATCGTCGCCACCATGCATAAGCAGACGCAGGTTGCACAGAAAGCAGCGTGCTCTCGACTGTGACAATGCGACAGACACGAAGTCATGCGGAAAGGTGGCAACATGGCTCTGTTGTCCTCTGGTGCGGCCATTGCTAGCACGAGGTGTGGGTCCATCCTGTCCTATCATGGTGCGCACATGACGGGTCATATTGATATCCAGTCCAGCAGGTATGCATGTACAGCTGGGCCTGCTGCCGGCAAGCCCCTATGGCAGCAGCTGTCGCCGAAAGCTGGGGTTGGCGGTCAAGCGGTGCCAGTGCGGCTGCTGTACAAGATCTCGCTGTCACCTGCAGAACAAACCGTGCTGCATTGCGCCCTGCAAGTGTGTTGCGATGCTGCACCGATGCAGGGCTCAGCTAGGGAGCGCCAAAGGGCAGCGGAACAGGGTGACAGCCGCTGTGCCCTCAGCGCGACCCTAAACGCTCCAGAGTACCACCAGGACGCAGAAACACAGCCGTTGGACACCAGAAACCGCCAAAAATGGGCGCTTGCGTCGGGAAGAAAGTTATCGGCTCAGAGTGCCCTTCATCGCGGCTGGCCCCGCCTCTGGCCCTCGCCCATCGCACCTCTACGCCATCTCCTTACATCAGGGAACCATGGTGGCCGCGGCTCTGAGCCAGAAGTGCGTGCTGCCCAGCCGTGCGGCTGTGGCTCCCCGCGCCGCTCGTCGCGTGGGCGCCGTGCGGGTGCAGGCTGTGAAGCAGGAGCAGAAGGTGCGCATGTGGAATGGAGGAGGTGCTGGCCAGAGCGCCCTCCCTCCTACACCCTTCTTGATGCGCCAGCGGCCAAGGCTTGCCGCAGCACCCACCCGGCCACCATGTGACAGCATATGCTGCTCAAGTGGCGCTACGGACGGTCCAGGGGCAATGCGCGGCAGTGCTTGGCGCCTCGGCCCCACTGACGTCTGCCCTTGCACCGTCACCCGGGCCCCCGCCCTGTTGCAGGCCGCCGCTGTGGCTGCCCTGTCTGCGGCTGCCCTGGCCGTTGCCCCCGCTGCCCAGGCTGCCCAGGAGGCCATGACTGTGGCTGCGGTGAGTCTTTGTGTCTTACCGCTATCTTGCCGGCAGGGTGGACGCTGCCCACAATTCGTATTTGCGTTGTAGAGCTGGCAGTTGATGCAGACACCATGCAGCCTTACGGCCTAGTGCAACGGCCTAGTGCATTGACGTAAACGTAGGCATGAATTTCACAGTGGCATGGATACTGCACAGAAGCCAGCCCTTGCAGCATCTCGACCCCTGCTCAGCCCGCTCCCCTCCGCTGCTCTGTCTGCAGGGCGAGCCCCTGATCGTGCAGCTGGGCTGGGCCGCCACCGCCGTGATGTTCTCCTTCTCTCTGTCCCTGGTGGTGTGGGGCCGCTCCGGCCTGTGAGCTGGCCCGGCTGGGACCAGCTCGGCTGCGATGACGCCAGCGTCGTAGGCACGGGCGCAGTGGCTGAGGAGCCCCCTCTCCCTGCAACTGGTGCTCACGGCGCGGCATGCGGCCACTACCCAACAGCTTGTCAGCCGGCAGGGGCGCGGCGCGAACGCCACGGAGTCTGTGCCAGCGCGGCCGCACCCCGTGGCGCCGCCCCTCGGACACACCGGCAGCTTGCCCTCCCTGCCCTGTACCCGACCTGAGAAGAGCAAAACCCCGCCCATGGTGGCACTATTCTTTCATTTCAACCCAGAATCATGACGGTTCGCTCTTTCCAGTGTCCTCCCGCTCCATCAGAGTGGCGTGTAAACGCACATTCTTCAGCAAGGGGTCCACACTGCTCGTGAGTGCGGTCGCAGCCCCTTCCCGACTCCAGACCTGTGGGGTGCTGCCAGCATGTGCAGAAGCTGAGCAGCGCCATGCACAGCGGGCTCCATGGAGGGTGAAAGCTGGCTGATGGACACGAAGCCGGCTGGCTTGTTTGACGCTGCAAGGAATTTTTGCAATCTTCTGTGCTCAGTATGCTGGCATGCATTCACCTGCAGGCCTAGAGACCAGAGCAGCCCTCCGTCTCCTGCCATGCGCAGGCTGCTCTGTTCAAGGGCTTGTCGCTGAGTGTATGCAGCAAAGGAAACAGCAGGGTCACAGGCCCTCATGAGGAAAAGCGAGCCGCGCAGGATCTAGGTGCAAAAGGCCTGGCGCGCTGGCACTAGCCATGCTTAGCAGCAGCGCTGGCCAAAAGTGGGGTGCAGGCTGAGGACTCGAGGGAAGACTTGTCGTGAAAAGGCAGCCATGCCGTGCAGGTCTGGCTTCATGGCAGCATGATGAAATTTGGCGGATGGGCGGGGTGGGGTGGGACAATCAACACTTGGGGAGTGCGTTTGTTTGAGTAACGCTCGCTCGTTGCTGTCAATGCAAAATTGAGGGGTGACAGAGGCGCCGTAAGGTGGGCAGCAACCAACCGGCGTAAAGGGGTCAGAAAGCAGTGAACTAAGAATCAAAAGGCTGGTTTGATGATGCTACAGCGAGTGAGATAAAATCGAGTGCGCCAATCAAGCTTGCAAGGGCTTCCAACTTGCTCTACGGCCGAGCCATGCGGTGAGTGCATTTGGTGCAGCCACCAGCTGTCAGATAGCACACAAGAAGGCCCCTTCTGCCGCCTCCAGCGCCGCTGCGGCAGCAGACCCGCCGTGCGCGGCCTCAGCGGGCGTAGCGGGACGCGGCGCACCCAGCCCCGCTGCCCGCGCCACGTGCTGCACCGTCAGCTGCGTGAGTGGCAGCCCCGGACCGCCGGTGGCGTCATCTGGCCGCCAGCTCAGCACCGCCTCTGCGGGGTAGTTGCCGGCCGGCGCCAGCAGGACTCGCACATATGGCCAGCCCAGGGCGGCAGCCGCCTCATCCTCCTCTGCACCATCGCCTGCAAAGCATGGGGGCAGAGTTGCAAGGGCAGGCTGTTAGATTACGGCGCTGCACAGGGAAAGCGCAACATCATGGGCGCGGCGCAGAAGGCATGGGGCTGCCAGTACAACCCTCCCTTCAACTGCAGTGCATGCATCACATGTGGCAACACACCAGTGGCCAGCACATGTTGGCTCCTCATTCAACGAGCCCTCCCGCACATGGGAGGCTGTTAATCGGCCCAGCAAGCGAACAGGCGCCCCCCAATTCACCAGAACACAAACACACACACACACACTGGCACACACCCCTCCACACACTCACATACCCCACACAAACACCCACGCCTGCTCCGACGGCACTCACCAATCGCGACGTACGTGCAGTGGGGCCCAAACCGCTCAGCCACCCGCTGGAAGCAGCGCAGCTTGCCTACAAACCGCGAGCTCCACACGTGCTCCGCCGGGATGTGCTCCCCCAGCCTGAACAGCAGCAGCTTGGCAAGCGAGGGGATGAGCTGGCCCGAGGTAACCGCCACGTGCACGACCTCCAGGGGGGCCGACCCGTCTGCTGTGCCGTCTGCTGCGCACGCTATGCTGCCGCCGCCCAGCTGGGCGGTGCAGGCGGCCAGCAGGGCAGAGGCGTGGGACAGCCAACCGCCAGTGACTTTGTCTGTCTCGTTGTAAAGCGCCTGCGCGAGGGTGCAGAGCAAGGCGGTGGAGGCGATAGGTACAGTTATGATTAAGAGAAATGGTGCCACCAAGCAGGAGGCACCGACAGGCACAGCCGTCCCAGGCAGAGGCAAGGGCAGGAGGGACGGCGAGGCAGGGAGGCCTGCTCGAGGTGCTTGTTTAAGTACCTTCAGTACCTTCCAAACCCACGCTCCCAGCAGGCGGCAGCCCACCCCTCCTCACCTCCCACTCTTGCCGCTGCTGCGCCGCGCCCAGCGCCGCCAGGCCAAACTTGTGCAGCAGCGCGATGCGGCGGAAGCGGTAGGCCAGGCGGGTCAACGACCCCGCATCCAGGCTGCGGCTAGCGGGAGAGTCCAGGCAGGCTCCTGGGCCTTGCTGCGCCGCTGACGCTGCTGCCGCTGCTGCCGCCGCTGGCTGGTCTGCTCCTCCGCCGCCGCAACCAACTGCTGGCTGCTCCCCGTCCCCCGCTGCTATTCCCAGCCCGGCAGCTGGTCCTACAGCAAGAGGTGTGATCCCGGCTGCACTGCACCCTGCAAAGGGCGCCGGGCGCGCCGTGGACGCGTGCTCCTGCGGGCTGTGCGGCGGGTGGCGCCGCCCCGGCGGCGGGAAGCCGTCTGCCGCAAAGGCGTAGCCGCCCAGGCTGCGCCCATCGTCGAAGGGCTGGATGTCTGCCAGGCAGGTCTGGTCATACTCCTCCAACTGCGAGGCGGTGCAGCCAGGAGGGGCCAGGCGGGCATAAGCTGGGTTTGCTGGCACCGCACTCGGATGTGGATTGAGGCACTGAGCTGCTCAAGAGCTGCAAGGGTAGCTGGTTGTTGCCGTGCAAGCTCCAGGGGATGCCCCAGCACAGGGATGCCCCAGCATCAGCCATGGAGATCACAAGCTGGGCAGCAGAGGCGGCGCGGCACTGGGCAGCAGGCGTGGCTTGGCACCGGGAATCGCCCGCCGGCTGGAGAAGCAGGTCCAGAAGCATGCACACGTTGCCGCAGCAAGCAAGCCGGCAGGGGCGGCCACGCAGAGGCGGCGCCGCACCTCGCTGAAGAAGAAGCGCTCATCGCACAGCCGCAGGATGGCCGCCTCCCAGCGCGCCCCCAGCTGCAGCAGCTGCAGAGCGGGTAGCACCCAGCAAGCCGACGGATTAGCATAGCAAGCTGGGCACGGCTCAGCGCACGCACAGCCTTGGTCAGCGTGCAGCGGGCACGGGCTGTAGCACAGAGCAGCACCCACCTGCGCCACAGCGGCCGGGTCACCCCGCAGCTGGTGCGCCGCCGCCCAGGAGCCGCTTAGCAGGCTGTTGAAGATGAGCAGCGTCTCGTCCAAGTCGTGGACGAGCACCAGGGTGCGCCGGGCCGCCACAGGCGTTGCTGGCGAAGTGGCAGCGCCGGCGGCTGTGCCGGCAGCAGAGGCGCCGCTCTCTAGCCGCTGCTTCTTGCGCTCCTGCACTAGAAGTGCCGTGTGGCAGTCAGTCGAGCGAGTCTGGGCAGTCCACGAAAGCCGAAGAACAGTCCCTCGCACAGCCACTGGCTGCCTCTGCGCACCTGCTCCTCATCCGGCGCTGCCATCGCGTGCAGTGTTCGTCGAATGAAGCACAGGTAGAGAGTGGACGTTGGGGACACAGGTTCTGGCGCATGGAGCAAGTGTTGCTGCCTGCTGCCAGCGGAGCGGCACAGGCTGGCCACGCTCCCGCTGCCCATCTTTTCGGGGCTGTTACATGTCAGGCAGCCTGATGAATTGGTAGCAAGTTAGAGTGAAGAGGATAGGGGTGTGCCAAAACGTTGCAAGCCTGGGGCAAGCTCGTAACTTTTCATTCAAGGCAACACAATGGTCAAGTTGAGGAGACGCTCGTGCACTCCTGATGATATTGGTGGGGAGAACTGGCTGCCTAAAGAATATGGAGTGTCAAAGGCGCTCTGTTTTTAGAGCCTAGGGAAGGAGGGGTTCTGCAGAGTGCGGTACCCCCAGCCAGCGGCGTGTTTGGCCGCTGGATGGTTGCTGGCCGAGACCTGCCTGCCTGCCTGCCTGATGCCTGCCTGCCAGTCTGGATGAAGGAGTCGAGAGAGAGTGTCAAGAGCAAAGTGTCGCTGCGGGAGGCCGCTGGCCAGCTCAGCCCTGGGCGCTGCGCTTTGCCTGCTGCTGCACACAGGCCGCGGCACGCGGCGCTCCCGCGCATCAGCCGTACAGCTGCTCGTGCACCGCCCACATCTTTTCCAGGGTGCGCGCGGTGGTGGCGTTGGGCTGGATGGCGTGCTCCTCGCAGGCCTGCGCCACCAGCTGCTCGGCATCCTTGGGGTGGGCGGTGGGGCACAGCGACAGCGCCCTGCGGCCAGACAAGAGGGTTGACAGGCAGGCAAGGGGGATTGCGCTCGGCGGCTGCTGCTGGGCAGGATGCAGGGCACACGCTGTTGGCAGACAGCGCAGCTGAACCAGGCTGTGGCTGTCAGGCAGAGGACGCCGGAAGCAGGGTCCGTGAACTGGCTTTTGAACGCGCGGGTTGCACAAGGTGCCAGCCCCTCTCACTTGAGCATGTCGTTCAGCAAGTCCACGGTGGGCGAGGGCTCGCCCTCGCTGGGCGCCAGCCCGCCCGCCAACTCCTCGATGCTGGCATCCCGCAGCCCGACGCTGAGCCCCCGGCTGCGCAGCCCAGGGGGCCCGGAGGGCACCGAGAAGGAGTCGTCGCTGCCGGCCTCAGAGGCGGGCGAGTAGGGGGGCAGGGCGGGGGACGGCGCGCTGTGCCCGCTGGGCGTGGCGGCGCAGCGCCCCGAGAAGCCGTCCAGGCGGTGGACCATCTCGGCGGGGCCATCTGGCGGCTGGTTGAGGCTGGCGCGCCTGGAGAGCAAGCAGAGCGGGACCGCGAGGATGTGAAAACACATAAGGTTGTGCAACTGGCAGCCCAGCGCTTGCAGGCTGCGCGCTGCAGGACCCAGCGCTCTTGCCCCCCGCTGCTCACTTGAGCCGGCCAGAGGCGCTGCGGTCGCGCGCGGGCGATGACGGCGGCGGGAAGCTCTGCTTGCGCCGGATGACAAAGCCGTCTGTGGAGTCGTTCCGGCGCACCACCTCTTCGTCCGAGTCGCCGCCGCTGCCCACGAGCCGCTGCTTGCACGAGAAGGGGCTAGCACAGGAGAAGCAGCCCCACTTCTGCACGGGGCGTGAGGAAGGGGGGCATTCAGGCTGCGGGGCCGGGCTTGTGCAGGCTGCATGTGCGGTGCAGGCGTGGAATGCCATCCCGCCTCCTGCCCAGCCCAGCGCGGCAGCTCACCGAGTTGCCGCTGCTGCGCCCTGCCCGCTGCCGCGAGTTGCCGCTGCTGCTGGGGTCGCGGTGGCCGGCCAGCAGGGGGTCTGGCGAAGCGCCGTCGCAGCCCGGGGGGGAGGCCAGGTGGGAGCCCCACTGGTGCGGCCGCACCGAGGCGCGCAGCGGCAGCAGCGAGCCCTGCCGCTCGGAGCAGGCCGGGCCGTCCAGGCTCGACCGCTGGCTGGCAGCCTCGCGGTCTACCGTGCTGCCCGCCATGGCGCAGGGCCCGCCGCCGGAGGGCTCGCCCTCTGCCGCAAGGCTGCCCTGGCGGAGCGGCGAGGCAGCGGTGCCTCCCGGGCTGCCGAGGCGCACGCCGCCGCCGCCGCCACAGTAGGGAGTCCCTGCCCCGTCCTCAACACCTGCCTCCTGTCGCAGCCGTGCCTGGAGGCTCTGCCAACCGGCCACATCTGCGCTGCGCTCGCTGCCCCAGGAGCTGCGCAGGTCCGTCTCCATGTCCTGCCCTGTGCTGCAGCGGGCCGCGCTGGGCCCCGCCGGGCCCTGCTGCGCCTGCTGCTGCTCTTGCTGCAGGGGCGGTGGCAAGTGGGCTGGCGCATCCAGCGCATCCACTGCATCTGCCCCGTAAGGCACCAGAGCGAGCGGCGCCGACTGGTGCTGTTCTAGAGAGCTTGGCAGGGCCGTTTGCAGGCCGGCGGCCTGGGCTGAGGCAGGCGCAGCGATTGACTGCCATGCCTGGCAGCAGAAAACAAACTGTGGCTGCTGAGCTGCTGGGGGTGGCTGTGCTGCTGGCAGTGCCTCGGGTGGAGCTGCTCCCACAACTGCAGCTGAACCTGTTGTTGCTGTCGATGCTGCTGCTTCTTCTGCTGCTGCGCAGGCATCAAGCGCAGCGCTGGCAGCGGCCCCCCGGTGCTTGGCTGCTGCAAGGCGGAAGGCTGCCGCGTGCCGCAGGTGCCGCCGCTGCTTCTCAGTGCCAGCTGGAGCCGTGCCGGCCGTGCCTACATGCCAGGAGGTCTGGTGCTGCTGCTGCTGCTGCTGCTGCTGCTGCTGCACGGACGGCCCCAGGCTAGCGGTAAAGGAAGGGGCGCGCAGCCCACTGGCTAGTGGGCTGAATTGTGCGTTGTCGCCAGCCAACAGGCCCTGCAGGTGGGGATGGCGAGTTGGGGCACAGGAGGCTTAGGCGGAAGAGAGAGTAGCATCATGCAGAGTATGCAACTGCGGTCTGTGCGCAGGAATCGAACAAAGCAAATGCGCGTATTCAAGTGAAGCATCGTTAGTCGCTCAGAGAGAGGAAGGTATCCAGCCCACCTGCGCGAGGGGCCCTGCCGTGGCTGCTGCTGGTGCCACTGCTGCCAGGGGCGCATCCTGCAAGCGAAAGTGTGCAGCATCTCGAGCCGCAAGTGCCAGCTCCCGCGCCGTTGGGCTGGAGATGCCTGCAGCAGGCAGGCAATGCCGAGATAGGTCGGGTGACGGCAGGGGCGGCGCAGTGCCCGAGGCGGGGCGGTCAGCAGTTCGGCGGTTCAAACCAAATCGGCAGCTGGGCCGGCCAGCTGCCTAACCGTTTTGATGCCGCTTTGGTGGCGAGGTGTAGGCCTCCAGCTCCTCTATGCTCGAGAGCACCGCCTCAACCGGTGCAGCGCCCGGCTGCACTGCCTTGCTGCGACGCTTCCGCTCTCTCGGCGCGCTCCAGGGGCTGTGCGCCTGCTTGCCGGTCTTGCTGCCCTGCTTGCAGGGCGGCGTCTGGCCATTGGCGAGCTCCTGGAGCATTGTGCGACGCCCGTTGGCCCTTCAAGCATCCATGTTTGCAGCCTCCGACTGACACTGTGTCACAGGGCAGCCGCGCAGGCAGCGATTGGCAGCTGGAGTGTTCCGCCAGCTGGGGAATGCTCCCGCCAGCTCAGCGCCACCGACAGCCGCTGGCCACGGGCAGCCGAGCTAGATGTGCACCTAGTGCACAGCCCATGGTTCGTCCAGAGTCACCATGTTGGTGCAAATAGATCCTTACATCCCAACTTTTGCTGGCTGGCAGGCAGCTGAAGCACTGAAGGGAGACACGGGGGGCCGACTGCTACGTCAGGTTCTGAGTTCGCTGGAGCAGCTGGCAAACCCCGTGACGCCCATCGCTGCCAAAGTCTTGCTGAGTGTGAGTCTCAAATTTTGTCGAGGCAGCTTTCATATTACCAAGGCAGTAATCCTAGCGTTGCAGAAACTCTTGTGCAGCTTAAGTCAAAAGACTACAAGTTGGGACAGCCAAATGAAATTGGGGTTCGGAAAAATGAAATCCTCTCAGCCTACGCACAGCGGGGGCATCACCGAGCTGCGCCGCCCTGCTCTGCTGCATCCCCGCCCCGCGGCCCCGCCAGCAGCCACGCCGCCATGCCCCAGAAGGGCACGAAGCGGTACACGGGTGCTGCGCCGGCTGCGCCCAGCAGCCAGGCCTGCCAGACAGCGTACAGGCCGGCGTCCACCACGAATGCCCAGTCCACGCGGCTGGTAGCCAGCAGGTCGGCAAAGTAGGCCCAGCGGGCCGCCAGGTCTCCCGCCTCTGGCCGCGCCCCCAGCGCCCAGCCCACGCTGATGGCCCCCACAGCCATGGCCACCCCACCAAAGACGGGGGCGTAGCCAGGCAGCGCAGCCGGCGGTGCAGCCGCCCCTGCTGCTGCGCCAGCTGCTGCCGAGCCGCCGGGCGCCGCTCCCTCTGGGAGGGGGTCGGGGCGCAGCCGCTGGGCCAGGTAGACTGGCAGGAAGACGTTGGTGAGGAACTGCAGGGGGGCGAGGCGAGGGGCGCAGGCCAGCACGTGCGTGGTTCGGGCTGCACCAAGCAGACAGCATGCAGCAGCACGTGTGCTGACGAGGCGCTCCTCTGCAGCGCATCCCCCTCGACCGGTGCAGCCCCGCGCCGGTGGGACGGCGCAAACCACCGCTGCGACCTGCCATGCGCGGCCTCATGCTGCCCGCCTGCTTTCTGCATCCCATGCCAGGCCCCGCACCTGGGTGCCCACCCACAGCCCAAACTTGTTGGGCACGCGCCGGCTCAAAGGGTCAGCCAGCATTGCCGGCCTGCAGGCGGGCAGAGAGCAAGGAGGCCACATGAATGCTATTGCCCCCAGTGAGAAGCAGCAGCAGGCGACCAGTTAATTAGCGTGCTGCTGCCCCAGCGGTGCCTGTGCCAGCGTAGAGCGGGCGGGGCGTCCCGCCAATGCAGCGCCCAGCCTCCTCGGACCCTGCCCCATGCCACCAGCCCTGCTGCCCAGCCCTCACCAGAACATTAGGCTCCAGGCGTTCACAAAGTTGAACAGCGCCTCGCTGCACGGAGGGGCAGCCGAGAGGCCCTCACTCAGCAGACAGGCCCCGGGCATGCCGCACCCGCACTCGCCTGCATGCCTGCAACCCCCGACACCCCCACCCCATCCCCCGTCTAAACCCAAGCCCCCGCCCACCCCACCCACTCCACCCCACCTCACCCCCCCACCCCCCGCACCTGACCGGGTGCTCCGCCACGCAGGGCACCGGGTTGAGGCCCAGCTGCGCCAGGCCGATGTTGATGTAAAAGTAGTTTGCGCTCTCGTTCAGCACCGCCTGCCACGTCTCCGGCGGCGTCTGCCAGACTGGCAGGCCAGGGGCCGAGGTGGACAGCATCACGTAGCCCACGTAGCTGCGGGGGGTGGCGGCACATGGCAGGGGTGGCAGGCGGGGGGCGCTCGGGGGCAAGGCGAGGCTTCAGCGCCAGCGAGGTGCGCAGGGGCCGACCATGTGTCGAGGGCGCAAGCGGGACAGGATTTAACAGCAGACAGCGACACCACGGGGTGCAGGGACAGCAAGGTAGCAGAGGGGCCAACGTCACAGGCCCAGGGTAGAGCGGCATACGCGGCATGCACAGCGCAGAGCGCGCACAGCAGCGGCGTTCCCAGCGTTCCACTAGCAGCGGCTGCCTAGCCAGTTGGGGTGGCGGCTCACGAGAGGTAGAAGAGCCACATGGCGCCCGAGGCCAGCGGCAGGGTCTTCAAGATGGCGGGGTCTGCCTTGGGCCCCAGCTTGCGCACCTGCACCAGTGTGGCCGGTCAAACAGTTGACCAGCCGCGCTGCGACATCCAAGGTGCA
Organism: Auxenochlorella pyrenoidosa; assembly: GCA_001430745.1. Taxonomy (NCBI): domain Eukaryota; kingdom Viridiplantae; phylum Chlorophyta; class Trebouxiophyceae; order Chlorellales; family Chlorellaceae; genus Auxenochlorella; species Auxenochlorella pyrenoidosa. The sequence continues at coordinate 1,030,541 of KQ482066.1, read as the reverse complement.
CCCGTGTGAGGTGGGGCACGGGCCGGCTGCTCCAGTGGAGCGCGCAGCAAGCCGTGCATAGGCGGACTCCACGGGCCAGGACAGCATGTGCTGCAGGCATGGGCCTGTCTGTCAAGCCCCGGCCGCCTGCCACCTTCTGTCCACCCATCATGTGTTGGTTGCGCGCGGCCGAGGGGGCGCCGCCAGCGGCGCATAAATGCGCGCCAGGCAGCGGCAGCTGGGTGCGCCTCCCCTCACCAGCGGCGCCACGACTGAGATGCCACCCAGGGAGGCGGCCCCCGGCTTGATGGCGGGCTCCACGATGTCGCGGGCAAACACGATCTGCCCCTGGTCGTTGGTCTGCAGAGCGGCAAGGCGCGAAGGGGGGCAGCTGGGTAGAAGAGCAGTAGCTGCCGCAGATGCAAGCTACAGCTGTCCTAGTTAGGTCCGCTTCGCCTGCGTCTGAGGGCAGGCGCAGCTGCTTATGAGCCAGCAGGAACGTACGGGTCAGGGAAATGGTCCCTGCAGGGCCCGGCCTCAGCTTGGGTGGCACAGGGAGCGCCCCTTGTGGGCGGCCAGGCCAGCGTCGGGCGCGCCGCCCCTCGCACGCCCACCTCATAAAAGGAGACGCCGCGCGAGAAGGGGAACTGCACCGGGGTGCCCGTCTGGTCTGTAATCTCCACATGCCTGCTCGGGGGAAGAGTTGACATGCGGCCTGTCGGCATGTGCACGAGCTGGCGCCGGCACCGCCAGTAAATGCCCTGTGCAGGGGTGCTGCGATGCCGCCACAGCCGGCACGGCGTGGCAGCGCTCCCAGCCAGGTGGGCAGCCTTGCGGCGCCTGGGCAGCGCGGGCAAGCGGCGCGGCAGCGCACCAGCGCACGCCGCAGCGCCGCGAGTCGCCTTCAGTGATGTCCTCCACCTGCAGGCAGGCAGGCAGGCAGGCAGGTGATCAGGCAGGCAGACACAGGTGAGCAGGCACAGAGGCTGCGGCCACGGCTGCGTGCAGGCACAGATGAGCTGCAAACTGCCGGGTCAGGCGCCAGGGAGGCAGTACGAGGGAAGCTTGCACAGCATGGTGAGCGTGGCGCGGGGAGCTGGGGCGGCGTGCTGTCCCGGGCGGGCCGCCAACAGGACCAGCCCGAGAAGACCCGGGCCAGGCCCAGCTGTTTGCCAGCGCTGGCTGGAAGGCCACGGCAGAGGCGCCGCTCGCACAGGGCTCCCCACCAGCCCTGTCACTGTCAGCAGGCGGGCCCAGGCATCTGCCTGGCAGGGGCCAGGGCGCTCACACAAAACTTGATGTCCTGGGGGACCAGCTGCCCGATCTTCTTGAAGTATGCCGCCAGCGCCTCCCGCCCCACAAACGGGTCCTGCAGGCCGTCGGGGGGCCGCGAGTGCGGCTGGTGGGTGCAGGCGGGGGTGGCAGCGGGCAAGCGGCACTGCTGCTGCTGCTGCTGCTGCTGCTCGGCTAGCCGGATGCGGCCCCTCCCTGTGGCGGCGCTGCTGGGCCCCAGCACTGCACCTCGTAGATGAGGTCCTCGTACACCACATCTGGCGCCATCAGGCTCAGCACGTCGTCCATGCGCTTGTCGTTCCAGGCTGCAGTGGGGGGTGGCGGTGGGGGTGGTGGGGTGGGGGTTGCCAGCCATGCTCTGAGGGCCTGCCCTGCGCCTGCAGCCTGCCTCACGAGCTGCATTGCCAGCCTGACATCCCATAACATGCAAATAATAGTATTGTGGTGCACATCCGAGCTGGAAAGCCCACGCCAATCGGCCCAGCCCCTGCCCGCACCGCTGTAGTAAGCCCGGGCGACTTCAGAGGCCGTCATGGGCGCGCCACTGCCGCCCCTGCCGCTGCTAGCGGTGTTGGCGAGCTGCTGCTGCTTTGACTCTGCCTGTGGCATCATAGCGCGCTGCCGCGACCGTGCGTGATGGCTGGTGAGAGGGTACGTAGTTAGGGAGCCAGCACGCCCCTGCCGCTGCCGCCGCCACATGTGCAGCGCCGGTGCCGCCCTGGTTGCCAGCGGCTCTGCAGCGGCGCAGGCCGTGCAGCGAGCCTGCATTACAGACATTCCAATGAGAAAGCTGCTGCGAGCGCTGGCTGGTCAGCGAAGGAGAGTGCGGGTGCAACGAGGGAGAGTTTCCAGGATGCAGCCCACAAGTGCACAGAGAGCAGGGAAAAATGATCGCGATTGCAGTGAGCACTGAGCCAATCGCGAGCGTCACAACGCCTGCTGGCGGCTGCGCTGCTGCGCTGGCGCTGGCTCCCGCCTGAAAGCTGACGGCTGGTTGAGCACCCCTCTCCGATGTTGCCACACACTATCGGACCAGAACGTGTCCCGAGTATACTGTGTACTGCATGGTTCACCACGCCTTGCGCTGCCCGGCGCACCCCCGACTGCGTGTTCCGTGCCCCATCGTGCGCGCAGCTGCTGCCCATTCCGCTGGAGCTGACGCATAGAAGGTTTAAACCAGGCCAGGCAGTGTTGAGTTCACGTTCTCTGACCTGCCAGTGCTTGAAGGATTATGCATGCCTAGTGTCGCGCTTGCCCGCGGTGCCAAACACGAACAGGGAATCTACCAAAACGTGGCCTGAGCAGCCCTTGTCTCGCGCTGTCGCGCTGGTGCCACAAATGCCTGTGGCTGTGTGTGCTTTCACAGAGCAGATCGACCTGTGCCAGGGTGTCCAGGGTGCAAGCAAAGCCCTGGACCCTGAAAGGCAGCGCGCTGAGGCCAGCACCAGGCAGGCCGCAGCGACGCATCTCGTGCCCGTGACGCTGCTAGGCCTCTCCACTGCATGTGAACAGACAGATGCCCTTGGCTGTCTGCATTACAGGGCACAACAAATTTCAAAAAGAAGGGCGCAAGCAAACAGGCAGTGCTGGCAGGCTAATAGCAAGCAGGAGGCGAACGCAAGGGCGTCTTGAGTGCTTTCCAACTGCTGGGGGTGCGGACAGTCGCGCACCCAACTTTTGAGGACCGACAGACGTCCTGGAAAACAGTATCAGTCGCCGCCGGCCTGCCGTGCCGCCGCCACCGCCTTGCACTCTGCCTTGTGCCCGCCGGGTGCCTTCCAGTGCGCCACTGCAGGAGCGGGTGCATCAGAGGGGAGCAGCCATTTCGGAGAGGAGGGGACGGTCGCAAAATGAGCCACCCCAAGGCGCACATCAAGCGGCCCCCCCTTCCGTCTGCCCACGCTTTCGCTGCCCCCCCGCCCTACCCTGGCAGGACCGGCTGCAGTAGCTCACTACCCGGCACGACGAGCAGGCCCGCAGGTGCATCGCAGCGACGCCACAGTAGGAGCACTTGCGCACGTCAACGTCCGGCGCTGCCGTGAGGTCCAGGGCTGCCAGGGGGGGGAGGGGTGCGGCGGAGGGTGGTCGGGTGGGCCAAGGGCGGCGGGAAAAGGAAAACAGGATCAACAGTTGCTCCTCCCCCCCCCAGGACATTGGGGTAGAGGAGCAGCTGGGATGCAGCTGGGCAGATACAGTTCCCAGCAGGCGGCCAGGCGTGCACAAACCCTTCCTTTTCTCAAGCTGGCAGATACAGTTCCCAGCAGGCGGCAAGGCGTGCACAAACCCTTCCTTTTCTCAAGCTGACTCGGGCCTCTGCACCATACCAACAGCCGGCCAGGCCTTGGTCAGCCAGCACCCCTGCTCACCATCAAAGCTGCCCGGTGTGTGCAGCATCTGCTGCTTGAAGTCGACCAGCTGCCGCTGCATGGCCCGATCGAGAGACGCCAGCTGTGTCATGGTGGCCGCGGGCAGCCACGGCTTGCACCGCTTCAGCCACGCACTGCAGCGGCCAAGCGGTGGGACAGGAGAGGGCCCTCAGGTGCCAGATGCTGTGCTGTGGCCTGCAGCACGTGCCAGTCGCAAGCGCAACCCATGTCCCACACTGCATGGCGACGCACTTTTGCGAAATCAGTCGCTGATCAGCCCCGGCAGCCTTCACAGGCGCCCGCGAAGCCCAGCTGTGCTTGCCTGCACTGCTCCAGCAGCTCGTTGATGCGTGCCAGCGCCGCGTCCCGCTCCGCGCCCTGCGCGCCCTGCGCACGCAGCAGCAGCAGCAGGCACAGCGCGCGCGCCACCGCGGCGCACTCCTTGTGCACCCGCCACGCCTCGGCCTTGGCGATGGCGGCCTCGAGGAAGGCGGCCAGGGCGGTGCCGCGTGGCGACCGAACAAAGCTGCCAAGAAGCTGCCTCCCCGGTACCGCCTTGGACACAATGTGGGCCACCCGGATGACCTCAAACCGGCTCAGGAGGCCGCTGCTGAGTGCCTGCTGCGCCACGATCAGCAGGCGCTCGGTGGAGGGTGCCTGGTGGTCTCCCTCCATGCACGCCACGCACGCCATGTCCAAACACATCAGCGTGGCCACGCGCCACACATCGGCCAGAGTCACCCCGGGGCAGTGCAGCTGCAGGCAGGTGTCGTCGCTTGCACGAGCTCGTCAATGCGCGGCAAGCAAACGAGAGCGGGCAGCAAGCGCGCTGACGCAAGCGTGCCGACGCAAGCGTGCCATCTTCTGCCCGCCTGCCAACTCACGACCACCTGGCAGAGCGACACCTGGCAATGAACGGTGTGCAAAGATCTGGAGCTGGCACCGACCAAAGAGAGATTGCGCCCATGCCCACGCCCACCTGCAGGGCCGCCTCCAGCTGCTCCCCCAGCTTGGAAACCATCGGCTGCACATGTGCATCGCCGAGAACGCTCGCGCCAGCGCCGCGGCTGTGGCCGGGCACGGCATCCTCTGGCAGGGCGGGCGGCCAGTGCTGGCGGTCCAGCTGGCGTCGCGCTGCGCGCGCTGTGGCCGACTCGCCTGCCTGGGAGCGGGCTGCACAGGGGGGAGGCGGGGAGGAGGGATGGAGAGGAGGGGGTGGCAGGAGTCCTTGAGTCCTTGCACACTGTGCACTCGGGCCGCACCTCGTGCAGGCAAAGCAGCAGCTCCTTCTGCTTTAACGAAGCAAAGAAATGCAGGCCCCTGCCCACTGCGCACCTGTGCAGCCAGGCCACACCTCCTCCAGGCAGCCCCCCAGCATGCCCAGCGGGTCCATGCGCTGCTGGCCCTCTGGCTGCATGGCCGCCCGCGCATAGAACGCCGCCGCCAAGCGCTGCAGCACCTGCACCGGGCGCGTCATGCCTGCGCGGCACGGGGACGCGGCGGCGGGTGTCGGGGTGGGCCCTGTGCAAGGGGCGCCAGGGCGCTGCGCCTGCAGCGCCGTGCCCTTGCCCCCCTGAAAGCAAGCCCGCCCACCATTCCGCATGTTGCCTCCCGTGAGCCGGCCTTTGAAGTCAAACAGGAAGGGCTGCGGGCGGCAGCGGGGGCAGGCAGGTTCATACTTGGTTGGTACTCAGAGACGTAGGTGGGGCATGCGCAGTTTCATGAGAGCGGGAGCTGGCAGCATCGCAGCATACAGCAAGCGCAGCTGCTGAGCTGACCCCCCCCCCCCCCTTGGCTGGCGGCGCTATGCTGCGGCGTTCCAGCTCACTGGCGACAAGCAACAGGCATGAAAGCAGGGCGGCAGGAGCTGGCAGAGCCTTGCGGAGGACTCACAAAGAGTGCGGAGCCCACAAGCACTCGCCGCGGTCCGGGCTGAGCGCAAAGATGCCCAGGCACATGCCGGAGCAGGCCGCATCCACCAGCTTGAACAGGCCCTGCAACGCCAGGGTTTGGCAGACAGGTGTGTTACTGGTGGGTCAGCGGGCGTTGAAGGGGAACAGCAGAGCAGCATGGGCCACCGGACAAGCCAGGGCAGGGAACCACTGCCGCCTGTCTGCCTGGTCAGACTGCGGGGCGGCAATGCTCAAGCAAGCCTCTCTGACCCAGGCTTGCAAGCACTTCCAGAGCTTGTCAATATGATGTGGATCCATAACCGCCCCTGCTTGCCTGGTACAGGTCTGCAGAAGCATCTGCTCGGTCCATCCAGGCCTCTGGCTGCGCCTCTGGATCATCAGGCTGCGGCAGCGGCCCTAGCTGCTTAGCTGCGTCCATCAGCTGCTCCTCCGCCGCCTGCACAAACCGAGCAAGGCATCCTGAGCTTGAGACGGCAGCCGCTGCAGGCGAGGGCACACATATGCCCTGATGTTCACGCAGGCGACCTGCCAACGCTGATTGCGCCGCCCTACCTGAGCGCAACCAGGCTCAACTGAATGCCTGAAAAACGTAGCGCTTTCGGCAGCGCCCCTACAGGCCAATGCTGAGACCGCAACAGTGCCAGGCACAAGCAGCGCACTCAGAGCCTGCCTCGCCTGTCGAACCTCTGGGCTGCTCAGCTGCAGTTCCTGTCAGCATTTGATGCTACGGCCACAAGCCAGACAGGCGCACGTGCGCAAAAGCAAGAAAAAGACTCAGCAGGCGCCGCTGGGATTGCCTGGACAATGACATTGCGCAGCAATGAAACAGCCAGGCAGGGCAGAGGCCCCGCACCTGCAGCCCCTCCATGCTGCTCAGCGGCGCTCCTTTGGCAACTGGTTGCTGGCGGCACTGTTCAGGCAGCAGAAACTAAACAGCAGAAAACATGCGCAACCATGGGCAAAGGGTAGGCCTGCTGGGCCCCACTCACCCTCATGCCCTCCATGCTGCTCAGGAGCGCATCCATCTCGGGCTGGCGCTCCTCTGGCACTGCAGCTGCGCTGGCGCGCCGCAGCCGTTCCAGGGCGATTTCCGAGGGGTCCCCCTCTGGGCCGGGGAGAGCCTCCATGGGCGAGGCGTGGGCGGCGGAGCCTGAGCGGCGGCGGGGTCAGGGTGTCTATGGAGCAGCCGTTGATTGGCGGGCGTCGCTTTCGTGCTCTCCAGTGATCAAGGTCCTACGCCACCTCGAACTGCGAGCACTGGCTGGACTGCGAGAAGAGCGCCGGTTCAAAATAAAGAGGGAGCTTTCCCTGGGTGCAGCCAGACAAGTGCGCATAGAGCAGGTAAAGATGATCGCGTCGAGCTGTAAATGGCCAATTGCGAGCACGGGCAGAACGCCTGCTGAGCTGGCGTGGTGCCCGCTCTCCCGCTGCCGACTGAAAGGCCTGGTGGCTGGGCACTCCTTTCAGCAGTTGTCCGAGATTGCAAGGAGGAGACAAGCATACGAGCGCTGCAGGCGAATGCAGTGATGACTCTGTTGAAGGCACTGTGCGGATGAGGGGTGCAGGCGCTTAGCCGCGCGCGCAACGTCGCGCTTAAGCCGAGCGCGCCTCCTCTGCGCATCACATCCTGGCCTTCATCTCCTCGATCGTGTCCTTCAGCTCCCCCGCCTCGTGCATCTCCAGCACAATGTCGCACCCGCCCAGCAGTTCGCCGTTCACGTACAGCTGCAGCGCAGGGGGGCAGCAGCTGTGTGGCTGTTATCACACGAGCCCCCAAGCACGAAGCGCAGGCACCCGGGCAGGTGAGCGTGCGGCGGCACGGGGGTTTGGGCACACGTGCGGCATGGCATGGCTAGGGAGGCACGGCTGCTGGGACCAGACGCCTGCAGACCTGGCTGCAACGTCGCACGGGCCTGTACCCCCAACACACATGTCCCCTTCCCAGGGCGCGCCCTCCGCCCCCAAACCCTCTGCCAGGCCACCTCTGCCAAGCCACCCCGGCAGCCAGCACCCGCCTGCGGGTAGGTGGGCCAGCTGGAGAACTCCTTGAGCCCCTGGCGCACTGCCTCATCCCCCAGGATGTCAAACGAGCCAAAGGGCTCGCCCGCCGCCTGCAGCGCCTCCACCACCTTGCGCGAGAAGCCGCAGCGGGGGGCCTCGGGCGACCCCTGCCGGGGGAGCGGCGGCAGGGGG
>KQ482066.1:1004428-1022251 GCA_001430745.1 Auxenochlorella pyrenoidosa | reverse complement strand
GGGGGGGCAGCAGGGCTGCTGGGCTGACTGTGCGCAGCAAGGGGTGGCACACTGGCCGAGGGAACACAGCAGCAGGCGTGCAGCGCAATCGACACCGCGGTGGGGACCAGCAAGGACGGCAGGGCAGGTTAGGCGTCGGCAGGTTGCGACCTGCAGGGCAGGGCAGGGCAGGGCGGGCAGGGGAGCAGAGAGGACCGCCGCCCACCTTCATGAACAGCATGACGGGCTGCTGCTTCACCAACCGCTCCAGCCGCTGCCGCAGCGCCGCCTGGGGGTCCCCGGCCGCCGGCTGCGCCTTGGCCAGCTCGCCCTGCAGGGCAGGAGGGTGGGTGGGGGGTGGTGTGCGTGTGTGTGTGTTTGGGGTGTGGGGTGTGATGGCGTGTCGTTGCGTTTAACGTCCTCTGTTTTCTTGGTGGGGTTGGGGTTGGGGGCGGGGGGGGGGGGGGGGGGGCCGCACCCATCGGCGTCGAGCTGGCATGCTACCGGCCTGGCAGGAGCGCCAGATTGGAGCGCCCAAGGCATCGCCCAGCCCGGCGCAGCACGCGCCGGGGAGCGCGTCGTGGAAAAAGAGGGTCGAGGGAGGGGGCGGGCGGGTGGGCGGGGCCAGCCACTCACCTTGAGCTCCCCTGCCTCGTGCATCTCCAGCACGATGTCGCACCCGCCCAGCAGCTCGCCGTTCACATACAGCTGCGGGTAGGTGGGCCACTGCGAGAACTCCTGCAAGGAGCACAGGCGGACAACAGGGAGAAGAGCAGGGGGGGAGGGGAGGGAGGGGGCTGTGAGGCGGAGGCGGGCGGTGCGGCTGGCATACCAAGCGAAGTCGGCGGGGAGAGCGGGTGCCGCGCCGCAGCAAGGCAGCCATCTCCCCGGGCTCGCGCCGAGCTCGTGGCACCTGGCCCCAGCACACTCCTGCAGAGAGCCCAGAGCAGCAGCAAGCAAGCAAGCGGGCGGGCGAGGGGCGCGCCGGGGCGGCGCCCGCCCTCACCTTGAGCCCCTGGCGCACGGCATCGTCCCCCAGGATGTCAAACGAGCCAAACTGGGCGCCCGCCGCCTGCAGCGCCTCAACCACCTTGCGCGAGAAGCCGCAGCGGGGCGCCTCGGGAGACCCCTGCGGGCGGGGCGCCGCGGGCCAGGCGCTGAGGCACAGAGGGCTTCTGGCGAGAAGCGACAGCCGGGCAGGCATGGACCAGGCAGGCATGGAGCAGGCTTGAGCGACGCACTTGCAACATCAGCAGTGGGCAGCAGGTGCAGGGCGGCGGCGCTTGCAGCGTCGGTGCAGGGAGTGTTGGTTGGCCCCGGGGCGCGCATGTCAGGGCAAGGATGACTATTTCAGCTGTGCTTTCCTCCTGGGGCACCCAGCACGTGTTTGCTCGTGGGCGGGGCCTCGGGCTTTGAGCCTTCCTCATCACCCATGCGCGACACTCGTGAAGCAGGCCTCTGGCTGTGTGTGCAGCAATGCAGGCGGGCGGGTGCGCAGCATCTGGCGCAAAGCTGGCGCACATGCAGCCCAGCAGGCGTGCAGCACGCTCGGGCAGGAGAGTGGCAAGGGCCAGCGCCGGCGAAGCAGCAGGCAGGCAGGTGGGGCTGCGGGGATGCGCCCAAGCAACCAGGAAGGCACGGCAGCGAGAGAGGGCGAGGCAAGGGGATGGCAGCAGGCCCACCTTCATGAAGAGCATGATGGGCTGCTGGTTGACCAGCTGGCGCAGCCGCGACTGCAGGTCGCCTGCACAGGTGGAATCGGCGGGGTTGATATAGGTGGGCTTTTGGCAGCCTTGCCGATATTCAACAGAGAATGCACTTTCCCATAGGCAGAACATCGCAAAAACAGAGCACCCTTTCATCGCCGCACCACCAGCACAGGGAGCCCAGACTGCAGGAAGCAGGTGCCACTCTGCTCACCGCCAGCGGCCGGCTCGACATAGCTGGGTGCTGCCGGCGCCGGCGCAGGCGCAGGCGCCGCTGCCGCCGCCGCCGCTCCCGCGCCACCTGCTGCCAGAGCATTGAACTTGCTGGTCAGGGCCGCGGCATCTGCTCCCTCTAGCGAGTCAACCACCTGCGTCAGTGGCAAAAGCGGAAAGAAGGCATCATACCGCGGGTGGGGCAAGCAGAGGCGGGGCAGGGCAGGGCGCATCATGCGCAGCCTCCTGGCAGGGAGCACCACACCCACCTTGCCGTCCCTGAAGAAGAGGAAGTAGGGCACAACAGCAACGCTGTAGCGCTCCGAGATGTCGGCCGCCTCCTCCGCCTCCACCCGCAGCGCCGCCACAGCGGGCGCGTCGGCCGCCAGCTGGGCAAGCACCTGGTCCAGCAGCTTGCAGGGCTCACACCAGGCCGCCCAGAAGTGGACCACCGCCTGGAGAGCACAAGGACCAGGCACAGCAGCAGGAAGGGCGGGTTGGAGCTTGGTGGCGGCAGCAGCAGGCGGCGGCCGCAGGCGAGCGGCGGCGGCAGGCCCAGGCTCGCAAGGCCCGCTGCTCAGGGCCGGCACGCACCAGGCGGTGGCTCTCCACGGCCTTTTGGAAAGCCGCCAGCTCCGTGAACGACTGCATGCTGGCAGCGGCGATCACAACTGCGCGGCGGCTCCTCCGTAGCAGCAGAGCTGATTCACGGTCTCGCAGAGGTTCTCAGTCGGCTCGCCAGTCAAAACAAAAGACAGCGTTCTCCTCCCCTGTTGGACTGGGCGTGCGGCGCAAATGCAGAGGGCTTGAAGGTTGTTTGGCTACTCAATTGCCAATGCAGTGCAACGTGAGGGAGGAGAGCCATTAATCGGATCCCCACGTGCAACGAGAAGTGGTGATGTCAACAGGCGGCGGCGGCAGCCTGCTACGGTGCCAGGGAGACTGCATCAGCGCGGCCCAGGTGAACAGTATGCAAGGGTCTCTGCACTGAGGCAGGCCAACATGGACTCATTATCGGAGAGGAGCAATCAGGCATCGAAACTCGCACTCTGGAGTCGCAGCAGCTCGCAAGTCAAGGAAGCAACGATGGCGGAAAGCGAAGGAACTCCCCCTTCTGCTCGAATTCTCATCACATCCTTCAAGCGGTGCTGTCTGCTGCGATTCCTAGCTTGCAGCTCAGATTTCTGGCCTGCATGGCCCCCTGCCTAGCGCAGCGGCCCCGGCAGCGACAGCTGAGCCCACTCTCTTGATCTTAGTACTCGGTCCAACTCACAACCCTCGCACTCTGGCTGGTGCAACCTCGTCGCCAGCCTGCCAGGCAGCCGGCTGCTGCCAGTCTCTCAGCGAGGAACCTAGCAGCATGCAAAACGGCCCCTACGAGCATGGATACACGCCAAGCGTCATATTGGTGCGAAAAGCAGTGCGATGCTGGAGCCAGAGAGGCCAAGAACCGCCGCCGCTGATGCCACCGCCATCAGCCATCCGGCCCTGCAGCCCCTCGCACAGCGCTCTTGCTCTTCCCCCTCTGCAGCTGACCGGCGGCGCAGGCTTCATTGGCAGCCACGTGGCCGCTGCACTGGTGCAGCGCTACCCAAGCTACAAGGCAAGCACAGGCAGTCTGTGCAGAGGAATGGTGGTGTCTGCAGGGCTGTGGGAGTCGGGCAGGCACCCCGGCCAGGCCCTGCTCTTTCTCCCGAGCAGCAAAGGTTGCCACCTGCACTGAATGCACGCCTGCCTTTCGACAAGCTGTTGGATTCTGATGAAGCCAGCACGCCCTGGCGCCCAGGCCGCTGCGCGGGCTGGCCACAGCGTGGCCTGTCGGCGCCGGAAGCGCGCCGCGTCAGGCATGAGCCGGGCGCAGCCTCGGTCCGCGCTGCCCTGCTTTAGCGAGAGCCCCGCTGCCTGCGTGCATCATGTCATCCATCCAGTCCGGGACCCTGCTGCCCGCTGCCTGCAGGTGGTACTGCTGGACCGGATGGACCCCTGCGCCTCCACCAGGAACCTGGAGGCAGCGCGGACGGCCGCCCCCGGCCGGCTCAAGCTGGTCCGGGGGGACATCCTGGCGGCCGACCTGGTGCAGGTGGCAGCCCGGGGCTGGGTGTGTGCGCACGATACAAGCAAGAACGAGCGTGCCCATGCGCCTGCTTAGCTGGCTCACGCTCGGGCTCAGGCTGGATGCAGGCGCCGGCCTGGTGCCGGCCAGCTGCCCACCAACCGACCAGCAGGCACCAACTGAACCTTGCTTCCTCACGAGCCTGCTGGCGTACGTGTTTCAGCCCCCAAACTGGTCCTTTTGCCTGCGCGCGCGCAGCCCACCCCCCACCCCACCCCACCCCCCACTCCGCATCGCCGCAGTACGTGCTGGGCAGCGAGGGCGTGGACACGGTGCTGCACTTTGCGGCGCAGACCCACGTGGACACCTCCTTCTTCAACTCCCTGGCCTTCACGCGCGACAACACGTGGGTGCCTGCCTGTGTGCAGTGTGTTATATGTGTGTGTGTGTGTGTGTGTGTGTGTGTGTGTGTGTGTGTGTGTGTGTGTGTGTGTGCGCGCACATGCATGTGTGCGCATGTGTGCCTGTGCATGTGCAGAGCGGCAGCGGTCGTGGTGGCATGCAGAGCAGCCCCGCTGGGCGTGCGCACTGCTGGTTTCTGCCCCAAACACCGAAGAGGGAGTGTGGTGCTGAGCGGGGCTTGCAACGCATTGTGTGCCTGCCCCTTCTCTGCCGCCGGGCTTGAGCAGTGCCTGACGACTCACCCGGCGGTGCACTGCTCCCATCAACTTTCAACACAATGGCATCGAATGTGGTCTCCATGGTGGCAGGTATGGCACCCACGTGCTGCTGGAGGCCTGCCGTGCTTATGGCCGGGTGCGCCGCTTCATCTACGTCTCGACGGACGAAGTCTTTGGCGCGGCAGAGGGGCCGGCGGGGGAAGTGCCTGCAGGTGGGATAAGGGAAGCTGCAAGGTCGGGCAGCGGCCTGATCGTCAGCATGCGGCAGGGCAGCACCATCAAGGGCGGCGTGACCAGGTGGACAGCTCTGCATGCAGCATGTACAGAGCTGTGAGGTTGTCTGGAGACAGAGGCTGGGGCAGCAGAGCGTACTGCATGCCCCTGCACTCCATGCAGGACTGCCCGACAGCGAGAGCCTGGCGCCGGGCAACCCTTATGCAGGCAAGGGCGGTGCCGCCCTTGTACCCCCATGCTCCCTTCCTTGCCTGCCGCGCCAGAACTGCATGTCCTCGCCAGTAGGCATCAAGATAAAGCCAGTAAAGATGCAGGCTTATGCTTGCATGCTCTCTGGTATGCACGTCAGCCGCGCCCCCTCCCACTCACTTCAACTGTGATCAAACCCCTACCCCCACCCACCCAACCCCGACCCCCCAACCTCGTACCCCCACCTTCCCACCTGCCCGAGCAGCCGCCAAGGCAGCAGCAGAGCTCATGGCGGCAGCCTATTGCCAGTCGTACCACTTGCCGGTCATCATCACGCGCAGCAACAATGTGTACGGCACTGGCCAGTTTCCCGAGAAGCTGAGTGAGTGGAGAAGACCAGGGGCGGTGCACCAGGCAGCGGGGCAGTGCACCAAGGTGGCAGGCAGCGCGCAAGGACTGGCCACGTGGCCACAGCCTTGCAGGGCGGGCCCGAGTGGTGGACCAGGGAGCAGGGAAGCAGTTGCAGGCGGCCATCTGGCTCGTCTTGCCGCCGCAGCACTTGCGCGCCTGCCGGCAGCAGCTGGCAGTGCACACTCGACGGCACGCAGCGCGCCGTGTCCCAGCCACTGCCGCCCGCACTGCTGGCCCGACTGCCCGCCCCCAGTCCCCAAGTTTATCCTGCTGGCTGCCCACACTGCCGCCTGACCCCGCCCGCAGTCCCCAAGTTCATCCTGCTGGCTGCGCGCGGCGCCAAGCTGCCAGTGCACCGCAGTGGCGGCGGCGCCCGCGCCTACCTCTTTGTAGACGACGTGGTCCAGGCCTTTGACCTTATCTTGCACGGGGTGGGCCCCTGGGCAGTTCTGTCGTCTTGGCCAGGCCTGGCACCAAGCTGCCAACATGATGGTCCAGTGCTTGTCGGCTGCAGTGCTGCTGTCTGACCATCCGTGCAGCCGGCCAGCGCCAGGTGCCTCGGATGCACAGGCAGCTGGACCGCAAGCCACGCTGCCCCTGCCAACCCGACCCGGCAGGGCGAGGCGGGCCGGGTGTACAACATTGGCTCGCAGCGGCAGCGCAGCGCGCTGGATGTTGCCACCGACGTCTGCACCCTGTTCTGCCTGCCGGCCGAGGCGCACGTTGTGCATGTGCCCGACCGCGCGTTCAACGACCGCAGGCGAGAGGCGTAGTCCTTTGGGGGGGGGGGGCAGTCGTGGCACGCTACAAGCACAAGGCAGGCCGGGCCTCCTGCCTCTGGCCTGCCGCTGCTCCTGCCTGCCAAGGAGCAGGGGCTGCGCACACACACACTCTCTGCCTGACCACCAGCCTGCTTTGGCCCCCCCCCTCCCGGCAGGTGCTTTGCCTCTGACCCCAAACTGGCGGCGCTGGGCTGGCGGGAGCAGACCCCGTGGGAGGAGGGCCTGCGCAGTACAGTGGACTGGTACCTGCGGAACGCAGCCGAATGGTGGGATCCAGGCAAGCCCCCTGCCAGCGCACAGCCCTGCTGGTGCTGTCTGTATGGGGAAAGCCACAGCGCGCAGCAAGTTGGCACCTTTGGAGAGCTGCCGGGTAGTGGGTACGGTTGAGGCTGCCAAGGCCCGGCGCATAGGAGGCGGCTTGCAGAGCACTGAATCGCAGCGTCATGATTGCCAGAGCAAGGCGTGGCGCTGCTGGTATGCTCCCATTGTGACTGTGGGGATCACCCCGGCATGGCTTAAGCATGTGGCGCCGACTCAGCTGTCCTTGCCTGCAGTGCAAGTCGAGGTGGCCCTGGGGGTGAGAGAGCCGCAGGCCTAGCAGCGGCAGAGCCAGGGTGCTTCCCTGCATTGAGCTGACCTTTTGTCCATGCGATGCATCCAAGTCTGATGCTTGCACATGCAATTCAAAATTCAACCAAGGATGTCTGCCTGAGAAAGTTTTCGTCAATGGTGGGTGAAAAGGAGCAAGAGTTGGCAGCTGCGTGAAAGGGCAGCACACAGGAACGGGGCAACAACAGAGCATGGTACAAGCAAAAGGGTCACGCGTTGCATGCGACAGCAGCGGGCGGGTGCGCGCACATCAGGCATGGTCTGACTGCAGGCAGCGGGGGCTGTGCAGGAGCTTGTAGTAGATGCTCTGGGTGTCGGAGAGCAGCCGCTCCCACGCCATGCCGCGGCACAGGTTGGCCGCCGCGGGCTTGAGCCCCGGGTGCGGCACGTTCGCCTCAACAAGCTCGGTGAATTCCTTGGCATCAAAGTCATTAAACATGGCGCAGTACACCTCCAGGGTGTTGCGCACCTGGAAGGCCAGGGAGGCGAGCGGGTCGCCCTTTGCCGGCGAATTGGAGCTGGCCAGCAGGCGGGACGCGGGGCCCACGCCCTCGTCGCGTCGGTAATAGTACATCCAGCAGGCATCGCCCAGGACCTCGTCGGTGTGGAAGCACGTCTTGTATTTGTTCTCGCCGCGCAGGAACTTGACGAGGCACATGTCCCAGTACACGTGGGACACCACGCAGGGCTCGGCAGCGGCGAAGAACTGCGCCAGCGTGCACAGACGCATGCTGTAGCACCACGCCTCGCCCGCCGTCACGCGCTCGGGCCCGCGCGCCAGCATGCTCTTGTGCGGGGCGGCGCCGGCGCGGTGCAGCTTTGTCACGCAGAAGGCTGACCTCACGCTGTGCTTCTCTGCTGCATTGATGCAGCGGCTGCTGCACACGCTGAGCAGCTCGCCCGGTGGGGGCAAGCCGATGGCAAGTGCCGCCTGCAGCGTGCCGGCATACATCAGCGAGCGCTGCTGGTGCCAGAGGTCGTCGTCGTCTGTCAGCAGCAGCCAGGTGTCCCTGCCGTCGCAGCCCTCCTGCTGCAGCTGGCGCGCGAGCCGCTGGTAGTGCTGCCCCTGCGTCAGCGGCTGCTGGCTGACCGACACTGTCAGGCCCGGGTGCATGTGCAGCAGGCTGCCCATCGTGTCCCTGACCGACTCCTCCAGGCCGCCGGCGCAGCTGATGCTGATGCGGAGCGGTACTGCATGGTACTGGATGTACCAGGAGCCCACCATGTGGACCAGGTATGCCAGGCGCGCGGCGTGCGCAATGTGCGAGCCGCACAGCGCCACGAGGGCCGGCAGGCTGCCTGACGCTGCCGCCCTGCCTGCAGCGGCAGACGTGGTGCAGCAGAGTGAGCAATGTGTGCCTGCCCACGGGCAGCAGTCAGGTACGTGGAGCAGGCGCCTCGTCAACAACGGGGAGCAAGCTGCAACCGCGGCCGTGGCAAAGCAGGCAGGCAGGCAGAGGCAGCAAGCGCCCCATCTGTAGCCAGAGCAAGCACACAGAGGCAGCAGGCGCAACATCCATCCCCGCCAACTGCCCATCGCCCCTGGCCCCGGCTTACGCCGCAGGTCGGGCAGCCGCTTGTGTGCGCACAGCCGCCCGCCAGCATCCAGCTGCGACGCCCGCTCCACGGCTGCCACTGCCGCATAGAGCAAGCCGTCTTGCTCGGGCAGGGAGGCCCGCCGCAGCCAGGCCTTGGCGTCCCTGCGTCATGCACAACAGCAGGGCAGCGTGCGCTGCTCGATGCATCCCTGGAAATACGATCGGCGCCGCAGCGGCTGCTGCCACACCCGCGGCAGCGCACGAGATGTGGTTGGTTGGCAACTCGCCCCTGCCCCAAGGGCTTCTCACCGTGGCTTGTTGTGCAGCGCCATGGAGAGGTCGTGGTGAGCGCCTTGGCAGTCGCCCAGCTTCATCCTGACCTGAGCGCTGCACGCAGTGAGCAGGCAAGGCACACAATTCAACGGCGCACTCCTCTCCTATGGCTGCCGGCCAGTTGAGTGCGTGGTGACACACGCAGCACTGTAAAATAGGCGCAGCATGGTGCAACACACAACATGTGCACCGGTGGGCGCCGCCCTGGCGGGAACGCAAGGAGGGAATGGTGGCAGCAGAGCTTCTGCTGCTTTGCGCAGCATTCGATCCTCACCTGTTGGTGTGCAGGGTGCCAGCGACCTCCATGAGAGAAAGGTCCCCGGTCTCTGCAACCACACCTGCCACCAGCCCCTCCCGGATCATTCGAAGAACATCGCTATAAGCTTCCAACGCATCCTGCGGACGATCTTCGCGATAGGCAGCATTGCCTTGTTGCTTTTTCAGCCAGTAGCGCAGCTGTCGCACTCATCATTCACACTGGGCCTGGGCCGTAAAGAAGCAATCGAGGACACTTAAAGGACAAGATAGAGGAGCGGGTATCCAGTTCCTGGTTGGCCGCCCAGCACAGCGTGCGTGCCCGCCACCGCCACTCGACATCGTGGCAGGGTTGAATGTTCAGCGTGCTGCTGCTCATGCAGCCATCTGAGAAGGATCTTCCTCCATACTGAACAAGTGGATGTATGTCTATCAGGTAAGAAAAGGGTCATGCAGGGCATGCACATCTTGCTGTTTGCTGGTGCCAGCATGCCGTCGTCACCGAGTATGGCAGCTTTGCAGACGGCAGGCCGAGAGCCGCTGCGAATCTCGATCCCAGAAACCTGTCAAGTGTTGTTGCGGGAGCTGGAAGCCATTTTTGGCTGGTCCATGGTTGTCAGGGCCACGGCTAGCCTCCACCTGCCCTCCAGAAGCGACCAGGACAGCGTAAAGACAGCTGCAGGTTCACAGGCGCAGCACATCGACCAGCCAGGCATGCAGGCACACCCTGCCTGCAGAATGCTGACGTGCCAAACAGAGCAGAACATGCCAGAGCTCCAGGGTGCGGGCACCCCAGGCACAGCGGTGCGGGACGCAGTGCAGGTCGTACATCTGTGTTGCCCATTCCCTGCATGGGGCCACACTAGGCCCACCTTGCTGGCCGACTGCACCTCCGCCGGCGAGCGCGGGGCCCAGGCTGGTGGGGCGAGTCGGCGGCGCAGTCTGGTTGACGGCAGCTGGCTCGCCCTCGGGCGCAGGCTCGACAGCAAGGGGCGCCGCCAGGCCGCCAAGGGGCACAGGCTCTATCTGCCAGGTCGGGCTGGGCATGCCTGCAGCGGTGGGGTCGAGGCCCGCTTGCATCAGGAGGGTGGGAACATTTGCTTCGGGTGTGCTGCATCAGGCCGGCTGCATCAAGTCGGCCGGCACCCCCCTCACTGAGTGCCCGCCATGATGCGCCCCTCACCTGGCTGGTTGTCTGCATAGAAGCGAAAGTCTCCGGTTCCATAGAAGCCGTCGTCCAAGAAGATGCCAACCTCCCCGCCTGCAAGCGAATGGAAAAGCATAAATGCAACACGTTCTGTGCGCCTGGCAGGCAAGCCCATGCAGCGCTGCATGTCACCGCGTGCGCTCACTCGCACAGCACAGCAGCATTGACCTGGCCGCGTCGCCAGCAACGGCGCCTCACTGCATGCCAGCCGCAGCTCGCCTGTGTGATTGTACAGGAAAGGCTCCCTGAGGAGCGCCTTGAAGCGGGAGGTGCACTCGCAGAAGGAGGCAGAGCTGGCTGAGCGCGCCTCGGCCAGCAGGGCGGGCTGGTCAGGGACCAGGGGCCCTGCAGGACAGGCAGGGGCAGAGGCTGAGATGACAAGCAGGGCGAGCTCATGGGAGCTCAGGGAAGCAGTGCCGCCAAGGCAAGGCGTGAGCGAGCGCACAAGGAGCCCTTCAGGCCAGGCGGTGGGCTAAACAGTGCGCAGTCACGCCGCTGCACAGCTCACCCGGTGCCAGCTTGGTTCGGTTGGCCATTGTGAGCCACCAAGAGCCGGGCACGACCGTCCAATTGTTGCCAATGTCCACAGCACCTGTCCTCATGCAGCCATCCACGTAGCGCACCTGCAGGGCAGCATGCAGGGCTTTCGAATGCCAAGTGAAGCGGCATGAAGCTGCCTGTGAGGTGGCGTCCCATTGTCTCCCCGCTCCTGCCTCCATCAGGCGATGGCATGCCCTCAGCTGCCAACTGCGCCCCCACTCCTGGATTCTTTTTGCCAAGACAGTCAAGCCTGCCAGCAGCTGCTTGCCAACGGGCGCCTCACCAAGTACTGTCCAGCAGGGAAGGTGGTGCTGCCCTCCTTGTCACGCGATCGAAACAGGGTCACGTTCCCCAGGACATCAGAATGGAAGGCGGTGCCGACGCAGGGCGGTGCGCATGCATCTGCAGTTTGAGGCTCCAGGGGCGGCAAGCCAGGGGTAAGTTGCACACAAACATGCCTTTACGGGAGCCACAAGAGGTGAGTTGATGCATCCACACGGTGGTCCCTCCACAATGCAGCACTGCAATATGTTGGCACAACCGTGATGGCTGCTGTCAAACCAGCTGGCTCACCTGCACAGGTCTGGCCGTACGCTGCAGTGAAGAATAACGGCAGCAACAGCAGGCTGACAGCTGCGGCTCGGCTGCCAGCACCCGCCATTGTTGTCAGCAGTCAAAACAGACGCCAGTGGCAGCCGCACAACGGTGTGCAGAGGTGACACGAGCGGAGAGTGTGGTCTCGCGGTGGGAAGAGCGGCGCCAACCTCTCAACGCCCCAAGCTGCCTTGCAGTCTGCACTGGTCGTGCTGGCACCGGCCTTTGTCAAGCTGAGTACTTTCCTCAAATCGCTGGGTAGCCAACTTTCGGCTGTTCACAGCAGCTCGGTCCGCTGGCCACTCTGTGTTCCTGTCTGTTGGCATCAACAGGAAACAATAGTGGCAAGGGCTGCCGACTGCAGGCCTCCAAGACAGCTGCACAGCCCAGCGCGCCGCTCGCCGCGCCCAGCGCGTGCCCGCTGGTCTTCAGCATGCTGCTCCGAGTTCTCAACCCTCAGCTTGCAGTCCAAGCCCTGCCCAATCAAAGACGCAAGAGGGGTGCAGTGCAGCAGGCTCGCAGGCAGGCAGCATGCGTCCAGTTGCAAGGATCAAGCGGCGGCGGCACGCCACATGCTGCTCAACAGGCAATCCAGTGGAGACTGCTCAAACAAGCTGCAGCCCATCCTGGCTGCAATCATTTCTATTTGAACAAATGTATGCAAGAGAGTAATGTTTATTGGGCGGTGGCCAACAAGAAAGGCAAGCAGGGGAGCAGACAGCACGCGGGCGAGGGAGCAACAGCGGAGCGAGCACGGCAAAGCAGCAGAGCGGGACAAGCAGGGCGATTCCGCGGGCATCATAGCAGGCACATGTCAGGGGGTGTCAGTTAGGCGTCAAGGGGGGTCCAAGGGCTCACTCGCGCGCTCAGTCAAAGTCAGAGTCTTCGTCACTCTCGCTGCGCCGTGCCCGCTGTACCTGCACCAGGCCCGCCCGCATTGTCCGTGCCCGCTGCTGCGCCGACTCATCGTCCGAGTCGTCCTTGGGCGCCGCCGGCGGCTGCACCACCCCCGCCTTGAGCAGCTTCTTCTCCAGCTACAGGCAGAGGTGGGAGGGCGGCGCGGTGCGGGGTCGCCGGCCTGTGCTGCGCCGCCAAGAGGAGAAGCAAGCAGGCCACGCAGGCCACGCAGCCGCAGCGCTGGGTTCTAGATGCCTGGGCAATCGTTGGTCATCCCGGGAAGGCCACACCGCACTCATGCCGGCGCAGCAAAGCAGCCACGCAGGCAGGCAGGCAGGCAGGCTGGCAGCCGGGCAGCCAGGCGGGCGGCCAAGCGGGAGGGCGGCGCACCGCCGAGGTTGGGAAGTTGTCGGTGGCGCCCAGCTGGTCAAAGCCCACCACGCGGTCAACCGCCACGCCGCTGACAAACATGACGACGCAGGGCAGCATGCGGACCTGCAGCTTCTCCACAAAGAAGGGCGCATCCTGCGTGTGGAGGGGCGGGGCAGGCAGTGGGTTTCAACACTGCGCAACCGACAGGGGGTGCAGGCATGGGGCTCGTCCTGCGTGGCGGGCCGGCGGGCAGCAAGTTTGACCACAGCGCAAGCGACAGGGGTTGCAGGCAGGGACTGGGGCACGGTGCCGCATGCAGCACCCTGGCACACGCAGAGGCGGCAGATCGTGCCAGGCTGAAGCAGGCGCATGGTGCTCCATGGCATTCCTCGTCGCAGCACCGGCCCCTGGTCGACAGCAACGCCAGCCTGGTTGCTCCCTCCCCTTCCCAGGGCGTTCCCCTCCCCGCCCACCGGCGCCGACAGCTTGATGAAGCGCGTGCCAAAGTGCTTGGGCGCCAGCGCCGCCAGGTGCTTGTCCATCACGCGGCACCGCTCAAAGTCCTGGTGGAAAAAGTGGCACACCACGCGCTCCGCCTTGGTCACCGTCTCCAGAAAGTCGCCCTCGGAGATCTCCTCGTAGGTGCCTGCACATGTTGAGGTGTTGAGGGGCGGCCAAAGCACGTTAAGGCCGGGGGACGCCCTGGACTGGACTGGGCAGCCAGAAGCATGCGCAAAGGCCGCACCCGTGCAGACAGCCTAGCAATGCAGCTGGTGCGCGTGTCATAATGGAGGTCAATGCTGCCATCTGTTAGCTCTGTTTGTCGTTACCTCAAGCACAACGCTCCCTTCTGCCACCAGCGAGCTCGCACCGTGCCCCTTGCGCTGCATCGCTGCACGCTTCTCAGCCTCTCGCTGCATTGCTGCCAGCCGCTCGGCGTGCAGCCGCTCCAGGTCGGGGTCGTCCAGCAGGTCGTCCACGTCGACTTGGGCATAGGATGGCCCTGCCTTGGCCACCGCCTCTGCCGCCAGCAGCTCCTGCAGGGCACGTCGGCGGGTGGCAGCGGGTGGGTGGCGGCGGCAGGGCACAGGACACGGCGCCCTGTATCGAAGGTCTCCCTTCTTCTGAGCATCGCGACAAACAGACAGGCAAAAGCAGCAGGGGGCGGGGAGCTCCAGAGCCGCAGGACGCACTTCGATCGCCCTCCCAGACCCGCCTTTTTGTAGTCCTCCGCCGCCTTTGCCATCGCCTGGCCAAAGGCCAGGCTGTGCATCTGCCCCTTGCGCTTTTCGATGTCCATGGCCGCGAGTTGCTGCTGCTTGAACTGCCGGAGGGGCTCGCTGGGTGCTGCCGGAAGCTGGCAATTGGCGCGAGCGATCAGCAGCAAGGGAAAGATGTTCAATTGAGCGAGCAGCAAAGAAGTCAACAAAGCCTTGTGCTGGGTGGTGCCGCATCCACTCCTCCTGCATTTGCTTTGCCTGCGCTCCGAATTGCGCATGTGCACCGATCATAGACGTCCAAGGTCTCCCCAGTGCGTCTAACGCCCTTTTCTCAGCGCGGCCGTCTCGGCGGGGGCCCCTCGGTGCCCAGGATGGCGCTGCCGGGCTCCTCATTCCCTCGACCACGGGGACTGGTGGTGTCAGGCGGCGGCAGCGCTTCCTGGGATGGCGGTGCTGCCGGTCCCGAGGCGCCGGCGCCCAGCCGCTTGTATGCGCCGCCGGCTCGGCATGCCGCCACGGACGACTTTGATTCGCTCGATCTGCTGCTTGGCGGCGGCGCTGGAAGCGTTGGACCCTCACCCTCCCGGCACAGGTAGGAAGGTTGGGGCGAGTCACCTCCAGGGCTCCTGCATGAAGAAGGCTGCTGCGGGGCGACAGCCATCGACAGATGCTGCATTGACTGAGCTGCACCCTCCCTGATGCCCTTCAGCTCGCGGCCATTTACTGCCGTCGCACGTCCCCAAGCAGAGATGACCGCCGCGGCACGCCCGTCCACGCAGACCAACCTCTTTGCAGGTGCATCACCAGGCGCTCTCTTCCCTCTGTTGCGCTTCCCGCATGCCCGCGCGCCTTGCATGTTGCTGGCCAGCGCCCTTGCGTTCCAAGGTCAGAGGTTTGCAAGCACAAGCAATCAGCTTAATGACATAATTTCCCTATTCAGATGACGAGTCGCTGCCTCTGCCCGGGGATGAGGCCGATGAGCGGACTGGAACGCATAGCGAGTCAGCCACGGCTGATGCCACAACGGTCGTGCTGCCTAGCGGGGCCAGCCAGCCGGCGCCGCAGTTCCAGCAGCAGCAACAGCAGCAGCAGCAGCAGCAGCAGCAGCAGCAGCAGCAGCAGCAGCAGCAAGCCGGCCTTGGACAGTCTCAGGAACAGCAGGGGCAGGCCCAGCAGGAGGTGAGGCCTGCACCCCAGCTGAGAGGCTTTGTTCAGCCGCAGCAGGAGCAGCAGGCGCCTGGACTGCAGTTGCACATCAACCCTGCCTACCAGTCCCGCCCGGGCACAGCAGCTTCCCCAAACGTGGTCCCAGCCGCTGCCCCTGTGGCTGCCGGCACAGCAGCAGGCGCAGGTGCCCTGCTGGCTCGTCCAGCCCCCGCAGCATTCCCTCTGTCGCAGCAGCAGCGAGAGCTGGCGGAGCTGCGTGCCAGCCTGGCAGAGCGCGAGCAGCGGTTGGCAGACCTGGGAAAGCGCTGCTACCAGGCTGAGGGCGGCCAGGCAGAGGCCCGTGCTGCGCTGGAGGCGGCGCAAGCGCAGGTGGCGCAGCTGCAGGCGCAGCTGGAAGGGACCAACGAGGCAGCGGTGGAGCAGATGCTGGCAGAGGTGGACCGCCTGGCAGCATCAAAGCAGCGACTGGAGCAGCAGGCGGCGGCGCTGGATACGCAGCTGACGGCGGCGAAAGACCGCTGCTTGGAGCTGGAAGGCCGCTGCAGCAACGCGGATCGGGCCAGGGCAGAGGCGCAGGCAGCGCTGGCAGAGGCCCAGCGCTGCGCCGAGGCGGCGGCTGCTGAGGGGCAGCTGCGCAGCGAGCAGCTGGCGGCTGCGCAGGAGCGGTTGCGTGACGCTGAGGCCGGCTGCGCTGCTGCTGCCGAGACTGCAGCTCAGCTGCAGCAGCGAGAGGCATTGCTGGCCGCCGCCGCCCAGCAGGCTGCTGCGCTGGCCAAGCAGCTGGCAGCAGCCGAGGCAGAGGCGGCCTCGGCCGGCGCTGCTGCCCGTGCTGCCCTGGAGCGGCAGCAGGATGCTGAGTCTCTGTCGGCAGCCACCCAGGGCCAGCTGCGAGACGTGGCCGCCGAGCTGCAGGACTGCCGCCGACACCTGGCAGCTGGGCAGGAGGTGGGTGCTCTCGCGGTGGCAGAGGGGGGTTCGGCTGCATTGCGCATCTGTCGGCTCGACTTGCAAGTGCTGATGCCACCCATGCAGCATGCACACCTGGGTCTCCTAGCAGCTGTCGCAGCCTCCATGTTCTCCTTGCTGAGCTGGCTGGCTGGAGTTGAACGTCCCACCACCACCGGTGCCTGCAGATCATCAGGGAGTTTGAGGGCCACCTGCGCACGGTGGCGGCGGAGCGGGACGCCGCCCTGGGGCAGCTGGAGCTGGCAGAGGGGCGGCGGGAGGAGGCGGACCGGCGGCTGCGGGAGGCGGAGCGGAAAGAGGTGGGGAGGGAGGGCGCGCTGCACTGGGACGCTCTTAGTGAAGGCTGCTGGCATGCAGGATGTGCGAGATGAGCAAGGCCCTGGGCCACGCATCGGATCCAGCTGCTGCGTGCATGTTGCGCGCCAGCCTGGAGCCTGATGGCCCCAGCATGCACGCCGCGGCTGCCCCGTAGGCCTACAGCGCGCGGCGGCAGGCAGACCTGGATGCGCTGCAGGCCGAGGCAGACGGCGTGCTGGCGCAGCTGAGGGAGCAGCACCGTGGCGCGGCGGCGCGGGAGCGGGAGGCCGCGGCGCGCGACAAGCAGGCGGGGCTCAGGTGGGAAGCTCACTCGCGCATCAGGCCGCCACGTCTGACGCGCCACTGTGCGTAGACACTGCGGGTGGTGTTGCTGCAGTAGCAATACTCGCGCAGTGCTGACGAACAACAAGCGCTGCAGGTGTTGATGGGCGTGAAATGACAGTGTGTCAACGTCACCTGGCGCCACCACGGCCCCTCTGCTGCAGGGAGCAGGACCTGGCTGCCCGAGAGGCGGCGCTGCAGGCGCTGCTGGCAGAGTCGGAGCAGCGGGAGCAGGAGACGGCGGCGGCCAGGCAGCAGCTGCAGCAGCATCGGGAGGACTTGGAGCGGGCCCGTTCACAGCTTGGGCAGCAGCGCTCGGCCCTGGAGACTGCGCAGGCGCAGGTGCGGTGGCCGCGTGCTGGCTCGCCTGCCAGCAGCAGGGATGCAGGCGTGCAGAGGAGTCTATGTTCTTGCCACTCGGCCATGCGCAGGGTGGCCTGTGCGGGTGGAGCCCACCTGCTTGGCAAGTCTGCTCGCATGCACAGTGCCGAAAGCCCAGCCGGCGGCCTGGTCCTGCACATTGTCCCTGCCGCAGCTCCAGCGCGACCAGGCGGGCGTGCAGCAGGAGGCCGCCCTGCTGGCCGACCTGCGGGCGCGGCGGCTGGCGGAGCAGGAGGCCATGATCGGCCAGCTGGCGCAGGAGCGGGCAGCGGCTGCGGCGCAGCAGGGCGGCGCCGAGGCCGCGGTGGATGCGGCGCGGGCCGCCGAGCTGGCGGCCGCCATGCTGCTCGCGGATGTGCAGGCCAAGGTGGGGGCGAGGGCTGCTCAGGGGCTTCATGCTGGTGTGGGCGCCAGGGTTTGTGGTTTCAGGGTTGCCCACTCGCCCAGCCGGCGCCGCGTGCCTTCTCCAACGCTTGCCCCACATCTCACCGTCTGCCTGCAGGCCAGCCACGCCAAGCAGGCCGTGGAGGCGGCCCAGCAGCGGCTGCAGCAGCTGCAGGAGCGGTGTGCTGCCGAGGAGGAGCGGCTGGGCGCGCTGCAGGCGGCGGTGGTGGAGCAGCAGCAGGGCTTTGACGCGCAAGTGCGCTCGCTCCTGGACATGGGGCAGCAGGTGTGCTCGCTGCCGTGCTGGTCTGGTTGCCTTGGACATGGGGCAGCAGGTGTGTTTGCTGCCGTCCTCGTCTGGTTGCATTCCGCCTTGATAGAGGCAGCGCAAGCGTGCAGCAGGGCTCCTGGTGCTGTCCTTGATATCATGGGCCCTGGTGGCTGCTCCAGCGTTGCGTGAGTAGGCGCTGAGTG
>KQ482066.1:989702-1002206 GCA_001430745.1 Auxenochlorella pyrenoidosa | reverse complement strand
GCGCGGCTCCCTTCGTCGCCGGACCTGCGTGCGCGGCCGCCCTCGGCGCCGCCGCCGCCGCCGCAGATCACGGCCTCCCAGCGCCGCAGCAGCTTGCGCTCGGCGAGGCTGTTGGCCATGGAGCGGCCCGGGTGGTAGGCGACGATGCAGTTGGCCGCCGCCGGCACGGGCAGCTTGCTGGGCTGCACGCTCCAGTTGAAGCCTGCCTCGCGCAGGTATGTGCCCACTGCAGGCACAATAGGGGGGGAGGGCAAAAGTGCATTGGGTATTGGCAGAAATCCGCAGGACTGTTGAGCAGGCCTGCCGCTACTTGACGACACTGCACTCTGCGGTAGTGGGAGCAGAGCCGCGGGCGGGTATGCAGGGCAGCAGGCAGGCATGCACGTGGCAAGCCCAGTCCAGGCCGCACACGTTTCCAGCCAAGCAAGTTGCCCGCCAGGTGTGCTGCATGCCTGGGCGTAGGAGTATGGCCCCTGCTGCGCAACGGCAGCTTGCATCGTAGCTGCCCAGAGGGGAGCCGCCAGCCCTGAACGTGCACGACGCCGTGCCAGAGCTCCTGCCGGCACCGGTGCTCCTGCGTGCATTCACCTGCCACAGTGAAGGCCCCCAGCCGGCCGCACTTGTCGAGCGCGGGTGCAAAGCCCTGCGCCACGTGGCGGCAGCAACAGCGGCGCCGACGTCAGCAGCAGCGGTTGAAGGCTTCCACTCTTCGCCCAAAATCGTACTGCGCTGCCTCACTTGGTAGCAGCAGGGCAGCATGCCGTGGTCCCCAGCGTGCGCGGCGCGACGGCAGCGCATTGCCAAACGCTTGGTCGCCTGTGCGCTGCTTCGCCCCGCCCCGCCCGGCCCCCCCACCCCACCCCACACACCCCCCCACACACCCCCACCCCCCACCCACCCCACCACCACACACACACACACACACACACCACACCTGGTCATTTGTCACGCAGATGACGGTGGCAGCTGGGCCGTGCTCCTCAGCAAACAGCAGCATCTCGCCTGCAGGGGCATGGGGGGCGGGGGGCCAGCCCAGCCGTCACACGCGCGGCGAGGGCACTGCACTGCTGTGCACAGCAGGCGCAAGCGACATGATCATTGCCCGCAGCCAGGGGCATGCACGCAGGCACTGTTCGTACTGGTCCTGGCAGTCGCGGCCAGGCACGCTGGCGCCGGCCCGGGGCCCCAATCCGCTTGCAGGCGCCACATGCTGATGCCGGGAGTGGTTTGAATTTCTCACCAGGGCCTGCCAGACAAGAGCCCACCCACTGAGGCCCCAGCTCCATAAAGCCGCCCGGCCGGGGCCCACGCCAGCCCCCCTTCTTCCGCTCACGCTGCATCAAAAGGTCGGCGGCATCCTTCTCCAGCCCTGCCACCATCAAGTCTGCACCCAGCACCTGTATCGTCGCCTGCACGAGCGCAGGCAGCAGCGGTGGGCACAGGCTTGGCAGGCAGGGCATGAGGGCCTGCCACCGCCGGCGGAGAGCATGCCTGCAAGCGGCCAGGTGTCACACGGCCAGCTGCCACAGGGCTTCATGCGCTGCTAGTGAACAGGGCAGCCCGACACCCAGCTGGTCGGTAAACTGCTGTGCTTGACAGCACGCAGCAGCATCAGCTCACTTCCCAGGCCTCTGGCCCGCCGCGGTGCCGCAGCAGCTGCACGGTGCGCTGGTTTGCAAAGGCAAACAGCCGCGGCGCCACCCCCGTCAGCCGCCTGGCTGACGACTGCAGGCGGTGACCGATCACCAGCGCATGCTCGGGGGACCTGCGAGGCGGTGATACACACAGGCACACTTCAGCTACACGGATGGTGTGGCCGCCGGGCATGCTCTCTGCCTGCACCCCCAGGCAAGGCGTCCTCCCTGGCCGCACCTGCAGCTGATGTTGTCCAAATCCCAGAAGATGCCCGCTTGGTGCGCTTCTGCACGGGCCCAGCTGCGCCGCTGCACAGAAGGTGCACGCGCAGGCGCAAGCGCGCAGGATGTCGGGCAGAGGATGGCGGTGGGCGCCAGGCAACACAACTGGGGTCCCATCACTGTTGGATCACTTTCTATAGTTCTATGGTCCTATATTCTGCCTGTGGATCACGCACTTGCCGGCCGGAAGCTGGACACTTGAGCTGCAGCACAAAACGACCAAACCCTGGCACGGGACCCTGCGCGCCTCCCTTGCTACATAGATCCTACAGTGTGCCCACCTGCGCTCTTAGAACAGTGACAGCACGCCGCTTCAAGCCTGGCAGAGCGGGCGCTTGCAGAGCGAGTAACATCCTCAAAACCCGGCACTCCGGCGCCTTCCAAGCTGCTCCGTATCGATGCGGCAGGGTGATGCAGGCACAGGAAGATGCCCAGCTGCACATGAGCGCATGGCATGCATGCCGCACCGTGCAGCGCTGGGTGCAGCGCTGGGCGCATCCAGCCTGCCGGGCCAGCCTCCCTTGGTAGCCATGCTATCACAGAGAGTGAAATACAACCACAAACAGAAAATACACATCCTGCAGAGTTTTGAGTGGCTCATTGTACAAAGAGGAGCGCAAGCGGGAAGCAGGGCACAAGATTCAGTGCAGATTCTCCTGCGCAGGCTCCGGCCCCACAGCAACTTCTGCACCGGCGGCGTTTGCTGCCGGGCGCCACACAGCTGCAACGCCGCCAGGGCATGGCAGGGGTGCAGAGGGCACGGCGCCCGCTGCAGCCCATGCGTCCACGAGGGCTGCCTCGCGTGCCTGCTCTTCAGGGCTGGTGGGCACCCATGCGGCGTCCCACACCAGGCACAGCCCGGCCGCCGCAGGCAGCGGGTAGCGCCCATAGTCGGGGGGTGGCGCCCAGGGCGGCCGCCGCCGTGTGCGCAGCGGGTCTGTGATGGCAGCCACCACCGCGCCCTGGGCGGCGGCGTAGCGCAGCGCCGGCGCAAACCCAGTGTCCCCGCTGGCGCAGGCAAGGGCGGCGCGGCGCCCGTGCTGCGCGACCCAGGCGTGCATGTGGCCCCGCATGGCGCAGTCGGCGGCGTTGCTGCGGCGGCATGTGGGACGTGGGGGCAGACGTGTTGGTGCGGAGTGTGGGCGAGGCGTGGGTGGTGGCGCATAGCGATGGGCGGGCATGCACTGAGGCTGGAGGCATTCCAAGCGCAGGCAAGGCGTGCGTGTGACAGAATTGATTTGAATTGGCGCAGATACCCCAGCTCCAGCGCACCCGCAGCTTCAGCGCAATCCGCAACAGCTGGGAAGGGCGAATGACAGCAGCACATGGCATGAAGCGCCTCACCGGCGCGTCTTCACAGCCACTAGCCGCCCGCCCACAAGCGCCAACGCGCGCTCAGCAGCCCCTGGCCCCTCCAGCCTGGCGAGCGTACGTTCGTTGGCATATGCTGTCAGCCGGCAGGGCAGGGGGAGTGGAGGCGGCCGGCTACGTGGCTGGCCGTGTATGTGCTGGCAACAGGCAGCGGCAAGGCGCCGCGCAACCAGTGGCAGGTGCGCCAAGTGCTGGACCGGCATGTTGTCTAGATCCCATGCAATGAAGAGTAGCGACGCCGGCGGCTGGCTGATATTTATCGATTGCGGGCCGTGTGATGAGGGGCGGGAGGCAGCGGCGGCGCTGGGCGCACGGCGCCTGCAGCTGCCAGCCTTGCCCAGCCTTCCAAGTGGGCCGCCATTGCGCAGGGGCAGACGTCTCGGCTGCAACATACAGCCAGTCGCTCTCTAGGCAGCAAGGCGCAGCAGAGCCTGGGGTTGCCAACGCCGTGTTCGTTGCGGTGCTCTTTCCGATCGATAGGAGGCCAGTTGCCCGCTTCGATCAATGCTTGTTCTATTGCACAAGCTCCTGCGTGTAATATCATGCTGGGCTTGAAGACCCTCTGCGCATCTGGGCCAAGCGGCATCTGTTAGCCCAGCACCCTTCTGCTCATAGAACTGCCATCATGGAGCACATGCAACGCGACACAGGCCGTCCTCTCTCGACTCAAGCTGCGGCTCTGTTGCCGGCTGGCGAGGGCTGCTTGCCTCGATGGGAAGCAAATCGGCTTGATCGCACTTGGTTCATCTCCGCATATCTTTTTAGCAAGCACGGATAGGTACCGCATAGGTGGGGAAGCTGCAGGCACTGCCAGCAACTTGGCGCACTCAAAACCCGCGCTCTCCAGCTTGTTTCCGCGTTCCTGGCTGTCCATTTTCTGCTTGTTGGATCATCTATCACCGCCATGTCTGCCGTGGCCTCTTCAGCCCGCTTCACTAGCCGCGTTTTCGCGCGCAAGACCAGTGGGGGCGCCAGCCGGGTGCGCCAGCCAGCTCCCTGCATCCCGATCTGAGTGCGGCAGATATATATGCACACTGCCATCGGCTTTGCTGCAACTCGCAAGCGCACAGTCCCCCTTGCAAGCTAGAGCGCCAGCGCCACGCGCTCTGTCACAAGACTCTTGCGATTCTCTCCCTTGCCTGCAGGCCAAGGCCAGCAAGCAGGTTGTGAAAGCCTCTGTGGATTTTTATGGCCCCGTAAGTGCAGCGGCCCGGGACGGCGAGTGCAAACCTGCGCGTGTCTTGCGCAGTGCGCGGGGCAGCCGTGCCGGCCAATGCCGGTGCTGCCGCCAGATGGCGCTTACGCGCGCTCCGTCCCTCCACTGCAGAACCGCGCCAAGTGGCTGGGCCCTTTCTCTGATGGCGCAGTGCCCTCCTACCTGAAGGGTGCGTTTGCTGGGCCTATTGCTTGATGGAGCAAGTGGGTGCTGTGCACGCTGCGTACACGCGCACGTGCACCTGTCCTGCCAGCGCAACCCCCAGCACCTCCCCTAGCCTCCTCCAGCACGGCTGCCGCCAACCAACAGCTTGCCATGCCCTTCCCAATGCTTCTGCCCTGCAGGCGAGTACCCCGGCGACTATGGCTGGGACACTGCTGGCCTGTCGGCCGACCCCGAGACCTTTGCGCGCTACCGCGAGATCGAGCTCATCCACAGCCGCTGGGTGGGCAGGCAGCACAGCATGGGCTCGGTCGGGAGCGAGCTTCGTGATTGTCAACGCACCAAACTGACTCATGCACCGCCCTGGCAACTCCCCAGCCAGGCCCTCCCTCTGCTGAGTGGGCCAAGCTCTGGATCCTGTCCCGGGCGCAGGCGCTGCTGGGCGCGCTGGGCATCCTCACCCCGGAGCTGCTGCAGCGCAACGGGGTGGTGGACTTTGGCGACGAGTCGTTCGTGTGGTTCAAGGCCGGAGCCGCGGTGAGCCTGCAGCCAGCCTGCTTGCACGTCCAGTGTCGAGCTCGTGGGTGGCCGCCCGAGCTTTGCAGGGCAGGCTGGTGGCCACCGCAGCAGCCCGCTGCCATGCCCCGTGGGTTGGCTCCTTCAACTCAAGGCCGGCCCCAGCGTCGTGCCTGCCGGCTGATCTGAATGGCATGCCTGCCCCCTCACTGCCTGCGCAGATCTTCAACGAGGACGGCCTGAACTACCTGGGTGAGAGCGGTGCAGCACGGCTCGCTTCTGTGTCCTGGCCTGGGCATGGCGAGGCTCCCACCTGCTCGCCATGTGGGCACGCCTGGCCCTGGCGTCGCCTGCGTGAGCAGGCAAGGCCTGCCAGGCTGTGTGCTGCCACGCGGCTCGCTGCACACCTCGCCTCCCTCGCCGGCCATGCTCTCCTGTCTGTCCCCGCGCAGGCAACCCGTCCCTCATCCACGCCCAGTCCATCGTGGCCGTGCTGCTGACCCAGATCGTGCTGCTGGGCGCCGCGGAGGCCTACCGCGTGCAGGGTGAGCGCAGGGCCAATGCAGCTCAGGGCTCAAGCAGCTCCACAGTTGGGCAAGGGCTGTTTGCTTAGAAGCGCAGGCAGGCGTGCATGCGGCCCATCTGCCACCCCCCTGCAGTGCCCTCACACAAATACGCATTGGCCTGCCCCGCCTCCTGCTGGCTGCCCTGCTGCCGTCCACACTCACACACGTGCAACCAACTGTCCTCCCTGCAGGCGAGGGCCCCGTGGAGACCAGCGGCGACTCCCTGTACCCCGGCGGCTTCTTTGACCCCCTGGGCCTGGGCGACGACCCCGACACCCTGGCGGAGCTCAAGGCAAGCCACCCTCCCTGACAGGCCGCACCCGCAGATGCCTGTGTGATTGATTTGGACATGCGCCAGCAGCAGCCGACAGGTGGCCTCCGGTCCTGCCGTACGCAGGGAGGGCCGGGTCAGGCGGGTGTGCGCCGCCGCTCACGATGCAGCCGCTCTCGGTGCAACCGCTCAAGCTGCAGCCGCCGGCCTGGGCCCCATGCAGGTGAAGGAGATCAAGAACGGCCGCCTGGCGCAGGTCTCCGTCTTTGGCTTCTTCGTGCAAGCCCTGGTGACCGGCAAGAGCCCGCTGCAGAACCTGGAGGCAAGTGGGCAGCAGGGGAAAGCCGGGGCGCTTTGGTGCAGGGCACGCCCTGGCGAGCAGGGAGCAGGCGCTGTTGCTGCCGGCCGAGGGCCTGGTTGCTGGCCAGCAGTGTGCTCACGGCTGGCCCCTGACAGCCATCCCCAACAGCCAATCTTACATGTCCCTGCTGCCCCCCCCTCCCCCACGCTTAGGACCACCTGGCCGACCCCTGGAACAACAACGGCTTCGCCCTGGCCACCAAGTTCGTGCCCGGCGCCAACTGAGGCCGGGTACCCGTCACAACAACGGTCCCTCCTCCCCCAGCACTGCCCCTGAGGAAATGAAGCATCTGCCCTTATTTGGATGCCCCCACTGGATGCCCCAACCCCCTCCCTGCTGCCTGCCTGTACCCACGGCCCGCTGCTGGCTCTGCTCTTCACAGTCAGCGAGCACTTGTACCTCCCCTCCACTCAGCGGCCAGGCTGTACCCATTCTCCCAAGTGTAACATGATATTGAAAGAAGCAGTGTGGTGTGACAGAGATGTATCGCAGACAGGTTCTGCAACCAGATGGTTGCGGTGCTGCCAGTGAGCAATCTGCAAAGCAGGCATGCTGAACCAGGGGCCGAAGGTGCTGGATTGCATGTTGAACAAAATACCCTCACAAGATCCAATCCACAATGCCTTACGCATCCTGCACCTCCAACAATGCTTTGGTAAGCACATGCACGAAACTTGGAGTGAGGAAACTGTTCAGTTCGGCAGTGCCGCGGCAAGCCACGTGGCATGACCTTTCGGTTTCCGAGACGGTGGCCCCCTACCGTTCCCGACACTTTGAATTCAGCTCAGATTAATATAGTTTCAATCATGACGAGGAAGCACATGCAGAAGGGTGCGCACGGGTTCTATCATTCTACTCGCCGGCTCGAGCTTATAGGCCCCCTGCTGCTCCTCACCCAGGCCGCCATGCCCCTCGTGCAGGTCTTTACATTCGGGCAGAGTGCCACTCCATCTCGGAAGTGAGTGCAGGCGTGGATGCCTCGACTGCCGCCAGACTGTCACCGCCGCTGGCCGCCTCAAGAAGTGCCGACACGTCAAGACCTTGGCGGCACTGCCAACCTGCAGGTCCCCATTGTTTGTCCACCCGCCGACCGCAACCGGATACAGCCGCAGACGTATGCAGCCCTGCTGAAGGCGAGCGCTGGGATGGCGTCACCGCATGCTCGGCTGTGTCTGCAGGGTTGCCCAGCAGGCCACCTGCGCTGGTCGTGCCACCTCCTGTCTTGGCTGGGCTATGCAGTCTCTTTCCGGAATTTGGTGCAGGCCGCAGACCCGCAGCACCTTCTGCTGGCAGAGGTGCCGTTTAGCCAGCTGCTTGGGCGCCACATCGTGCTGGTCTACGATGCCTCCTCCCAGGTACGGGGGTAGTGCCAGCAGCATTGGCATGCTGCAAGGGAGCAGATAAATGTTGGGCACCTTGGGGTTCATGTGTGAGTGGCCGGTTGCTGCTGCAGGCAGTGGACTGGGCTCCCAGCAGCATCTTAGCCTGATCGTGATGCGCTGCTGCAGGGGCCGCCCAACGCCATTGCCTCGAGGCTGACCACAGGGGTGGAGGACGGGCTGGCGGTTGAGGCAAGCCCGCCGCAGAGCCGTTGTTGCAGCCGCCTGCCAGCCTGCCAAGGCCCACCTGCTGCTGCTGCGCGTCGGCTGCCAGCGGTTTCATGCACTGTCCCTTGTCACCCGCTCAACCATCACCGTGCGTGCACTCCCACTCTGCCTGCTGCCCCCTGCCCCAACCACCCAACCCCACCGTCCCCCGCAGATCCGGGGCGACGCGCTGTGCTTCCACACCCAGCCACACGCCGACCTCTGCCAGGCCGACTGGCAGGCGCTGGACAATGCGATATACGGCGAGCTGTGCGAGGCAAGGCCGCCAGCTGGCCCCCCCCAAATAATCCGCCCATGCGCAGCGCACGACGTGTAGTGGTGCATGGAGTGCGGGGCAACGGCGGCGCGCCGCCGATCTTGCATGCAGCAGAGCTCGATGTGTCGGGCGGTGGCGCCCGCCAGCCCAGCCAGGAACCGAGTGGGTGTTTGCAACCGGGACAGCGGCGCGCGCCTGCCCTGTCGCCCCTGCAGTTCTTCCAGCAGGGGGCCAGGCCCACGGCGGCAGACCTGCAGGCGCTGATGGAGGACTTCAGGGCAGGCAAGAGCGACCACGGGTCGCCGACTGGGCAGTCTGAGCGCTTTGGGTTCTGTGTTCTGTGTATGCCAAAGGCATGCTGCCTGTGGGTCAAAGGCGTGCTTCCAAGGTGTCCTACAGGAGCGGGGAGGGGCGCCAGCCTGCACAGCGGCTGACACACCTGATCTCGGTGCAGCTGTTCACACCCGCACCCCCAGCCGGGCTGCCCTGCAGGCCGCTTTGACTACAGCAAGCACCGCGAGGGCGAGGAGGGCGAGGATGTGAACAAGGTGGGCGCTGCCAGCCTGGCTGGGCACAGGGCGGGCTGCAGAGCTCCATGCGGCGCGGGCGCTGCCAGACGGTGGGGCATGGGCGCCGAAGGCGGGCCGCACGCTAAAACGGGCCCTGCCTTTTAGGGCTGGCTGTTGCTGCGGCTTGTGCTCTCTGCCACGGCCGGTGTTTGTCATTTAATCACCGAACTTGCTCCTTCCCTGGCAGCAGGACGACGCCGGGGAGGACCTGCAGGATGCGCTGGCAGAGCCCTGATGCGGCCAGGGCGCCGGCGCCGAGATACACTTTCGGCGGCCTTCCGCACCTCCCGCGGATGCGTAGCCCATCCCAGCCTGGTAGGGATGAGGAGAGGCAGGGCTACGCAGACCAGCTCTGCTCTTCTTCCTTTTTTACATGTGAATGGCGCACTGCAAACCAAACCACACATGCAACTGCGCATCATGCTGGGACCATGATGGGACAGCTCAGAAACACAGACACGAAGAGCGAGGGTGGGCAGGAGCGAAGCGCAGCGGCTGGCACATGGGGGCAAGGTGCTGAGGCAGGGTTGCATCACATGCCGCTTGCCGAGGTAGAGATGAATGGGAACTATGTTCCCAGGTGTCGCCACGCCCTGCATGCCAGGCCCCAGCCTGCCCAGCGAGCCCTCAGCGCATGGAGTACGTGACGGGGTCGGTGGGCCGCTGCTGCGTGGCGCGCGCATACTTGAGCAGCAGCGCCTCTGCCGTCTGGCCCGGGCCACGCAGGCTCTGCACGCATGGGTTCGGGTTATGGTTGGCTAGCTCGGGTTGCAACCAGGTGTCATGGCAAGGGCGGGCGGTTGCGGGGTGACTGCGCAGACCACATGGGACCCTCGCCGGCGCCAGCCAGGGCCAGGTGCCATACAACAATAAAATAAATAAGTAAAACAAGAGTTGCTCCCTTGCTTGCTGCCCCCTGCGCCCTGAAGGGCCCCCCCTCCTGCACCTGGATGTAGGGTGCGAGGTCCTCCCACTCCCACCGCGCCCGCTCCGCAAACAGCGCGGCAAAGCGGCCGGGCGCGTCGGCGGGCAGCGTCGCCAGCGGGAAGTGCTTGATGCGGCAGGGGGCGGGCAGGCCATGGGGGCCTGCCCCGCCGCCGTGCAGCAGAGCCTCGCCCCGCAGCATCTCCAGCGCCGGCAGCATGCCCTGCAATCAGGGGACGGGAGGGAGGGGCCAGCCGGCGGCCGGGGCTGTGGGCGACGGCAGAGGGCTCGGCGCGTGGCGCCTGTCCTTGGCAGCCTAGGGGACCGCCCCATCTGGCCAAGTTGCACCCCTCCCACACACACATCTGCCACCCCCGCCCCACCTCTGGGACCACCCGCTGCCAGGCCGCCTCAAACTCCACCAGATCCCAGTCGGGCTGCGCCAGCAGCAGGCTGCGCGCAAAGTGCAGGCAGACCGCCGCCTCATCCAGCGCAAACACGCCGCCATCGCCGCCGCTGCCCGCCCCTGCCGCTTCTGCTGCTGCTGCCGTTGCTGCCGCTGCCGCTGCGCCACATGCCGCTGTGCCCGCTGCTGGCTCGTCCTGCCAGCCCTCGGCATCCATGGGGGCGGCCTCTTCCTGGGCGGTGCCGTCACCGCTGCTGCCTTGGTCGGCGCTGCCGCTGCCGCCGTCAACCTTGGAGCCAAAGGAGGCCAGGCAGTGCAGGGTCACCCTGCGCACCGCAGGCAGTGCAAACACAGAGCGCATCAACCACGATGTGCAGCGGTGCTGCCACCAGGCGTTCCCGCCTTGTTGGCAGCGCCACGGCGAGGCAGGCAGCCGCATCACAGCGCGTTTTGACCCAGCCTCGCTGCAGTCTTTGAAGTACTGCACCAGACGGGCTGCAAGGCTGTGTACACACACTGTTCATGCAGGGCAGGCAGCACAGCTTCAGGCAAGCCACCCCTGCCCCTGCCAGCCCCCACCGTGGGTCGTAGCCGTGCGGCTGCAGCGCTGCCGCCACCCGCGCGCCGGGCAGCCCGCTGAGCGGCCAGCCGTGCTCCACCGCCGTGAGCAGGACCAGCTCCAGCAGCATGCCCTGGTATCCCGGGTCCACCAAGCAGTACCGCCCGTCTGCACACAGGCCAGCAGAGCAGCCGGGGGGGCGCAGAAGGGGTTGGTGGCATGGAGCCGGGGCACATTTTGTACGTCAACCTGGCGGGAGACTATCTTTCAATCACTCATCTTGGTGCTGGACAATCAGACAACTTGAGCAGCCACCCTGACCAGGCCCTCCCAGGCGAGGCCGCCCGGCAGAGGGAGACGAGGCCCCAGGGCTAGCGGCCTGGGCAGGGCCCGCGGGACGGCAGCCCCACTTACCCAGGCACAGCGCCCGCCGCTCCCGCAGCGCCGCCCGCAGCTCCCCCACGCTGCACTGCACCGCCGCCTGCAGCTCCTGCTGGGTGAGCCCCGGGCTGCAGCCCCCGCCGCCGTCAGCCTCCATGTCTGCCGCCGCGGCGGCAGCGCTGCCGGCCGGCGCCTCGCCGCCGCCCCACTGCGCGCGCTCCTGGGGCGAGCCCTCGCCGCCATACAGGGCAGCACCCAGCAGGGCATCCAGCCGGTGCAGGCGGGGGGCAGCCGGCACCAGCTCGAGGTGCGCGCCCGCCACCGCGCAGGCCACCACCGGGGCGCAGCGCGCAGCACCCGCGTTCTTGGACAGCTGGGTGGCCAGGCCGGTGAGCTGGCCCGGCGGCGTGGGCTGCACATTCGGGTCATGGCTGCCCAGCGCCGGCGCCGGCGGCGGCGCGCCGCCCTGGCTGGCGCCCTCCTCCTCCTGCTGCACCAGCAGCACCAGGTTGGTCGTCTCAACGCTCTTCACAGCAAAGGTGCGGCTGGCGGAGCACAGCACCGCCTCCTCGTCGGGGCCGCCCTTAAGGCACAGCCTGCGGGCGCGAGCGGCGAGGCGGGAGGCGGCAGCGGCCATCAGGACGGTGGGTGATGCAGGGTCCACTGATCACAAAATTCGCGTGTTCTGCGAGCGCTGTCAGCCATGCAGACAGAGGACCAGCTTTCACGAGCTGGCCTGGGCCACTTGAACGGGTGCTCACCCATCGGCGAGGAGCTCCTGCAGCAGATCCTCATCCACCTCCAGCAGCTGCAGGTCCTTGCGAATGCCGTGAGCATACGCCAGCGTGCGGGGCTGGCCGGCAGCGAGACGCACGACTTTTTGGGCGCCCGACATGCCTGTGGGGCGACAGTCCAGCGTTCAAGCGATCAGAACAGTGAAGGGGCGGTCGCAAGCCCATGAGGGAAGCCAGCGACAGGCGGCGCCAGCCAGGCGGCAATGCCACGGCATGCCGGTTCTGCGAGGCTTGCCGCTGCTTGTCAATTACCAACTTTGCATGAAACCACAGGTCACACTGTGAGCAGGGACGTGCAAAATTGAGGTTCAACAGTGCCGAAGCCGCAAATGCTCAGTCTGACCGCCGCCTCTGTCCGCCGCCGCCGCCACCGCCGCTGTTCCCTGACCGCTCGCGCTCCCGATCAGCCAGCATCTCCTTGTACTCCTCGGGGTCGACCTGCGAAGGGCAATGGAACGACAAGCATCGTGTATAACTTTGCGGCAGTGGTGGCACGGTGGCAGGGATGTCCAGCTCACAATGCAAACACACAAACTGAACGCATGTCCAGCTGACTAGATCGCGCTGCTGGCCCCCAATACCCCCTGCAAACCCCTGCCTGCACACATCGACTCTGCACGCACACGCCG
>KQ482066.1:906627-926493 GCA_001430745.1 Auxenochlorella pyrenoidosa | reverse complement strand
CCACCCCCCACCCCACCCCACCCCCTGCAGACAAGGTGACGTTGAAGCGGCAGCCCTGGACAGTGCCGGCCAGCTACGCCTTTGGCGACGCCGAAGTTGTGCCCATGTGGGCGGGGCAGGAGTGCCCCTGGACGGTGGTGGCGTGAGGGCGCAGGGCACCGCCGCTCGTGTCGGCTGCGCGGCTGCGGCTGCGGAATGCATGCCACCGCAGTGCCTCGTGAGCTGCCCCATTTTGCATGTGTACCCGGTTTTGCCCTCTCCCTGCCCCGCCCTCGGCTCCTCTCCTGTACTTTCATGCCTCTGCCTGCTTTCCACCATTTCATTCTCTGTGCTTCTGCCTGCTTAGATGCTTACATTTTCATGCTGCCAGTTTGTGTCTTGCATAGCACTGCCGAAACTGTTTTTCATCTGCGCTGGCTAGAAGGCAAGGCCAGTCGCACTCAGTAACTACAGCAGACAAAAGCAGGGCTGTCTCAGCATGTCGACCTCTCAACTTCTGTCTGATGTCGACGCACCAATTCAGCGCAGCTCGCCCCCATGGAGCTTGCCGATCGAGAAGGATGAGAGAAGAGCGGACCGGAACATGGCCGCCCTGCCAGCTAGGCACAGGCGGCATGGAAGCCACCAAGGGCTGCCCCAGCCTTGGACACCCCCAGTTCTTGTCTTGCTGTTAGACATGCCGTCACCTACTCGGCTGCCCTCCACTGAGGCGCCGGAAGCGCCCAACGTGATCCGCCGCCCAGTCACGCCCCCAGAGGCGGCCTCTGCAGCCGGTAGAGGCGCCAGAGCAGGGCCTCCCACGGCTACCCAGGGCAATGGGCAGGCTGCCGAGGCAGGATTGCCAGCCCCACCGCTGCAGCTGCCACCCACGACTGGCGGCGCAGCTGCCATGGCTCGGAGGCCTGGCGGCGCCGCTCCTGCACACCTTGTGTATCACCGAGAGATAACACTGGACGTGCCTGCGGACCAGGTGAGCTCAGTTGGGAGCCAAGGCTGTGCAGCCCCGCCAAGGTGCCCGCTCGTATTCCCACATCTAACCCCTTTCTTCATTCAACCTGCACACCCACCTTCCCTGCCTGCCCGCAGGTGGAGGAAGCCGTGCACGCCATTGTGCACATGCAGCCAGTGCCTGTCAGTCCAGCAGCCAGCCCCCGCACTGCCGCAAGCCAGGGCGCCACCTCGCCCGCCGCAGCCTCTGGCAGCCCGCCAGGCTGGCGGGTGCTGGAGGATGAGGTCTGGGCGTCGCCTGTGGGCAGCCCGGGCGGCAGCACGCCCCGCCATCAGCAGCAGCAGCAGGCAGGGCGGCATCAACAGAGCGAGATTGAGGAGGAGCAGGGCGAGCCGCCCGGAATGGCTAGCGCCAGCGAGGGCAGGCAGAGCCCCTTTGAGACTGCAGGTTCCGCAGCAAGCAGCTGGGACAGCAGCAGCTCGACCTCGGCACACGAGGTGG
This sequence comes from Auxenochlorella pyrenoidosa, assembly GCA_001430745.1. NCBI lineage: Eukaryota > Viridiplantae > Chlorophyta > Trebouxiophyceae > Chlorellales > Chlorellaceae > Auxenochlorella > Auxenochlorella pyrenoidosa. The sequence continues at coordinate 925,043 of KQ482066.1, read as the reverse complement.
GCGTGCAGGCCCACCAGCCGCCGAGCGGCATGGCCGGCAGTGGCCAGGCGCAGCACCCACAGTTGTCAGTGCCGCCGCCACCTCTGCCACCCAGCTCTGCTGGCACAGGAGCACAGGAGTACCGGCAGGGCACCCCCTTTCCCTCGCCAGAACAGGCTGCCACCAGCAGCCTTGGGGGACGGCCAGCAGGTGGACCGCTCTCTGCCCCAACCAGTCCTGCCACCCCGGCCCTGGCCATCCCTCAAGCTCGCCCCCGGCAGCAGCAGCAGCAGCAGCAGCCGTGGCCGGGGGCTGCTACTGCCCGCCGCCCGTCAGGTGGAGACATCAGACAAGCGGGCGCGCAAGCATGGCAGCCGCCGCCGCCCCTGCAGCGCCTGCGCCCTGCAGAGGAGCATCCACCCCAGCGCCGCAGCAGGCTCGCCATGAGCGCCACTGCACCCCTGGAGGCGGTGGCAGAGCCAGCGGCAGCACAGCACTCGGCAGGGCTGCCAAGCCCGGCGCATCGCTTTGAGTCTGCAGCATCAGGAACAGGAGACAGCACGAGTGGCGTGCCACGCACCTCTTCTGCCAACGAGCCACAGCTGACGGAGATTCGAGGGCCTTGGCCGCCGCAGCTGCGCTCGCCTGCCCAGCTGGCCACCGCAGCGCCGCCCAGCCGGCCCCGGAGCAGCCCCCTGGGGCCCACCAGCGGTGGCAGCGGCGGCCCCCCAAGCGGCGGCCAGCAGCTGCCGTCTGCGTTCCAGCAGCCACGCAGCAGGGGCGGCCCCTCGTGGCGACAGCTGGATGACGGCAGCTGGTACACCCCAGGAGGGGAGGTTGAGTGGGAGCAGGGCGAGGAGGCCACCCCCGCTCAGGCAGCCCTCTCCAGCGCCGCCGCGCAGGCGCTGATAGGCAGCCCGCTGGTGGGTGCTGCCTCCTACTCCCCGCCGCTGTCCCCCATAAGCACCCAGCTGCTGCAGCCGGGCCCGCCGCAGCGCCAGCTGTCTGGCGGCGGTGGCGGCGCGCCGCAGGGCGGGCCGCCCCCCTGCGGCCTGCAGCGCCAGCCCTCGCCACCGCTGCAGCGCGGGCCGCAGCGTGCAGAGAGCCTGACCCATGCTCTGCCAGACTTCCAGCGCCAGCCCTCGCCGCTCTCCCCCACATGGGCGGCCCGCCGCACGCCCTCAGCCTCTGCCCCCGGCTCCCCTGCCCCGCTGGGCCGCCGCAGCGGCGGCCTCAGTGCCAGCCTGCTCCAGGAGCCATCCCTGCGCCCCAACCTGCTGCCCGTGCTGAACGCCTCGCCGGATGTGAGCCCAAGCGGGGGCCTGCCGCCCCCCGCCAGCCCCTTCCCGGCTCCGGCGCCGGCAGCCATCCGCCAGAGCCCCGACTTGGGTGCTGGCGCCGCAGCCGGCGATGCTGGTCCAGGCACCAGCGGGGCTGGCGGCGGCTTCAGGGACGTCGGCGGCCTGCCGACAGAGCTGATTGAGAAGCGTGAGCGTGCTCGCTGGTACGCAGAGTCGCCTCGGCAGGCAAGCAACAGCTAGGCAGGGTGTGGGGAGGTGTGGCCGGCCTTGGTTCTTTGCATGCTTCACCCTGTGCCCTTAAAAATATTGGTCCTCCGCCCAGGCATAGCTTTCCCTACCTGCAAGTATGATCACATCACTCCGTCATCGGGACCTTCCTCGGGCTGAGCTCTGCTCCCCTGCACCGACACCTGACGTCCTCTCCCACCACAGGCCGACAGCGCCGCCACAGCCAGCGAGCTGCGCCTGCCGCTGCTGGCGGCGGCCGAGCGGGAGGGCGGGTCTGAGCAGTGGGCGAGCTCGCCGTCAGCGGCTGGCGGCACCGAGGGGCCGGGCACGTTGGGCACGGCTGCCCTGCTGACGACGTCCATGCTGGGGGCAGGTGAGGCCCCTGACTCAGGCTGGACACTTCGAATCAGTTTAAATCGGTTTCAATTCAGTGTGCAGTTCCTGCTGGCTCCCAAGGTGTATGAATGCCTGCTCGGCGAGGGGATGGCCTGCACCCACAAGCCGAGCCCCAAGGCCGAAGCGCCCAGCAGCAGCTTGAGGGCGCGCTGGCACGCTACGCAGGGGCCGCACTCGATGGCAGCCTTTTTGACAAATCGCTGCCTTGCCACTCCTGATCCGACGCAAGGTAGCCTCCCCAACCCCACGTGCAGGCCTGGTGGCGGCACCCCGAGTGGCCGCCCTGCTAGGCCTGCTGGGCGGCTGCGCCAGCCTGGCCGCCGTGCTGCTGCTGTCCTGCCTGGCGGCCAGCTTCCTCGCCGGCGCCAGCTCATCGGCAGGTATGTCGCCTGCTTGTCTGCTTGGTGCCACATGCCGTCGTGCCCTGCATTGCCGGCTGCGTTCCCTGTGGCATCGTCCCCACACCTGTTGGCAGTGCACCCAGCCCATGACTGTCCGTTGTCACAGGAGGCGGACCATGGCTGGGCTACGCCGCAGCAATTCGCGCGGACATGGGCGCTGCGGGCGGCGCGATTGCAGGGGCGGCGCTGGCTGCGCACTGCTTTGGTGAGGAGGCAGGCAGCCTTCCCGCACCCCAAGTGCGCCAGGAAGAGCCTTTGGCTGCTTTGCTCTGCTGTGAGAGCTGCCAGAGCATTACCATGACCCAGCTTTGCCCTGCAGGAATGGTGGTGGCTGGCTTGATGGTGATGGGGGATGTCCTCACTGGCCCAGGCAAGGGCCCCCACCCCCGGCCAGAGATTCCCTTGAGCAGAGGCAGCAGCTGCCTTCACTGCGCGGCATGGGCGAGGCCTGCCTGCCATTGGACCCTGCACGCAAGCCTGGCTGCAGGCCATGCCCACAGTCCTCCCTATGAGTACAGTATTGAACACCTCACAAAAATCTCATGTGCTCCACTTGCTTGTCCATTGCCCCCTGCAGATGGGCTGCTGGCTCAGGGTGACCGTGGCGTGGCCCTGGCGGTTGTGTGCGCTGTGGTGCTGGCGCCCCTGGTCTGCGTCAGGCAAGGCGGGGTCATCCCTTGGTGGACAAGACAGCCGGTGGAGCACTGCGCAGTGCGTGGGGGCCTCTGCAAATGCCCGTTGCTGCACCAAGCACATTGCCGCTACCTGGCCAATCACAGTGTGCACCCTCCTGTGCTTGGGTCTGGCCCCGCTGCAGGCGCGTCGCAGCCCTGGCGTCCACCGGCGCCATGGCAGTTGCTGCCACCAGCCTGGCAGCAGCTGCCACCTTGGCCCTCACAGCCATGGCCGCAAGGCACGGCTGCACCCACCGCCTGCATGCCTGGCCCGACTGGCGCTCGCTGGGCGCACACGACAGCGGCGCCTGGGCGAGGGCTGTGCAGCTGGCAGCGGTGCTGCCGGTGCTGCTGGCTGCCCCGCCCTGCCAGCTGGCGCTGCACGCGGCGGTGAGCTGACTGCGGGGGCCCAGGAGTGGGGGCCTCCCAGCAGGCAAAGCCCAGCCTCGACCCTGGCGATCAGGCATGCATGGCAAGCAGGCTGGCAGCTCACAGAAGCCGGGCTCTGCTCGGGCACCAACGCGTAATGCTTGCGACCTGTGACGACATGCCCCTGCATCGCTTGCAGATGGCGTCGGGCCACTCACTTCCGTCCGCACGCGCCAGCGGCCGCGTGCTAGGCGCCGCCGGCCTGTCCCTGTTCTATGCCTCGGCCCTCGCAGCCCTGCTGGCCATCAGCTGCTGCGCCCTGTTTGGTCGGGGCCTGTGGGTGGGTGGGGCTGTCAGAGGGTTGCCCTGGGTGGGTATCAGAAAAGGGGCAAGGGAGGTTTGCAGTGCAGGATTGCTGGAGGGAGGCTGCACCTGACGCTCCTTGCAGGCCACCTTGCACAGCGCGCTACCTTGCCCTCGCAATCGCCGTTTAAGCCGCCCGCAAGCCGTCGCTGCAGACAAACGTGCTGCGGGAGTTCACTGCAGACGCCTTGGTGCCGCTGGCGGGGGAGGCCGCCGGGCGCGCCGCCAGCCTGGCGGTCCGCCTCGCCTTTGTCGTTTCCCTCTGCTGCGCCACCCCCCTGCTCATGGCGCCCTTCAGGCAAGTCCTTGGGCCCTCCGCCTGCAGCCGATTTGGTGTGCGTGCCCCTCATGCCCGGCACCCTCTCATGCCTGTTGCTACTCTGGAGCGAGGGTGGCTGCAGGCGTCTCGGCCCAGCCCTTCGTTGCCAGCCATCCGCCGGCCAAGAGCAGGATAGCGGGACCGGTTCTTAGGCTTGCAAGGGCACACTGCTGCATGTCATGCGGTTTGCTCTTACGTGCTCCGCTTCCCCCGTGCAGGGACTCGCTCTGGCGCCTGCTCTTCTGGCAGCCGCTGCTGCCGGGCGCTCCTGCTGGTCACGCTGGGCGCGCTGGGCGCCGCGCTGTGGGCCAGCCTGCGGGTGGAGTCTCTCTGGGTGCTGCTCAGGTGGGGGCAGCGCATGCTGCAGCTGCTAGTCTGGTCCGCGTTGTGCTGAATGGTGGGTCCGCATGGGTTGGCGGGCGTCAATGCAGGAGCGCCAATCCCTCTCTGTGCATGCCCAAGCTTTATAAAGCATAAAAAATGACGGCAGCCTGACGCCTCTGTTCATCCCCATGCAGCCTGCTGGGCTCGACCACCGGCGCCCTGCTCGTGCTGCTTCTGCCGGGCCTGGCCGCCATATTTGGTCCAGCTGGCGGTGCGCTGCGGCGCAGTGGCGGCGCTCTGCTGGCGGTGGCGGGGACAGCCTGTTGCGCGGCAAGCGCACTGCGCCTGGCCCTTTATCCAGCACCCCACTAGTGAGAGCACGCAGAGCCAGGCACACCTACGTTTTCAAGCAGAGGCTGCCCCCGTGCAAGCAAGCTGCCAGCAGTCTCTCTTGCCCAGCAGTTTAAACTGCAGTGCCTTGGCTGCCTCCTCATTATGTCTGTGCTGGCGTACTCGGATTGCAACAACCTTTATGCGCTTTGATGTAAAAAGGCTAAAGCACCGTACAGCCTTCCGATGCACAAAGGCAATCCATGCCAACACAGCTCGGGTTGCCTGCTCACATTCAACACGCTCAAGGCGTGCGCCGCCAGCGCCTCCGCAGCTACCCCCACTGCACTGGCACAGATCCCTGCCAGCACCGCCTTCAACCTGGCCAATGATACGCTGACAGAGTCATCCCCGTCTTGCAGGCCTGGTCTGCCCAGCCTGCACGCTGCCCCACCTCCTCTGCCCGCCCGCAGCTGGCCGCTTCCCTCCCAGACACTGCTCGATGCGTTTGCGGGTGCTGCCACCCCTCATCTGACTGCCTGCTGGTGCTGTCACCTTTAATCTAAGGCTGCGCCTGAATCCGCTTGAAGTCATGGAACATAGAGAAGGAGTCCATTCTACAGTCAGAACAATCTGTTACAAGCTGTAAGTCATGCCATGTCACATGGCAAACACGGGGCCAGCCAGCCTGCCCTGCATCACACCAACAATACCCGCCCCATGCTGCCATGCCCACACTGGCCGGCTGGCTCTCTGTTGTCTCCTCTCTGCCGCTGCTGGCTTGCAACTTCAGCCCAACGCCTGGCTTGCCGTGGTATTGACGGTACCCAGAGCCACCTTCTTGCGCGGCTGCTGCGCGGCTGCTGCCCTCTGACCCTTGCCGTTCCCTGCACCTGGCTGGGCTTTGGCTGCAAGCCAGCGCGGCAGCGGGTCTGCCGCGGCAAAGGCCGGCAGCGGCGGCTGGTCCGCGCCCTCAAGCAGCCGCGCCTCGGAGGCCCAGCACACAGAGGCCGCTGGGGAGTCCACCTGGTCGGCCAGGGTGGAGTCGCGCAGGGCGTCGCGCGCCGACTGGGTGGGCGGGTACACCCGCAGCAGCTGCTCCCTGCACCAAGGGTGGGGGAGACGGACGGGCACATGCTTGCCACTTCCCATGCCGACCACCGTCTTGCCTCGCTGCCGTACCTGGCGATCAAGCGCACCGCACGAAACCAAACTGGCCCTGCAAGGGATGCAGGGCTTGCAGGCCGACAGCAGGCACGGAGCCTTGCCACAGCTGGACAGCAGGGCCGGCGCCTACCTGGCCGCCACGCGGTGGATGCCGCTCTCGTCCTCCCCATGCATGTGCCACGTGAAGAGCACCAGCTCCAGGCTGTCCTGCGATTGAGGAGGAGGGCAGGGGCAGGGGAGGACCGGCCTGTGGCAGGGGCAACCCGAGGTGCCTGGGAGTGCTCTCGACATGCAAGCGCCGTGATGCCTCCTCCCTTCCCCAGGCTGCCTCCCTGCATGGTGGTCGCCATGGCAAGTGGACGCCTGCCTGCACCCCCACTCCCCGCCTTGCCTGGCCCGCCAGGCGCGCCCACTCCTCCTCCCCCAGGCAGCCCGTCACGCAGCGCTCCAGGAAGAGGTGCAGCGCGGCGGCCGGCAGCGGCGCAGTCAGCTCCAGCAGGGCGGCGCCGCTGCGCAGCGAGGCGCGCGCCTGCGCGCTCGCCAGCGCCGCCACCCGCGCCACCGTCAGGGCGTACCTGTTGGAGGACAGGTGGGACGGCCGGGCCAGCAGCGCAAATGCCTCGCCGGCGGCGGCAGGGTTGCGCACTGCGGGCGCAACAGCGGCGGTCACCGTTGCCAGTCCGCCAGCCAAGCAGCCCGGGCCCTCCCGAATGCCGCTGGCGCTGGCCAGGTCGTCCGGCAGCACAGAGGCATACTGCAGCAACAGGCGCGTCAGCCAGGGGGGGCAGTGGCAGGGGGGAAGCGATCATCAGGAGGCCAGGGGAGAGTCGCACCGGCTGGGCGCTTGACGCGGAGCATTTCAACCCGGGCCGCAGACGTCAATGACGAGCCTCCGCCATGCGGCCCCAGGGGCCTCTGCCACCACGCACCAGCAGCGACTTGAGAGCGTCCTTTGTGGGGCGCAGGTGGGGGCCGGCCTGCTCCACGCCCAGCAGGTCGGCCAGCACCGTGAAGTTGCCACTCCGCGCGCTGACCCAAAGTTCGTCGCCCTCCTGCAGGGCGACGTCCTTCTGCAGAGGGAGGGCATGGCGGTGCGTGCGCGCTGCTGACCCACTGTGCACAGTGGGCTGTGGCACCCCGCCCGCAACTCTGCAAGGAGGCGGGCAGGTGGGGGCGCCTGCACGAGACGCGCAAGGCTCTGCAGGCAGTGGAGGGCCGCCAGGATGCTCACCTCATCCACAGCAATGTGTGACCTGTGCGTGGCGCTTGTCCTGCGCACCACCTTGGGGGACAGCACCCACAGCAGGTCCTGCACGGCTTACAGTATCAGGTGACACAGAGTCGGCCCGATGCCACACTGGCATGGCACGCAAGAAAGCGCCAGCAGGCAGCCTGAAGGCGGGGCCGTGGCAGGCACTTGCCTGGCTGTGCAGCCAATCCAGAAGCGTTCCCTCGCAGATCTGCAGCAGCGTCCCGTCAGATGTGCGCAGGCAGGCAGTAACAGCAGAGCCGGCGGGGTGAGTCTGCAAGCCCTGCCACATCTCATTGGCCCCCGCTGCTCCGCCGCCCTTTTCAGCCCCGCTCCTCTGCCGCTTGCGCGGCCACTGTGGCCGATCTGCCATGACTTCCCAGCCAGACAGGTCGATGCAGTTTGGAGCCGCCGCAGCCGCCCCTGCCTGCGCCCCAGCTCCGCGTGCAGACGGCCCTGGGGCCGCTGCTGCAGCGGCTGCGGTAGCGGCGCTGCGCCGCGCCTCGTCTGCACTGCGAGCTGCCTATTGGCTTGCGGCCTGCGAGGCCCCAGCAGCGGCTGCGCGGTGGGAGCGGCGCATGCCAGCCTGCTCACCCCTGCCTCCCTGCCGCTGGCTGTGGCCGCTGCGATTTTCCCCATCGGGCCCCCTGCTTGGGTCAGCCGGCTGCTTGCCCTGGCTGGCGCTGCCTGCCTTTGGGCTGGAAGGCAGGTTGGCGATGCTGGGGCCTCCTGCGGATGCCTCCACGCCATGCTTGGCCTGCAGGTTGTAAGGGCAGAATGCAGCACTGACGGGAACAGCTCACGGCGGCATTTGCAGTGGACGCAAGCGCTGCAGCGCATCCTCCTGCTGCGGGGTGCGGGCAGAGGAGGCGGGCGACGCAGACATGACTGGGTTGCCCGGAGTGCCGCTGTCCTGTTTGTTGCCTCAGCTGCAGGCAGGCTCTTCTTCTAGTGTTCCACCCCAGCTGTGTGGTGGGGCGCCTTTCCCATGCCACTGCAACCCAAAGCAGCATTGCCCACTCTCCTTGGCCGCGTCCCGGCCCCGGCAAAAGGCAAGGGAGCGGTACATGGGGCTGCCCAGCTGCCTAAGTGGGAAGCATGAGGGGCTGCCGCAAGGCAGGGGCAGGCATGTGAAAAGCAGGAATGACCACAGCCCACACACTGAATCTCTGAGCTTTGCAGGAGCCTTTGCATCAACCCGCACAGCCGGCACCTTCCACCCTGCCATCCCACCACCCAATTGAATAAACACTGCGACAACGCCCGCCGTTGCCCCTGCGGTGCTAGCACCCACCTCGAAGACGGCCTGCGCCTCCTTGCTGCTCTGCCCCTCGCCAATCATCTGCTGCCGCGTGCGCATGACCAGGGCGGTCAGCATGCAAGATCTGCATGTGTTTTGCAGGAGGCGCAGGGGCAAGTGGGTGCTGCCTGAGAGTGGGCACTGCGGCTGGTGGCAGGCGCTCTTGCATCTCGGAACTGCACCTGTTGGATGCTGCGCGCCCACTGCCCGCTACCCGGTGCACACACACGGAAAGGGTGTCAAATAGGTTGTCGTCGCGCTCCATCAGCAGCGCCAACTTCTTCATGGCCTCGCCGATGTTCTTGCGATTGCCAGTGCTGAGCTGCGCCTGCGATGCGGGAAAGCGGGCCTCTCACCTAGGACCTTTGCAGCACAGGCAAGGTTGCACAGATGAAGTGGAAGAAAGCGTGCCGCAACCACGCGGCGTGCAGCCGGTCTTAAAAAGACAGACATTGTTGTGGGCCAGTGCAGCGGCAGGCGAGCCCGGTCCTGTGGGGCAGCTTGACTCGGTGGCGGGAGGGGCGGCGCGCACCTCAATCACCGCCAGTTCCTCCATCTGACGCTCTCTAATGCCTCCCTGGGCCTCCTCGTCGGAGGGTTGCTGCGGCAGGAAGGCAGCGAGAGTGGTTGGGGCGCTGCACCAGGGCAGAAAATGTGCCAGGCTGGGGAGAGACCAGCAGGCTCCAGGAGCTCCTTGCAGTCCTGCACTGAAGCCCCTGCTGGCAGGAGACAGCCCCGCCTGAGAGGTGGCCGTTGATGCCTCACCTTGCGCTCCCGTGACGCCATGTCTGTCTGTCTTGCGTTGAATGGTGGGTCCCTAGCGGCGAAAGAGGGAGGAGACGGAGCAAGGACGAAGTGAGACCCTGAAAAGGGGCCCGCGCCGCTGCTGGCGCGCCCAGCGGGCCAGCTCTTGGGGCGGCTGAGAGTGAGCCTCTTCCTGAGGGATGTGCCTGTGTCGCAAGCTCTGTGGCAAGTTCAGTTGTGGAACAGACGTAAAGCCCATCAAGCAGACAAGTAGCCACCTCTCAGCAGCAGCTGCTTTGCGGCATCCCAGCGGCTGACCGGGTTTCCGATTGCATGGCAAGCTCGCGAGGGTTGAAATTTTTGAGCCAAATGGTGTCACTGCTTTTGAAACAATCCATGGCCTTTGCCAAGGCGAAGCGCATAGAAAACAATCGTCCTTGGAAGAGGTGAGCTGGGATTGTCTAGCAGTGCCTGCTGAGCTCCCCGGCCAGCGGGTGCTGCCATGATGCACCCGAACCGTGGCAGTGGCCATGCGTGCAGGAGAGAGTGAATGTGCTGTAGTTGGCACCCTGATGCTGCTCCCCGCACAATACATGGATGCATGGTGCAACAGGCTTCCAGCAGGCTCGGCAAGGCGCCATTGTCAGCATGCGCAACCTGCTGAGCAGGGCATCGGCGCGACTATCCTGCAAGCATCGCCTGTGCGCGCCGCTCCCGCGTCTGCCGCCATGCCAGTCTGCGACTTAGGCCTGGTGACGACGACAACCGAACTGCCCTGAAATGAGTTTCTTGTCCGCAGATCTTGGAGCCAGCAGGCAGGTCGTGGGAGCAGGCGCCTCTGAGAGACTGATGCTTGGGCAGGCCTCGTGCCTCCTTTCTGCTGTATTCTCCTGCGGACAAAGTATTCTGGAAAAAATGCCGTGCCTTTGTGGGGTATCGTGGCATTATCATTGGCAACAGTGGGCTGCCTGGCTGGCCAGGTGATCAGGTGGTGATCATCACTGATGCAGCAGTTGGCCGCCAACTGCTGCAGCTGGGAGGCAGCCAGCGGCGGCCTGGTGTGGCCCTTGGCTGGCAGAGCCGTTTGAGCTGCGCAATCTTCAGAGAGATTTGTGGAGCATTTGCACACTGTTTCTCAGCGCATTTCTGGGCTGGAGCTTCCGGAGGCAGGACCATTTCCGCTGGCATTGAGTGGCACTTAGGCTGGACCGCTCCTCTGTCAGCGATTTCGAAATCTTGTCGGTGCGGGCTCTCACGGAGCGGCGCGACAGCATGAACGGGAGAAACGGAGGACACAGCTCCCTGCTGCACAGCGCCGATGCAGAGTCAGGCTTTGCTCCGCTCAACCTGGAGGCGCCAAGCAGTGCTCCCGTCCATGGACACCCGCACAGGTGCTGGCAGACAGGCCGCGGGTTCGGACAGGCTGTCCCCAGAGCGTTGGGCGAGGTTTGAGAGGGTTGGGGCTGTGGTTGTAACTTGGCAGACTGCCAGATGTCGATGCAGAGCCCGCGGGATAGGCAGATGATCGTTCGAACCGCCTGCCGCCGCCGCTACCGCCACTGCTGCATGCTCGACAACAACCAGCCCGCTCGGCCCCCTTGCATCCACGATTGCCGCAGCTACAGCCGGTCCTCCTCGGCAGTGCGCCCGCCCGCGCTCGGGCGCGCCACCAGCAGCAAGAAGTGCATTATCGTGGCGTGCGCGGCAGCGGCGCTGACAATCGCTCTGGGCGTCGGCCTAGGGGTGGGCCTCAGCAGCGGCGGCGATGGCACCGGCAGCAGCGACACAGCAGGGGGTGCGGGGGAGCCGGCGGCCAGCCCCTCGCCGGCGCCGTCAACGTTTGTGCCGGCCACGCTGATGACAAAGAGCGCCGATGGCAGCTATGTGCCGCTGATGAGCCTGTCGGACGCGTGCCAGCAGCTGGCGGAGGGTGAGGCGCTCGCCCCGCCTGCTCTTGTCTGCTTTGCGGGGTGGCAGTCGGCGAAGTCATTGCCTTTGCCGCAGAGGCAGCACCAACAGCGGCAGCAGCGCCAGCGGCGGCGCCGCTTGCGGCCACCAGGCTTGGCCCGGCCTGTCGCGCGCTTGACTGCGGTTTCCTGCCCGCCGCTACGGCGGGCCCTCCCCCCTGGCAGGCAACTACTGGGAGACGCTGCAGCCGACGGTCTACTCCCTCAACCTGACCCTCACGGAGGCCATGTTCCAGCCCTCCAAGGACGGCAGCCCCCTGCCCTTTGACGCCTCGCTGGACATCACCTTCAACGTGACAGCACCCACGTCCTGCGTGGTGCTCAACGCGCGCGGCCTGAACTTCAGCAGCGTGGCCGTGGGCGCCACCGCCGTGTGCTCCTCCGCCGAGGCCTGCATCGGCGACGGCGACGCCGTGTCGGCGCCCTTTGTGCGCTACCAGGCGGTGCAGGGCAGCGACGGCCCGCGGCTGGTGTCCACCGGGGACGAGGACCTGGTGGCGCTCGACCTGGGTACTGCGCAGTTGACCGGCGAGTCAAACGTGCTGTCGCTGCGCTTCACCGGCCTGCTGGGCAGCATCGTGGGCGGCGGCGAGACGGGCCTGCTGCGCTCGCGCTCGTTCGTGCCCCTGGGCGGGAAGGCCTCCCAGGTGCTAGTGGCGACGCAGGGCGCGCAGAACGGCGGCCGCCGCATCCTGCCCTGCTACGACCAGCCGCGCTTCAAGGCGGTGTTCAAGGTGTCGGTTCAGGCGAGCGCCGCCGTGGCGGCAGGGGTGCTGGGCGCGGCGTGGCGCAGCGGGTCTCGTATGCAGGGGGCGGCCCTGCCTTGCTTGCTGCGCCCACCACCTCTATGGCGTGCATGCTTGGTCCACCTGCGCGCTCAGCCCTGGCGTCGTCAGCAATGCACCTGGAGCTGCCACGTGCCTGCCGCCGCTGCTGCGCAGGCCCGCCTTGCCCGGAACGAGCGTGGGCTCGCCCCCTGCAAGGCACACTCACCCCCGCAGCGCTGCGCCCTACCCGCCTCCCCGCAGGCGCCCGCCAGCGTGAAGCAGGTGCTGTCCAACGGGCGGTGCGTGCAGACGCGCACCCTGGACGCGGCGCAGCCCACCCTGCGCACCTGGGCGTGCGACAACACCCCGGTCATGTCCACTTACCTGCTGGCCCTGGCGGCGGGGTCCATCGACGAGGTGCCCTCGCTCGACTGGCAGGGCAGGCTGCCCACCTCGGGCGTGGAGGCCGTGGACGCCTGGGCAGAGGGCCTGCAGGCAAGGCCGGCGCGACCTGCGTTGTTTCTCTGCCTCGTTGCGATGCCGGGTGGCCAGGTGGCTTGCATGCCGAGGCCTTGCAGCTTCTCGGCAACAGAATGCGCCTCGTCCCCGCCCGGCCACGAGTGTCCTTGCCACCCTGGCCTGCCGCCCCCCTTCCCCCTCCACACACGCACACCCACACCCCACAACCAGCCTCCCCCCCCCACACACACAGGTGAGCGTGTGGAGCGCCGGCGCCGACCCCGCCCTGCTGCAGCTGGCCAACCTGGTGGCCAAGCCCGCCTTTGTGTTCTACGCCAACCAGCTGGGGCTGGTGCCCGGGGAGGAGGTCACCACCTACAACCTCCTGGCCATCCCCGGCAAGAAGGGGGCCATGGAGGTGAGGGCGCCGCGGGGTGGGCTGGGCGGGCGCGTGGGTGGGGCTTCCGCCTGCACGGCAGGTGGCGAGCAGGGCGGACGCCAGCTTGGCAAGGCGGCCAGGCATCAGCATCAAAGCGTGACGCGTGAGGCAGCTGGCCGCACCGGTTGATAGGGCGCAGACGGCCGGGAAGCGGCGGCAGGGCAGAGGCGCCCGGCTGCTGCAAACCCCCTGCTGCTCTGTGCTCCTTGCCCTCCACCCCCAACCCCACCCAACCCACACCCCTGTGCCGCAGAACTGGGGCCTGCTGCTGTTTGATGAGCGGCGCTTCCTGTACAACAAGGTGAGGAGTTCGAGGCGGCAGCAGGCAGGGGCAGCAGCGACCTGAACAGCACCCTTCGGCTCCGTGCGGCGCGGATGCTTGGGGTTTTGTACCCTTGGCCAGCGGCTGCCACAGCGCTGCCACATGGCACAAACCCCTAGCGTCACACATCCTCTGGGCGGGCAAGCCCTTCTCCCCAACTGGCCGCCCCTCGTCACCCGCCCTGCCGCGCCTGCGCCCGCTGCAGACCACAGATGGCGCCTATGGGCTGCTCCTGGGCGTCAGCGTGATCTGCCACGAAATCGCCCACCAGTGGTGCGCCAACCCCGCCCCCGCAGCAGCCGATTGGCCTACCTGCAGCGTGCTCAAACACGCTTCAGCGTGCGCGCCTGGCGCCCGCGCCCCTGCTGGTGATGCTGTCGCCTTGGCCACTCAGCAGGCATAGCGGCCCCGCCTGCCGCCACCGTCGGCTGTCCCACGGCATTGTGCCCCCCCCCACCCCCCCCGCCCGCTGCCCCCAGGTTTGGCAACCTGGCCACCAAGCAGGACTGGACCCTGGTGTCCACCGACGAGGGCATCGCCTCCTTCCTGGAGTACAAGTGCATGGCCTACCTGGCAAGTGCAGCGGGCTGTGTGAAGGGCTGGGACTAGTGCATGCACTGCTTGGCAAGTGCAGCGGGCTGGGAAGGGCTGGGACAAGTGCATGGCCTACCTGGCAAGTAGCTGGCAGCCCAGCATCGCGCTGTGAATGGCGGGGGCATCCCTTGCCAGGCAGGGCTGCACAGGGGGAGGGCAGGCGTAGCCCCTTGGGGCCGGCTCCCCGGGCCGCAGCAACTGTTGGCACAGCCTGGCTCTTCCTGCCCGCGTGCCCTAGGTGGGCGCACACGGGCTGCCCGCCACAGGCATGCTACCGCACCGCCCCATTGCCAGTGTGCTGGACTGACCTGTGCCTCGCCACACTGGCTGCTCGGCTCCCCCTCTGCAGGGCGGCGAGCTGGCCGCCCAGAACATCAGCGCCGCCGACGGCACCTCGCTGCAGAGCCTGGGCGTGGGCCTGCTCAAGAACACTGCCAACGCCACCTTTTTCAGGTGGGCGCGACGGGCGGCTCCTTGGGAAAATCCGCTTCCAACTGGAGCTGAACTGTTCCTGTATCCGCTTGGCACGAGGTGCCGGGGTGCAGCAGTGCACCTGCATCCCTCTGCTCAGCGTCTGTTGCCCCACTCTGTTGCTTTTCGCGGGCGGCCCGGCTCTGCATGTCACAAAGCCGCCTGCCCCGCCGCTTGCCCGCCCCCGCCCTGCGCCGCCCATGCAGGAGCAGCACCCCCCAGCTGGAGCTGCCCGGCACCCACGAGGCGCCGGTGCAGATGGCGCTGGCCACCACCTCCGACCCCGCCACCGCGCCCATCGTCCCCCAGACCGACCTGTACAGCGGCACGGGTGAGGGCAGGCAACAGCAACGCGACGGGGGACCAGGCCGCCTGAAAAGGTCATTTCACCATCCTCCCTGCAGGCTCCCAACCCATGCCCAAAGCTTCCCATCTTGCCTACGCGCACGCGCGCACACACACACACCCCACCCCGCAGGCTCCTACCCCCAGTACGCCAAGCCCGCCGCGCTGCTGCGCATGTTTGAGCTCTTCCTGGCCGAGGCGGAGCAGAGCGACAACAGCCGCATGCCCACCATCCTGTCGGTGCGCACCCTGCCCCGGCCACTGCTGCCGCCCCCAGGCAATTCATGCACCAGCTGGCAACCGCTCCGTGCAACGTGTTGCCGCCGCTTGCCTGTCCGTCGGCTGCAGCGCGCTGCCAGGCTCTCAACCCCCGTGCCATGCCCCTGTGCAGGAGCTGGTCAAGACGTACTCGTACCGCACATACCACTGGGGCGACTTTTTCGAGGTGGCCTACAAGGTGGGGTCGAAATGTGGTGGCAGGGACCAGGGAGCATGGTCCTGGATTGTTTGGGAGCGCAGCACAGAGGCCGTTGGCGGGGCCTCGCAGGCCAGCAAGCAGCTGCTGAGGTGGGTGGCTGGGTGCCAGCTGTGTGCTCTTCAAACCGTGCGTGCCGTGGCGGTTGAGGGACCGCACTCCTGGCTGGTGCCGTTGTGTGCTGCCTGCGGCGCGCGCTCGAGGGACCGCCAGTGCACCTGGTTGGTTCCATCATGTGCTGCCGCGGCGCGCCCTCCGCCAAGCCCCAAACGGGGGAAAACACGTCTTCTCCTTCTTTGGCCTCGCGCAGGTGCTGGTCGCGACGCAGCGCAACGACAGCACCCACGACGACTCGCTGGTCCCGCTGGTCCAAGTTCGCACCGCGGGGATGTGGAACGCAGACGTGAGTGCCGGCCTGCCCTGGGTGGTGCGCCGCGCCTGCCGGCGTGCTCTGACGGCCCGGCTCGCAGACAGCCAACCTGAGGCAGCAAACAAGGGCTCGAGCCACACTTGCTGGGCGCCAGATGGTCGGCAGGTCGATCACGGTGATGCTACTGCATAGCTCATCACAGGCCGCATACAACAGGCAGGGCCCAGGCTGCCGTTGCACTGGTCTGCCAGGAACCGGCGCTGAGTCGTGGCCCGCGTCCCTGTTCATGCAGACCTGGCAGGCCAACTGGGCCCTGGTCACCGCCGCAGTGGACGCCGGGAACGACAGCAAGGCCACCCTCGCCCCCTGGTTCTACATGTGAGGCCCGGGGCCCCCCTCTTAGTCTGCCCACGCACTGTCCACAAGTTCCGAGGGGATGCCAGGGCAACCCGTTCAGTGCCTGCCTGATCCTCAGCTCCCCCAGGACCGCTTCCGCATGTCGATGCACGCTCCGTCTCCCCGCCTGCACGCACGCAACCGCGACGAGACGGCCGGAGGGGGGGGGGTCTTGCCGCACACACAAAGAGACCCTAATCATCCCCCCCACCCACCCACCCCACCCCCACCACCCCCGGCGCAGGCCCTCCTACCCCATCTTTGCCTTTGACAACTCCTCCAAGATCAACACCTCCGACTACTTCACCACCACCTCTGCCTTTGGCCTCACCTCCCGCCCCTACTGCGCCTACACGTTGAACGGCACCTCGGCGGGGCAGTTTGAGATCCCCGACGACGTGGCGCAGGCCACGGGCGGGTCGGTGCAGTCGCTGGTGGAGTCGGTGAGCGAACCGGGGGGGGGGGGGCGGCGCGCGCTCAAGTTTTTAGCGCAGCCGTTGCGCCATGTGGGTGTCGCCCGCGCTGGCTCTGGCTGAGGCGGGCCAGGGGCAGCGGCGCGGCCGGCACGTGCACCCACGTGCCAGCGCAGTCTGCACGACCCTCTTGGCTCCTTCTTCTTCGTACGCAAGCCCTAGGCGGGCAGGGCCCAGGTGCAGGGCTGCTCCGTACAGCTGCGATGCCCCTGCTGCGGCCCACTTCCCCCACCTCGCCCCTCCCCCGTGCCCGGCAGGTCGACTACGCCTGCGGCGTGCCCGCCGGCCTGCGCTTCTTCCCCTCCACCCTCGCCTTTGACAACCTCACC
Source organism: Auxenochlorella pyrenoidosa (assembly GCA_001430745.1). Lineage (NCBI taxonomy): Eukaryota > Viridiplantae > Chlorophyta > Trebouxiophyceae > Chlorellales > Chlorellaceae > Auxenochlorella > Auxenochlorella pyrenoidosa. The sequence continues at coordinate 908,492 of KQ482066.1, read as the reverse complement.
GCCTGCTCCTACGACGCCACCGCCTTTGGCAACTGGAGCACCAACTGGGCCAGCATCGCGGGCGGCAACTCCTGGGTGGACAACCAGTACGGAGCCAAGTGAGCGGGGTGGGGGTGGTGGTGTGTGGGGGGGTGGGGGTGGGGTGGGGGCCCAGCATATGACCGTGATGCGTGGCCCTTGGTCTCCCCAGGCTCGGCGTGCCGGCGCACCCGCCCCCCCAGCGTGACCCCCACCTGGTCTCCAACCTCCAACCTGTGTGCAGGCTGTTCCGCAGCGTGTACAGCAGGGACCACTACAACTACCTGATCACGGAGATGGAGGACATGAGGGATGTGTGCGATGCCGCCACCACGGGTGAGGGCAGCCCGCCCCCCCCCACCACCACCACCACCACCACCACAACCGCAACCACACACATGCACGCACGGGGCCTCGTTCAGATGACTCGACCCTTTCTGGTGTTCACCTGGGCAGGCATGAGGCATGTGCAGCATGTGTTCACACAGCGTGTGCCTGCAAATCCCGCGCCCTCGCAGAGCCGGACAACACGCGGGGCAACTGCTGCACGCGGCAGAGCGACCTGCTGGAGGGTGCCGCTGTGCTGGGGGACATGGCGGCGCTGGCGCAGGTGCCGGGGCGGGCCGCGCTGGCGCACTGTCACGCCTGCCTGCGTGCTGGCCTCCTGGCCTGCAGCTGCTGCTGCTGCTGCTGCCCGGCAACCTGCTGCCGCGCCTCCTTACCTGCTGCTGCTGCCGCCGCCGCTTCCGCACTGCCCCCGCCGCCGCCGCTGGTTCTGCTGGTGGGGTTCTGTTGGTTCCTCCATGAAAGGCTTGCTTGTCGGTGGCTGCGTGGCAGTGGAGACGACAGGGGCAGGACCACAGGCATGCAGGCATTGAGCGTGCATGCCCCAGGGTCTTGGCCCTACCATCAGCGCTGGCCTGCTGCCACCAACACGCCAACCTGGTTGGCAGCCGCGCATCTCGGCCCCCAAGCCGCCAGCCCAGGCCCAGCCCCTCATGCCTGCGCACTCCGTGACTTGCTACGCCTGTGCACGTGCTGCAGCCAGCCGGCGCGTCATGCCAGGGCTCTGCCTGCGCCTGCCCCACGCCTGCAGGCTGAGGATGCCATGACTCGGCTGGAGGATGTGCAGCTGACGGTGCCGGCGGTGCTGGACGCACTCAAGCGGGTACTGACCGGCGGGGACAAGACCAATGGTGAGGGCGTGCCCGCTCAGACCAGGCAGCAGGCCAGTTCTCGCGGCGGCGCCGACTGGCCGGGCGGGTGTTGCGACTGCGCCGGCAGGAGCGCGCGGCCCTGCCCGGTGGCGGTGCTGTGCAGCGCTCTGCGCCGGCGTTTTGACCACCTATGTTTGCTCCGCGGCACGGCGCTGGCAGCCCGGCGCGGAGCAGCCCAGAGCAACGCACCTTTCTCTTGTTATGCCGAACCAGCTGGCCACCTTGGGACGCTGCTCGCCTGCGCAGCCGCCTTAGCACTGGCCACCCCCTAACCCCGCCCTCATGCTTGCCACCCCACGCAGGCCAGTGGCAGTTCCTGCTGGGCGGCACGGCCGTGGACGTGCTGTTCGCCCTGAAGCGCATGGAGGAGGCCGGCAACTGCAGCGTGGGTGGCGGCAGCCTGGGGCCAGGGAGGTGGCAGGGACTTGGGGCGGGGACCCCGCTGCGCTGCGCCCCGGCAGCAGCGCCCCCTCCTTAAGTAGACACACTCACTGCAGGCGCCCCTCTGCCACACCCCCCACCCCCACCCCCCACCCCCCAACCTCCACCCAAGCCCCACCCCACACCATTCCGGCCCCCCATGCCCCCACCCCACCCCCCCCACCCCCCACCCCCCCTCCGCCCGCCACG
>KQ482066.1:895876-906197 GCA_001430745.1 Auxenochlorella pyrenoidosa | reverse complement strand
GCCCCACCCCACCCCCCCACCCCCCCACCCCCCCTGCCGCAGAGCCAGTTCTCCGCCTTCATGCAGCGGCACCTGGACCCGCTCATCCAGGCCGTTCAGGAGGACTGGCTGCCCGGCGCCGGCGCCGACGCCGCCCCCCAGGACCTGCTGAAGCAGCTGGCCGGGCCCCGCATGCTGTGGCAGGTGGGGCCGGCCAGCCGCCGCCTGCCCCAATCAAGTTTTTTTTTTAGTTTTTTTTTTTGGGGGGGGGGGGGCGCATTGCTCAGCCGCGCCGGGCTGGCCATTTTATTGGACAGCGCTCCTTACGGTTGCAGCTGCCGCTGCCGGTGACCCTGCCCGCCTGGGCCGCCGCCTCGCCGTTGCAGGTGGGCACGCTGCCCCAGGCAAGCGGGAATACCACCATCTCCGGCGTGGTGGAGGATGTGTGCGCGCTGCTGCCCAGCACGCCCCTGTTCAGGCGCTACCTGCTGCCCCAGCTCAACCTGTCTGCTGTGGACGACGCCGAGGATGCCGACACCCCTACCGCCGACTTCCTGCCCGCTGGCAAGCCGTGCTTCTCGTTGCTTGCCTGCAGGCTGCGTGGTATTGACCGGCCGCATGCCCACAGGACTGCTGCGGCTGCAAGGTCACGCCCTGCCAGACGGCCCTGCCACCAACCCCAGATTTCAGCAAAGGCACGCCCTGCCCTGTGCTGCAGTCTACATGATCGGCGCTGCCATGCCCCCGGAGTGCACAAGGGTCATCCTGGATGCCGCCAACGGCACAACAATCAAGGAGGCGGAGCTGCCGGAGCGGTTTGGCTGGGCGCTGCAGGTGGGCGACAGTTTAGGTCAGGGGCCAAGGCCGGAACAACGGTTGGGCAGACGTTGGGTCGCGCCGTGCCCTGCGGGCTTGCAGCAATGCCGACTGAACCCGCACCCCCTGGCACCCACCCAACACATTTCGGCACCCCACCTCACCCCAGCCCACACCCCACACCCCCGCTGCAACGCATCTTCTGCTCTCGACCTAATCTCCACTCCCCTTCTCATCAACCCTTCTGCCACCCTGCAGGACTGCTACCGCAGCTCTGCCGACCTGTCAGAGGCGCTGCGCTGCCTGTACGCGCTGCCCATGCTGGGCCTGCTGGCCGACCCCTCGGGCGGCGCCGTCGCCGACGTGGGCGCCAACCACACCGCGGTGCAGCTGCTCAAGACAAGCACGCTGCCGTGGCTCTTCGGCAACGCCACCAACGGCACGGCGCTGAGCACGCAAGGTGGGCGCAGCTCGGGGGTGTGGATCCGGGGGGGACCTGTTGTGTGCGCCGCAGCTCTTGGGCTGCCTCAGGTGCCGGACAGGAGCTGTCCGATGCTCCCGACGCGCTGTGCCCCCACGTCGGGTGTAAATCTACAGGCCGGGTTGCAGAGGCGAGCCGCCTGCTTTGGCCTCTGCTCAATCAGTTGTAATCGTGCTCGCCGCAGGCTGTCTCACGGTGCCCACCAACGCCGCCAAGCAGCGCTGCAAGGAGCGCTACATCGATGTGGCCGGGTGAGGCAGTGGCCAGGTGGCACAGCATACCGGCGTGCGGCCTTGGCAGGGGCGCGGCCTGCTGTGCTCGTAACCGCTGTACAAGCTGGCCCCAGCTGCTCTCTGGTCTCGGTGACGCTTCCCTTCACACCCTGGTGCCATGCTCCGTGGCGCTCCTGCAGCCATGTGCCGACGCTCGTGTCCAACGCGGCCCGCCAGAGCTCCTGGCAGTACCAGGCAGCTGTGGAGTACCTGCAGGGTGAGGCCCGCCCTGCTCTGCTCTACTGGGCGCCAGGGGGGGGCGGGGGCGCACGCGTGCCAGGACGGATGCCTTTGCAACCGGGGTCAGCTGGCATGTCAGCGGCATCTGAGAACAATGGGCCTGGCAGCTCTATGCGTTGGGCGGCCTCGCTTGTGGCGCCCCGGGTTTCTTAAAGACAACCCCTTTTGCACGCCTCCCTGCGCACTGCCCCTGTGCAGCCAACTGGGACGGCCTGCTTCCCGGTCTGGCCGCCGCGGGGCTGGACGTCACCGCTGTGCGCTGCACCACGGTAGAGCAGCTGCCGCAGCCGCCCACAGAGGCAACCTACGAGCAGCTGACTGACACCACCAATGGCCTGCTCGCCTCTATCAAGGCCAAAGGTGCGCGGGGTGATCGGCTGTTGTTCATGTTGACGTTTTCCCTCCCAGGCAGCCAGCGGGGACCGTGGCAGCGACGCCAGTGTGGGCCCTGCCCGCTGCATGCAGCATGGTGGTGGGGTGCCGGGCCCGCCAGCGCTTGGGGGCTGGCCGGCTCTCTGGGCGCCTTCGAGGCAGGGGCGGCTGCTGCAGGATCCGCAGCACACGAGCCCGACAATCCTCTGCGCTGTTGATGTCAGGCAAGCTGCCTGGCTGCCACGCCTGCCAGGTGGCCTCACAGCCATGCTCCTCCCCTCCCTTTCCCCTGCCGTCCCTGCAGGCTGCCCGGCCAGCACCTTTGTAAAGTCAATTGGCAAGGCGGAGCAATTCCTCAAACTCCTGCAGAACCAGGCGGCAGCTGTCTGTCAATACGTCAAGGAGAACTGAGTGCACGGCCTGCAGGCAAGGGGTTCCCACGCTCCTGTGCCGCACGTTTCCAAAGCGTAAGGAGGCGTGGCTGCTGCTGCTGCTGCCGCTTCTGTGCGCTGCGCCTAAATATTGCTTTGCTCAGATGTCCTTTGTATGCATGCGTGTTCAACTCATGTCTTTGCATTGCTCTCTCCCCCCATGTCGCTCTCTGGCTATCGAGCGTTGAACTTAGGCTGGCAGCTGGCCGGTTGTGCCCTATTATCCTCACGATCCATTCGTTTTTTGTTTCGAAGGAACCCAACCATGTCGGCGTTCGTTGGACAATAAACCTGCTCTGTGCGCACCCGCACGGTGCCCAACACCGCTCTTTCTTTACCCCAACGCCTTGCCAGCCCTCTTAAGTTGGATTCCGTGCCGGCGAGTCTGCTTCTTGAATGTTGCGTTGCTTTCCCGGTGGGAACATGATGTCGCTGCAGGCAGGACATGTCAATGTTAGGCAGTGCAGGGGCGATAGCTTGAGACGAAGGAACAGGCAGCTGAGGCTGCAGTATATTGAGGCGCCATCAGTACACCGATGCGCCAACTTTGCGCAGGCGGGGCAGCACAAGGGCAAATTGTCGATTCCCGCCCGGAAAGGAGTGCCGACTAATTGGTCAGTGCAGTGCAGGGAGCGGCCGCAGTCATCGCCTCACCCAGGCCTTCAAGACTGCGCGCGCGCTCAACGACCGAGCACCGGTAGTTCTCAATCTCAGTAACAACGCAGATCGTTCATTTTTGTCGCTCTCGAGCCACAATTCATTATCTGCACGAAAACATCCACTGCCCGCCCACCACGGTCAGACCGGCGGACGCCGCCCCTGAAAGATGGGCTTCCTGAGCCGCGGATTTGATCGGAGCGTGGCTCAGACCCTCTCTCAACTGCGCGAGGAAGCTTCTGCCGCAGCCTCTGCCTCTGCCGCCGATGGCGCCGGTGCTGCCACTGGCGGCGGCAGGCAGCAGCGTTTGGCCACTCTGCCAGCCTGCGTGCGGCGCTATCTAGAGCGCACAGGCGCCCCAGACTTGCCGCAATACAAGTGAGAAGGTCAATTCAGTGGTTTGATCTGCCTACTCCCTTGACAAGCCTGCAACCAATCTGAGCTGCCTTTGCCGAGCGGCGATGCCCGCAAGCAGCGCCTGCAGTTGACGCCCTGCCTTGAGTGCAGGCTGGTCACAGTCCAGCAGGTGGGAGAGTTCCGCTTCGACCCTGACAGCCCGTGGTGGCCCATGACCGCCACACAGGTGCGAGTGGTGGAGCCTGGCTGTGGGTACCCTGACGCTGCTGCCAGCCCACCCACTGCTCTGCCGAACTGTTTACTTTCTGTTCTGCTCCCTTGTGATGTGCCAGACCGCCTCGCCACTGGTCCCCGCGCTCGTGTGGTCTGCCAGCTGCCGCTTCAAGCCGCTGGTGGGCATTTTGGGCGCTGACTGGCGCGCAGCTGGCCGCGGCGGCCTCGACTGGCGGCTCTGGGGCTGGCTGCCTGCAGTGGCTGAGAGCGGGCCCGGCCCGCTGGATGCTGCCATGCTGGCGCGCTGGCTAGCGGGTGCGCAGGGCAGCGCGGCAGAGCGGAAGTGGCAGGCGCAGCCCCAGGATCAGCAGGCATATACTGTTGAGTAGATACATGCCTCCATGGGCCGCTCCTTCCAAGCCCTGCCTCCTCGTCACAGGCTGGCATCGCTCTCACATCAGCCTGTGCCTGCCCACACACCTGCAGAGGCCCCAGGCTTCCCCGCCGCCCTGTTGCCTAGTCCTTGGCTGCGCTGGCAGGCGGTGCCAGGGGCAGACAACGGTCAGTCTGGTTGCTGCATGGGATGCTTGTTGATTTGCCTCATGCATGAAACATCTTATCACACCCAGCATGTCGATGCCTGATGCAATGCTCCAGTTGGTCCGCTGTCTACCAAGCAGAGGCTTGCGCTGTGGTGACGCACGCGGGCAGCACAGCCAGCGGTGTTTTTACGTTCGATGCTGACGGGAATGTGACCAGGTGGGGTGACGAATGCCCAGCATACAAGCCTGCGTGAACAGCTAAACAGCAAGCGCGCCTGCACTCAGTTCTGGGTCAGCGAGACCTCCTGGCTATGCACTGCCGCCAGTATCCGCCATGCCTGGCGCGCCCAGTGTCCTCAGCGAGCATAATGCTGCATGGCCTGCACAAATCTGAGGGCATCAAGCTCAGAGGACACGTGTACCCCAACCCTGCCTGCAGCTTCCGATCTGATGATTACTTCCGCCCGGGCGACAGGGTTGAGGCTGGGCAGCCACGGCGGCGGTGGGTGGTACGGTACCGCGGATACAGGCACCTGCCGTGAGTTGGATCCAGCATCTCAAGAGCACCATGGGGGGTAGCAGGGCATCAACGGCAGCAGCTGCTGTGTGCCAGGGCTGGCACATGCCCACATGCCTGCAGCCTTCGCTAGCTCTCCTGCCTTGGCTTGCGGCAAGAGCAGGGGCATGCGTCTGGGTGCGCGGCACGCAACTGGCAGGTGCAAGTCCGGCGCAGCATTCTCATCCTGTCATCCGCAGAGTTGTGACCCCTGGAAGCGGCAACACCAGCGGCAGGCGCATGTTAGTGCCGACGGAAGCAGACGCGTCGTGGGCAGGTGCGGGCGGCAAAGAGGCGGCGTACGTGCGGTTCCGCATCGAGGAGCTCAAGGCAGAGTGATGCGGCTACAGATCCATGTGATATGTAAACACCAAAAAATGAACACGCCCAGGGATGAACAGGGGGGAGGTGGACAGCAGAATCTGCAGAATCCAGCGACAGAGAGGCATCGGGGCCAGCAGGCGACAGCTGGGAGGCTGCTCTCGACGCAAGCTTTCAGTTTGTACGACACATTCATAGCTTACTCGCACAAGTAGCCGTCATAGCAGCGCAGAAGAGCCGCGAGAGCCACCTGCCCGAGACAACCCCGACGCTGCTCCTCGCAGCTTGTCGTGTTCACTGTCCAAATCCTATAATAAGGTACACTGACGATTATCGGTGAAGGGTGCAGTCCCTAACAACGAGAGAACCCTGGAACCATTCCGCCGTTTGGCACAACCGCCTTTCCCGGGCTAATAGTGGTGTTAGAAGGCCATGCCTGGCATTCCGTGTCCTGTGATTACGCCGGATTCTGGCGGTGAAAAGGCGGCGAAGTCTGAGAACGAAGACGTGCACATTACGCCCTCGACCGAGCCCAAAACCGTTACAACGGTAAGATGTCGGAAGCTGGATGTCATGCATGCATGTGCAGGTCCCGCCGCCGCACAATCCGGTCACTGCAACTGGGCGCCGGCGCCGGCAACCTGTTGGGCCCGGCCCTGCAGGTGCACAAGGTGGCCAGCGATGCGGACATGCAGATGCTCAATTCGCTGCTGGCGGCCTCGCAAGCGGCGCAGGCAATGTTTGCAACATACTCCCAGGAGCAGGTTGGTTCCTTGCGGACACTCTGCCCACCAGTCATGGCAGGCAGAAGCCTTGCTTGCAGAAGCCGGCAACCATGCAGCCTTCTCTCTTGCACTGGCTTGCTTGACCTCAGGAAAATCGGTCTGCTAGCTGGTCAAGCTTGCTGCACGGCGCATGCCCCCGCGACTGCTGCAGGTGGACGAGATCTTCCGGGCTGCGGCACTTGCTGCAAACGAGGCGCGCCTGCCGCTGGCCAAAATGGCGGTGGAGGAGACGGGGATGGGCCTGCTGGAGGACAAGGTGGGGCGTGCCCTGCGCCTGGACCTCACTCTCAAGCATTCTCTTGTGTTTCGCTGGGAGGGTTCGAGGGCAGGGCTGGCTGCCAGCCCCGCAGCGGCACGCCCACGTGGCGGCAGCGCTGGACAGCCGCCCCCCGGCGGAGCCCGCCCCCCGCAGGTGACCAAGAACCACTTTGCCAGCGAGTTTGTGTACCACAAGTACCGCGACGAGAAGACGGTGGATGTGATCGAGTGCGACTCATCGGGTGCGCTCGCACGCGCGTGATCGCTCCGCCCATGGTCCCCGTGCTGGGCGCGCTGTCGCGCCCGGCCACAGGCAGCTGCATGCGCCATGTGCCGGGCGGCAGGCCTCGCTCATCGACCTGACGGTTGTTGGCACCGTCGCCCATTGGTCATCTGCTGGTGCCGACTGCTGCCCTGCAGGCGGCGTGACCAAGGTGGCAGAGCCGATGGGCGTCATTGCGGGTGGGCCTGGCCACAGCCTGCATGGACTGGCGCTGCGTGACGGCCCTGTTGCATGGACGGCATCGCTCGACACCTTGCGGCTTGTGCTTGGTGCCAGCAATGATGTCAAGCTGTATTGACAGCTGCAGCATCCCGCATCAGCCGCGAGTCCCATCCTCGCATGCGCCTGAAGCCAATGGAGAACAAGATGTCGGCAAACCAGCTCCACCCTAGCTGTGGCCCACCTCACCTGCAGGCGTGGTGCCCACAACCAACCCCACCTCCACAGCCATCTTCAAAGCGCTGCTGGCGCTCAAGACACGCAACTCGCTGGTGAGTGGACAGATGAAATGCGACTTGCCTGTCCTCAACCCAAGCGCTGCCATGGCGCGCATGCCTGCTCCCCTGCCAAGCCCTGCGTGGGTTGTTTCCCATCGCAGGTGCTGTGCCCGCACCCCCGTGCCAAGCGCTGCACGATCGAGGCGGCGCGCATTGTGCGCGACGCGGCGGTGGAGGCGGGCGCACCGCCCGACATCATCTCCTGGATCGAGGACCCCTCGCTGCTGGTCAGCCAGGCCCTCATGCAAGCGCCGCAGGTGGGGGGTCAGGGCGGTGGGGCGCAGCAGAGCCACATGCAGCGCCGCGGGTGGGTAGGCAAGAAGGTGGGCGACCCTTGCTGGACTGCAGTGTGGGCGGTATCCCCTTCGTGGACAATCAATGGAGTGTTTGACGGCCAGGGAACGGCGTAAAGCTGCCGTGAACTGCCTGCTAAAAACATTTCCCGGCTTGGTCGCGGCCCGCATGCCATGGCTTTCCTGCTGGAGTGCTCCGCCTCGCACCCCTGGGCACAACCCCGCCTCTCCCGCTTCCCGTCCCTTTCTCTTGAATCGTATATTTCCACAGGTGGCCCTCATCCTGGCCACTGGGGGCCCAGCCATGGTGCGCGCCGCTTACTCCTCGGGCAACCCGGCGGTGGGGGTGGGCGCCGGCAATACCCCCGCCGTTATCGACGCAACCGCAGACGTGCAGCAGGCGGTCTCCTCCATCCTCATCTCCAAGGCAAGCCAGCTGTGTTCTTGCACTGGCACGCATGTGATCCAACATTCATTGCACAGTGGACTTAAGTAAGTGTTTAAAGGGAAGGTTCCCCCTGAATGGCAGGTGCTGTGTTGGTTGGCATCTTCAGCATGCCGCAGGCGGCTGCCCGGGCCTGGAATGCTACAGCTGTCCCAGCTTGTTGCTTGACAACAGCTGTTCAGCATTATATGACTCATGCGGACAGCAGCCCCGCTGCCGCCATCCCCAAACCCGCCATGCTGCTCGCCGCCGGACCGCAGACCTTTGACAATGGCGTCATCTGCGCCAGCGAGCAGTCAGTGGTGGTGGTGAGCGGGCGTTTCAGCTGGAAATCGGTCCAGCTGGGGTACCCCGGGGCGGGCTGCTGAGTGTAGGCGGAAGCGTACTGCACTGCGCGCAACTTGGGTGCTGCCTGCCCAGCCTGAGGTTCTTCTCCGGCTGCCTCCTCTCCATGCCTTGCCTCCTGCGTTCATGCACCCTGCCGTGTCTCCTGCAAGCCTTGCTTCACTTCAGCCCGCACGTGTGCAGCAGACCAGCTGACTGGGCGTAAGCCAGGGCCGAACTTCTCCTGTTGCCGACAGCCATGCTTGCCCAGCCTGCCCTGCCTGTCGGGCCCCCTCCTGCCCCCCCACCCCAGGTGGACAGCCAGTATGAGGCGGTCAGGGCTGAGTTCCTGCGGCGGGGCGCATACTTCCTGAGGAGCGAGGAGGAGAGGGACAAGGTGGGGGCCTGGTATGGCTGGATGGCGGCGCTGGCGCCCCGGTGTGGCTGGATGGTGGCGCCGGCGCCGCTGGCGGAGCCGCGCAGAGCGCACGGGGCACAGCAGGGGGCAGGGAATGGCACTTTGCCGCGCCAACAGCCGCGAAGCACCTGGGTGCCGGCCTCGGCGTGAGGCTTCGCGCGTAGTGGTGGTGCCAGCGTGCTCCAGGGGCAGGCGCAGACTCGCAAGTGGCTGCCGGCGGGGCACCCAAGGGCCGATGCAGCCCCCCGAGGAGAGCTCTGCCCCGCCCGGCAGGTGCGCCGCAAGCTCATCGTGGACGGTCGGCTGAATGCCGAAGTGGTGGGCCAGTCGGCTCTGCACCTGGCAGAGATCTTCGGCCTGCAGGTGGGGCATTCACAGGCCCTGCAAGCGACACCGCGCCTGGCTGACAGCATCATTGTGTGGGCATTGGTGGGACACGGCAGCATTGCCCATCTGCAAGGCCAGCTGCCATGCACTGCGCAATCCCCCATGGGTCCCATACTTCCCGGGCAAGCAGCCGTGTGCCTCTCCTCATGCCTCGTTTGGTTCCCACCGATGCACGCCTTCCCCCCGCCCCCCCCCCCCCCCTCCTCTCCCCCCACCGCCAGGTGCCCGAGTGGACCCGCATCATCATTGCCGAGGCCGAAGTGATTGGCAAAGAGGAGGCACTGAGCCAAGAGAAGCTTTGCCCGGTGAGGGGGAGTGCAAGTCAGGCGGCGCCTGGCTGCCTGGCAGCTGGCAGTCAGGCTCAGCTGGCCTGCAGGGAGGCGCAAGAGGCCCGGGGAGGCGCGGCTGCGGAGACGCGGGTCACAGGGGCGGCAGCTGCCAGCTGGCAGTGAGCTTCACACCCAGGCCAGGAGGCCGGGTTGCAGCCTTGGCAATCTGGCACGAAGAGAGCGTGCTGATAAAGAATGGGAGGCACTGAAGCGCTGTGCCTGCAACAGCCAGCCGAAGAGGGTGCCTTGAGGGGAAGCAAGATCGCATGTGCCTGGCCATGCCGTCCTCCGCGCGGTTCCGCAGGTGCTTGCCATGTACCGCGCAAGCGACTTTGGTGATGCCCTGGCCAAGGCAGACAGGCTGGTCATGCTCTTTGGGGCGGGGCACACCTCGGTGCTGTGTGAGTGGCTGGAGCCAATGGCTGGCTGCCCTGGGCTCGCAGCATGCGCCTGCCTGACAGCACGCACCGCCGCCCGTGCCGGGGCCGGCTGGGCTGGCGGGGGTCGACATGTGCACCTGTGCGCCTCTTGGCTCCCTTCCTGCACAGACACGAGCCCGCTGAACCGCGAGCACATCCAGCGCTTCCAGCAGACGGTGAAGACCGTGAGTGCCCGGGCTCGGCAGCGCCCAGAGCGTGCTTTACGCACTGCAGTTTGCTGCGTCGCCAGTTCCCCAGGTGCCGGGCCGGCCAGCGGCGGCACAAGCCTGGCGCTGCCGGTGCGTATATGAGCGGCCTCTGCTCTCTCCTCTAAGCTTCCGCCCTGGCAGTGTGCAGGTGCGTGTGCTGGTGAACCAGCCATCCTCGCAGGGCGCCATCGGCGACATGTACAAGCAAGTCCCCCACCGCCTTGCACTCCTGTCCCCTGCCGTATCCTGCCTCATGCGCTGGGCGGGCAGTGGGCGGGGCGGGGCCGCTGCTGTTGCGCCCAGCCGTGTGGACGCCGAAACCGTCTGCTGGCTCCCTGCTGCCTGCCGACTCGGCCGCCACCTGGAAGCCACCTGCTTGCTGCGAGGAGGCGCACCCAAACAAGCCATCCGATGGGCCTGCCTGCACCGTATCCCCC
>KQ482066.1:868099-878244 GCA_001430745.1 Auxenochlorella pyrenoidosa | reverse complement strand
TGGGTGGGTGGGGGGGGGTGGGGGGTGGGGGGTGGGGGGGGGGGGGGGGCGGCGCCGCGAGGGTGACTGGCTGGGCCTGGCGGTTTCAGTGGGTTTTCTGGCTCACTCTGTGAGCCGCTGGCAGGGCCTGGCCTTGGTAGGCTGGGGACTGGGCTGCAACACCCACGGCGCGCCTGCTGCCGGGTGCTGAGCGTCACGACGGAGCGACAGAGCCCTGAGAACATGCCGCTGCCCCCCGTGCAGGCCGGCGCAAGCGAGCACGCGCGCGACCTGGGCGGCAAGGGCTCCGACTGCCACAAGGTGGGGTCACCCCCCCCTGCCTGCAGCAGGCGGCGTGCAGTGGGCTGGTGGGAGCAGGCCGCGCGCCGCGGGCAGCTGGCGCAGCCTTTCGCTGCGCCCCGGTGTTGCCGCGCCCCTTCGACGCCAGCCTGCCGCCCACGCGCCGTGGGCCCCCTTCCTCCTTGGCTCCACCGGGTTCTCCTTTCTGAACCACACCACACCACCCACCTGCCCCCCCATCACACCACCCACCCACCCACCTGCAACCACCCTCCCCGCAGGCCGCCGTCATCGGCGACACCGTGGGCGACCCGCTCAAGGACACCTCGGGCCCCTCCCTCAACATCCTCATCAAGCTCATGGCCGTCGAGTCGCTGGTGCTGGCGCCCTTCTTCCTGGCGCACACCAAGGCAAGCACAGCGGAAGAGACTTGGGGGCCGCATTGGATGCGCCCCCGCGCCCGCCGCCCCGCTGCCGTCCTTAGCCCTGCCCGTCCGAGCCCCTCCCTGCTCGCAAACTGGCGCCTTGCTCCCAGCATTGCCGTGGTTTGTGAGCCTTGCCACGCGAGCGGCGCGAGGCGGTGCAACCTGGAAGGGCCCCTGCCCCCCTCTGGTGGCCTGTTGCCTCACGGGCGATCCTTAACCCATAACCCACACCCACTCACCCACCCTGCAGGACGGCCTGCTGTTCCAGTTCTTCAAGTGACCGGCGCGAAGGCGCCAGAGAGCAGCCCTGGCGGGCGGCGCTCGCTCCAGCGCGCCACCCCGCCTGGGCTGCTCTGCGGTCGCCAGCGGCGGGCCGCGTATGCACCCCGCATGGCTGCCCCTGCATGCTGCCTGCAGCCGCAGGCAGGCAGGCAGGCAGTCGGCGCTGGTGCGCGCGAGCCCAGCCGCCTGGGCGCTTATAGCATAGCCTGGAGCAGGCCGTGAGCATCAGTCGTACCCCAGGCGGACACTGTTTGGACTGTTTTTTCTCGAAGTAGCGGAGGAGATGCACAAGGCACCTGGCTGTGGCCGCGTGCACCACTGCCAGCCGGCAAACATCGCGCAGCGGCAATCGCTGCGCTGGGCGCCGGAAGGCCTCAGGTGATTGCCCCTTGCGCCCCTCCCCTGCGCCCCGTGCATCCTTCTCAGCCATCGTGGGCGGCGCTGCCCGATCGGGCGGCCGCCGACGTTGCGCATCTGCTTGCGCTGATTTTGAGAGCTCTCCACGCCCTGCCCGCTGGCTCTCTCGGCCCTGGCTCCACCAGAGCCCTTCCGTCCCCGCTTACCCGATCACTTCACCCACCCGATTGCTTTGAGATCCCGCTTGAGGCCTTCAACTGTGCGCCGTGCAAGGTAGCGGCGGACCGACCCTGTCCCTTTTCTAAGCGCCAAGCTGTCGCTGTGTTCCGGCAAGGGCACTCCCCCTGCCAGCAGAGTCCTGGAGTGTAATGCTTTTGTTTTCTGCAAACAGCCGCGGGTGTTTTGCAAATTGCGGCGTTGCAATGAGTTGGGAAGGACACGAGGCGCAGCAATCAGCAGAAGTATTGCAGCCCATGTCCAATGGATGATGGCAGTGCGATGGAGTATGGAAAAGCTCGAGTTGGGGCAACATGTACAATTCGTGGCGCTGGACCTGAAAAATGGAATGAAGGGTCGGGAGAGATTGCTGACGAGAGGACATAACAGTAGCAAGGGGTTTTCGCCCCAGCAGTTCAGAGAGAGAAAGCTGGGGGGAGAGAGCTGATGTGATGACCATTTCAGGGGAAAACAAGATACAGGTCGTGATAAAGACGCAAGGGAGGTGAAGCAGGGAAGGGGGGGGGGGGTCGGAAGAGGATCGTTCGCCTGCGGCATGCATCAGGAGCTCGCGCATTCCTCAGATTGCTCAAATGAGTGTCAGCTGGCTGCCACCGCCCGATGGCGGTGCAGCGGGTAGTGCATTTCCTGCAGCACCGTGCCAACAGCCGACTGCTTCCTCTGAGCAGGGCAGCCCTGTCAGTGTCAGCCGCCGCCGCGCAGCAGCGCCCTCCACTCTGTGTCGACTGCAGAGTCGTCTGCAGCGAGCGCCGACGCCGGGGGCGCCGCCTGGCGGGCGCGTCGTGCGCGTTTTAAGGCTCGCCGCCGTGCACGCTGCGCCTGATCCGCCTGCTGCGCCCGCCGCTGCGCCAGCTGCTGCTGCAGGTGCTCCACCATGCGCTGCCTGACCCGCCGCGCCTCCTCATCTCCCTCCCCCTCCCCGGGTCGCGCCAGCTCCTCCAGCGCCTCCCGCAGCAGCCGCTCACGCTGCTCAGCCAGCAGGGTGAGCGAGCCTGGGGGCGGCGGCAGCTGCGTGCTGAAGGCCTGGGCTGTGGGCACCACCTCGCCAGAGCCTGGGCACAGCAGGTTCTGGGTGTGCCGCATGTGCATGAGGCAGCCCTGCAGAGAAAGAGCGGCGGAGCTGCTGAGGCCTGCTCCCAGGAAGCTGCCGTCCGTACCTGACTGCGGCCAGCGGCCGTGCAGCCGAGGGCGGCGCTCGGCAGGCGGGGGTGCACAGCCCTGCCGAACAAAGGGCAACCTTGACTTGCGCCACCAGGAACCTTTCTCGGCAGGGGCAACCAGTCATGGTTACGCACGCAGCAGCAAGCAGCGCTGGGGCATCGCAGGGCAGCAAGGGGGGCCCCGCTGCTCACCAGCAAGCCGTCGTGCTGCGCCAGCGAGCTGTCGGGCAGGTATACGTGCATGACCTGCCCCTCCCGCAACCGCTGCTCAGGCGGCAGGTTGGCCTCGGCCGCCAGCTGGTACGCGCCCCCTGCCAACGAGGCCACCGACACCGAGCCGATATAGCTGTCCAGAGTGCGCGCCTCCTCTGCAGGCGGGCCGGGCACCCGGGGGGGTGTTGAGCGAGCGGGCGGGGGCTGGGAAGGGCGGGGGCGGGCCGGCAAGAGGTGTTGTGTGCTGGCACCAAGGCGCCCGGCAGCCCCCGGCTGGCGGCGTTTGCTGGCAGCGCAGCGGGGCCGCGCCGCACCTCGCAGCCGCGCGTTGTCGGGGCGCACCGACACGATGAGGCCGCCCGCCTCCATGCCCAGCCGCAGCATGCAGGTGCCCTGCGGCAGCACGGCCAGGGATGTCAGGGTGTGGAGGCGTGGTGTGGGTAGGCTGGCGGGATTGGATGCTAGGAGTGGCTAAGGAGCCAGCATGGAGGGTGGCGTGTGTGGCAGGCTTTGGCGCTCGGAGATGCCCTGGCAGGCGCGCAAACGTCAAGCCGACAACGGCCGCACTCGGGGTGGGTGCAGGAAGCTGGGCGGGCACAGACCTTGGGGCGGCGGAACAGCATGGCGACGGCGGTGCTGCGCGACAGGTCGAAGCCGGCGATCAGCTGCGGATTCTGCTGCTCCCACTCGCGCTTCACAAGCTTCAAGGTGTTCAGATGGCTGCGGCGGGCAGGGCGGCACGTCGAGGGGACTGGGCGTGGGGACGCGCTTGCAGCAGGCAGAAGGGAAAGGCGGCGCCACCGCAAGGGGGGCCGCATGCAGACTGTGCGGACCGGCTTCTCTACACGAGGCGAGCATGGCAGGCGGGGCCCAGAGCATGGGCTGCAATGCAGCTGCCCGGCAGTGGTGTCCATGCCTGCACACAAGGCGCGGGCTCCCGTCCCGCGGGCGGCTGCAGGCAGCAGGCGCTCCTTGGCGTGCGTGCAGACCGGCGCTGCCAGCCGGGGCGTGCAGCTGCAGCTGCTGCCGGCCTCGTTTTTTCCCCTCCCATTTTCGAATTTTAAAAAAATCACCCTCACCTGATGAACCACCAGAGAAAGAAGCGGAAGCGCCAGGGGGCGATGCCCACGAGCGAGATCCGCCTCAGGCTCTGCTGCAGCCTAGCTGCGGCCTGCTCGTTGCGCTCCGCCGCCTCGAGGCAGGCCGCCAGGGAGACAACCGCCGGCAGCGGGAAGCCAGCGTGGCACGCCAGTTGCTGCAGCTCGGCCGGGCGCAGCGGGCGGCGGAAGCGGCATGCCGCATAGGCGGCAGTGGTGGCAGAGTGGAACTCGTGCAGCGTGACCGGGCGACGACGCAGGGTGGTCAGCCGGAAGCGCCACACCTGCAGGCGGCGGCGAATCTGCACGGGTAGGGCAGCAGGTGGGTCCAGCGGCGGGTGAGTCGAGCCAGCGCTGTCGCAGCGGCACCAGGAAGGCGGGGCAGGCGAGGAGGATCCTAGGCAAGTGTGCAGGGCTGGGCGAACCCCCCACTTCTTTATCCAAACTGACTCCTTGAAACTGAGCGTCCAGAGCGGCTCGGGCAAAGCGGAAACTTGCCTGGACAAAGCGCATCACGTCTCGTTTAGCCAGGACCAAGGCCAGCGCTGAAACGCCAGTAACGAGCACTAGGATCAGGCTGAGCAGTAGCCAGGGCCTCTGCGGGGATGCGGGCAGGGGTTTCAGGGGCCGGGCTTCGCGGGCCACAGACATTTGCAGCCCCACTGCGCGGCCAGCCGCTCTTAGCGCTCACCTGGATGCACTGATAGAGCACGGCGCCCAGGACAGGCGTGCCGAAGAGCAGGCCAAGAGCCGGCCAGCCCCCAGGCAGCCGAGGGAGCCGCATAGCTGCTAGATCATGAACGCAAGATCAACGGAGCTGAGAAGCGAGGGGACTCGACCGCTGGTGCACCTATGTGCCTGCACCTAAAGTTGTAGTGGCGCAGCAGGCGGACGCAGGCAGCTGAAGTGCTAGTTGGGCCCTGTTGCTGGGAAAGCCCCGTGGAACTTAGCCTCGCAACATGTCTCATCGCAACAGTTCTACCACAGCATGCAACTGCGCAAGTCGACGCATGCATTCACATTCACACACAGTGTTGAGACCAACGCTGCTGTACTGCACGGCGTGAGGTTTCGCCGCCCATAGCTGCCCGTACTCTGCTTGTCAAATTTCACAAGCGGCTGTGGAAAGATGTGCAGGAAGAAATTGGTGAGCTCAGGGTTTAGGAAGAGGGTGTGTGTCATGTGCCGAGAGGGGGCTACATCTACGAGGAGTCGGTCTGCTGGGCATCCGAGAGGGCAGCGTACGGGATAAGGGCGCTGGCTTGGAGAGGGAAAAGGGACAGATAGAACAGGTGAAACCACGTGAAGAACAATGGTAAGCATGCAATGGTGCTCACTGCTGTTGGTCTACTCAAGCCCTGGAAAAAGCCGCCGAGAAACTTGGTTGGGTTCTTAGAGAGGTGCTGGTGCGTCGTTGAAAAAGGCAGCAGCTGCATGGAACTGGATTTCGGTTGCATACGTGGGCATGGTTGAAAGCAAGGAGCCATGAAGGCGGACTCAAGAGGGATAGTGGCCAGTAGAGGCCAGGCACAAGAAGTGTGTTGCAAGGCCATGCGTATGCGTCGTGCATGCATGGAAACCTGCACCTCGTAGCGGGCGAGCGTTCCAGCAGACTGGCGCGGCGACGTCAAGGTGCCGGCAGTGCCAGGGCTGCTCACACAAAGCTCTCCTCCGTGAGACGGCGCTTGTCGTCCTTGCCAAGGCTGCCGGCTGTGCGGTCGGAGCCGCCATCGCTGCCCCGGCGCTGCAGGGCGGGCGGAGCAGGCGTGGCAGCGAGCCGCTGGGCGTGGACAAGCTCCATGTAACTGCAGGGAGGAGGGTTGGAAGAGCGGGTGAGCAACAGGCGAGTGGAGGGCCCTATGACAAATACATGCCCGGGCAGCAGGCAAGCGGCGGCGGCTGGATTGATACGCACGACTTCACCAGGGCAGGCTGGCTTGCCGGCAGGAAGCAGCCAGCGAGCACCTCTCATGCTGGCCTGCAGAACTTACGCAAGGCCAAGGGCGCCATTGAAGAGGGAGTTCAGGAAGAACCCCCAGAAGGCGATGGTGCCGCGGCTGAAAAGGTGGGGGTGGGGGGGTTGGGGGTTGGGGGGGTCAGGGCGGAGGTGCAGCAAGGGTGTTGGTCAAGACGGGTCGGGACCTCCTGCCCGGCAGCGGCCCGGTGCCAGGACAGAAGAGGGTGCCAGCAGGAGCGGCACATCCACAGCAGCTGACTCAAGCGCAGCTGCAGGAACAATGCATGCGATGCAGCTGCAGGCGGGCCAGCAGGGGCAGCCGGCCGGCCAGCAGACAGGCAGGCAGGTGCCTGGTGGCACCTAGCAGCGCGCGCAGAGCTCACTCAAAGGCGGCCCCTGTGTAGTAGTTCCCTTCGTTCATGAGGTTCAGGGCAGCCATGATGGACATGGTGGACGCGACCGCGCCGCCAGCTGCAGGTCAGGCACAGCGCAGCGCAGGGAAGCGCCCTCAGGAATGCATGGCCTGGGGGGGCTGTGCCTGCTGCCTGCTGCAAGCTACAGGCTGAGCCGAGGGTTGCCACACAGCAAAGAACGAACAGCAAAGACCTTGGCACCGGCGACGGCTGCCGAACAAAGCTGGGCAAGCTCGTTGATCGCACGCCAGAGTGGCGCCCGCGGGAGAGCGACGCTCACCAAAGCTGCCTGCCATGTGCCGCTCCAGGAAGCCTTGGGCATAGGCGGCAGCGATGCACAGCCAGAAGCCCAGCTGCACCGCAATCGCCCACCCTGCACAGGCCAGCAAGGAAGATTGAATTGGTGCATGAGAGAGCCACAGATCGCCACAAGACATCGGCGGGAGCTGGGCATGCCCACAAGGGATGCGCATCCGGTGTGTTGGAGGTGACCAATTCCCTGTCAGAAGCACAGGCACCGAGGAGGCTTACTCCGCAGCTCAGCCCGCATGGTGGTGGCACCATTTAAGCACTCACAAGAGCCGATGAGGAACCAGGTGCAGGTGAACTTCTTCAGGCCGGTGGTGAGGAAGCCCTGCAGGCAGCGGGCAGACAGGCAGGCAGGGTGTCCATGCGTGCCAGCAGCGACAGAGCTCATCAGGGCTGCAGGCGAGAGTTCCGGCCCGCCTGCGCCGCCTCTAGCCTTCGCAGCTGCATGGGCGGCTGCAAGCAGTGCAGGCCGGCTCACCAGGTAGGCGGGGGTCTGGTACTCGGCCATGGAGTCATTCTTGCACAGCGCCTGCGAGAACAGGGCAGGCAGGCAGAGGCTGATGGTCAGGGCCCACCTGAGGCATGCGCTGTGTGCAGCAGATGCAGAAGCTGCACAAGGAGTGCCTGCCACGACAGCAGACGACCCGACGCGCTGGTGCACCATCACACCACCGTGGTGAGCAGAGCAAACGAGCAGCGAGAGAGTGCAGTGCAATGCTCACTGCACTGAGTGGCACACGTCGGTTTGCCCACACACACGTGCACCCACCTGGGAGGCGCCGGTGCCGCCGACAGCCAGGAAGGTGGACACAGTGACCAGCAGGTAGCTGGCACCAAAGAAGATCTTGGCGGCGCGCATCGGCATGGGGCCCCTCATCGTGGCAGGCTCCTGCAGGGCAGCGGCAGGGCGGCACAAAACAGGGAGGGTCGGGGCCCAGACGGGGCGGGTCAGCCTTTTACATGTGGATCCTCAGAAATTGGGTTAGCACGCGTTCAGCTCCCTGCAGTTTGCTTGAGGCAAGTGTGGCGAGGAGGGTGATCATGGCAAGGCATGCTGGTGCCAGGACCAGGGCGGCGGCAAGGCAGTGCAGCACGGTGGAATAGAAAAGTTGCAGGCCAGCCGGGTTTGGTGTCGGCATATTGGTGGCCAGCATCATCAGAGCAAAAGGAAGAGGAAGGACAAGGGCAGAGGGCAGAAGGCGAACGGAGCTCTGACCGCATCGAGCGAGCTGGCTCGCGAGCGACGGATTGGCCCGTTGCATGCACATCATCGCAACATCTGATGCAGACCCGTCAGCTAGGCGCCGGGGCTGCCGGGCGGCGCGGAAGACAAAGCGTCAAGTCGCGGGCCCTCCGTCTCTCACCGCTGGGGTCCCTGTGGTGCTCGTCCTCCCAGGAGAGCGATGCCGTGAGACCGAGAAGCAGAGGTGAACAGATGATGAGGGGGCCATGAAGGCCGAGTGAAAGACTGTGCCCCATGCAGACCTCCAGGAAAACGTCGTTTCGACTTCACTTGAAGGTAGCTTGTGAACGCAGAGGATTTAACAAAAGAACCGCAGGAGCACGGAAGCGCCGTCGGCCGCAAAGGGTCCAAATTTCCTACAGGATACCTTGCTGCCGCCGCTGCCGCACAGACCGCTGCACCGACCGAGCTGACCATCTCACACATCCCAGGTGCTGCTCAGCGGCTGCTGCGCCTCGCTCTGGATGGCCGCGATGCAAAGGTCGTAGTATTTGCCTGCCGACTCGAGGTCTCCAAGCTCTGCCGAGGGAGGGGAGCAAACGGTTCAGGGTACTGCGGCAGGGAGGCGCTTGCAACGGGGCGCCTTGCGCCCCATCAGAAGGCACCCAGCCATGCAGCCGGCCATGACCAGCATGAAATTGCGCGCAAGCCCAGGCGCTCTGTTTCCCCGCCGCCATACATCAGGGTTTGCAGGCAGCCCGCCGCTGCCAGTGCTGCATGCGGCAACCCAGCCGTTGCCAGGGTTGCCAGGGGCGCAGCATGGGCCACCACAAGCTTTAGATTTTGGTAATTGAGGGCAGGAGCCTGTCGCGCCCACCCGTGAGCACGTCGCCCATCTCCCCATAAGTGTCGGCATCGCCGGCCGTCTCGTCCAGCTGCTGCGACAGCGCCAGGCTGCGGTGCAGGTCGCGCAGCGCGCCGGCAGGGTCACCTGCGGGGCAGAGGGGCAGCAGCGGCGTCACGCGGCCCTGCGTGGGGCACAGGTGCTGAGCGCCTCGCTGGCTGCACCTGCTGGCCGCGGTGCGCAGGCAGGACCCCAGCTTGGGGGCAACCCCTGGCCAGCGGGGCAGCCACGCCGCAGCCGCTTGCTAGGCCGGGCACGCAGGCAGCGGCACCCTGCCTGCCCCGCCCTGCCTGCCCTGTGACGGAACACGGCATCAAGCGGCGCCGCCCCAGCGCACCCGACTCCCGCAGCGCCCGCGCCCTGATGCGGATCAGCGCCCTCTCCGCCCGCAGGTCTGCCGTCTCTGCTGCCAGCTGCAGGCCCTGCACAAGTGCGGCAAACGTGCGCGGGCGGCGGCAGCGGCACCGCGTCAGGCGCGACAAGGGCGGGAGCACGTCCTGCCGAGCAGGCAGCGCACGCAGAGGCCCGGCAAGTGCCAGGTGCAGAGGAGTAGGTGCCACGACAGCACACGTGCAGGCGCAACAGGGTTCCCTTGCGCAGACCTGCTGCCAGGTGGAGCCATGCATGGCAGATGCATGCACGTGGCATGCACCGTCGCAGCATGCACACATGACGCGTGCAACGGTCAGAGCAGGCGCCCAGGCAATGCTGTGCTCAAGGTCGGCGCACAGCCTGGGGCTTTGCCTGGCAAATGTAAGCAAGGGACCGGGCGGAAGGGCGCAGGCGGAAGGGGCGAGCAAGGGCGGCCAGCAGCTTGCCTGCTCCAGCAGCGGGAACACCTCGCCCGGCCGGCCATCCCTCACAAGCTCCTTGCTGCCGCTGCAGCGATGAGAAGAAAGGGGAGGAGCGGGTGCCAGTGGTGCATGAAACAGAGCCCTGGCACATCGGACCCATGGCAGGCAAGCAGGCAGGCACAAGCGCCCCACGCCCAGCCTGGCCGCAGGCCAAACAGGTGCAGAGTGCCCTCACCCTGCCACGAGAAACTGGCTGCTGGGGGGACTGCATGGCCTGTCTCAGCCAACAGCCTGCAGGGCCCACGACTGGACCCCACGGCGCCACCCCTGCCAGGGCTACTCCGCGCGCCCACCCACCGTATGCACTGCGCGATCTGCCGCCGCGCACGCGCGATGCTGAGCCGCTGGTCGCCAAACTGCTCTGTGGGGTGCGCCGCCGCGGGCGAGGCCAGCGCGGCCTCCAGCGCCGCGCGCTCCCGCTGCAGCAGCTCGGCCTGCCGCCGCAGCGCCTCGAGCGCCGCGGCCGCCTGCACGC
>KQ482066.1:855105-867774 GCA_001430745.1 Auxenochlorella pyrenoidosa | reverse complement strand
CCTCGCTCGCCACCTCGCCGTCGCGCGCAGCCTCAGGGTTATCTGCCGCGCCATCTGCCGCCGCCGCCGCTGCCTCTGCCGGCCCTGGCCCGCTGCCTGCTGCTGCTGCCGGCCCCGCGGGCTCCGCCGCGCCCAGGCCCACCGCGGATAGGATGGACTCCTGGGCCTCGCGCTGCCGGCGCAGCTCAGCATTGATCTGCCGCAGCTTCTCGTTCAGGGTCTGCATCTCGGTGCGCCGCCGCCGCGCGAGCACGCCGGTGACCACTGCGCCGATGAGCGCGGCCGCCTGGGCGGGGGGCAGGGGGGTGCGAGCGTGTGGAGGCTGAGTGTGGGTGGCTGGGAGGAGGGTGCGGCGTGAGGGTTGGGCGGGCTGGGCGGCGCAGCCTCAGGGCGGCATGCTTGCAGGTGCCAGGGGCCTTGGTATGTCTTGAGAGCTGAGCCGCGCGAAGAAGCCACTACTTCAACAAGCACACAATGCAGATGCCTGCGACACGCATGCGCTTACACAAGAGTACCCACGGCGGCAGCGGCTAGAGTGGACGAACAGCACCATCAGATGCAAGTGCTGGTGGCGCTGCCAGCAGTGACAGGGAGCCGCTTGCAGGCGCCTACCTGAAAGCCCATGACAATGCCCATTGTCACAACGTTGGTCTGGGGCTCGCTGGCGCCGGCGGCAGCGGCAGGCAGCGGCAGGTGGGGTGTGACGGGCACTGCTTGCTTCGCCCCGCTGGCCGCGGAAGCTACCGTCCTGCTCGTCATCCTGCGCTGCTCTCGTTTGGCCATGACGGGCACAAAAGGAGGGCTGCTGGCCAAGAGTGGGCAGGCTGCCTGCACCAAGCTATGCGCCATCCTGCCTGGGGTCGCGGATGAATTGGCAGATCAAGCACAGCAGCGTCGGTGCAACAGGGGTGCTGTGAGGAGGGGTCTCACCAAGGCGGCGCCGCTGCGCTCAGCGGTGGTCGGCAGATACATTATCTTGCGCCTGGGCCCTCTGCGTTGTGCCTGGCTGCTATTGTGCTGAGGTGCAATGATGCTCATGTTCCAAATAACACATAAAGTAACAGAGGTAAAGAAGCTGAACCAAGTCGAGGGAAGCTCGAAGTGTCGAGTATTGCTAGCGCCGGGTGCGATGGCGTGCAGGATGCAGCCATCCCACATGTGCGCTCCTCACCAGTAGGCCATTCTTGCATGGCACATGCCTAGCTTGAACCAAGATTTCCGGAGAGGATGGAGTATTGAACTCCAAGACTCAATTGCATTGGGCTGAACCAGGGGCGGAGCTCCCAACAATGTGTGCATGCCAGGCGTGAGCGGTGCCCCTGCACCACCTTCCTCGGCACCGGCCTGTCAGGAACATACAACTGCTGCAATGTCAAGAAAGGCGGTGCGGGCCTGCATCACGTGGAACACACACAAATTGCACAGCTGCAAGGCGCCGTGTCAATCATCGATGTCCTCCCGGCTGCCCAGCCGCCGCGCCGCCCCAACTGCCAGCTCAGCCTCAGCCTCTGCCGCCACCCGTCGTGCCTCCTCCGCTGCGCTCCCTCCGCCGTGCGTGGCCGACAGGATGCGCGCCGCCTCCTGCGCCGCAGGCAGCGCCTCTGCGGGCCGCTCCAGCAGGTGTGCCAGCTTGGCGACGCTCGCGTGCAGCAGGCCCAGCTGGGGCCACACCTGCACACAGGCACGGCAGGCACAGTGGGGGCGGGGTGGGTTTGGGTGCTGGCGCATCCAGGCGTTCACAATTGCTGCCTGCTCAACGGTACAGGCCTGCTGCCCGCCACCCAGGGAAGGCCACACCCCTGCGCCTCGCTGCACCCGCGCAGCAGCGGGCATGGCGGTTGCGCACAGGGAGGCGGGCCGGCTGGGCTCACCGGCGGGTACACAAACTTGTACAGCGGCAGCAGCTGCTGGCCCGCCCGCAGCGCCGACTCCCACTGGCCGGCAGCGATGGCGGCGCGGTGCAGGTCTGCCAGCAGGCGCAGCCGCAGGATGTGGCGGGGTCCCAGCGCCAGGGCAGCAGCTGCCGGGCCCTGGCCGCTAGCGCCGCTGCTGCTGCCGCCGAGCGCTGCCAGGGCGGCCTGCAGCTGCGACACCGCAGCCGCAGCGCTGCCGGCAGCCAGCAGGCTGTCCACCGACTGAATCAGTTGCAGGGCTGCGGCATACCGCGTTGCCAGCTCAAGCGCAGCAGCAGCCTGCTCCACGCCGCCTGCTTGCCAGCAGTGAAGAACGGGCGCCTGCTGCTGCCCTCTGCTTGGTGCTGGGACAGCAGCGCCCTGCTGTGAGCCGCTGTCAGGGCCAGCAGGGCCACCAATGCTGCCAGCCACAAGCGCCGCATCCTCGGCAGCTGCCTCGAGAAGCTCGTCGTCAAGCGCGAAAGACTCGTCGGCAGCAGGGCTGCCGGCCGTGGGCAGGCAACCCCACATGCCTCCCCAGCGCGCGCCCTGACCGCTGCTCCCGCTGCCGCTGGCGCCCCCGCCATTTGTCTCCATCACAGCAGTCAGCTCGATGTCGCGCTCATCATGAGGCCAGGGTGGCAGGACGCTGCTGTACAGCCGCAGCTCGCCAGCTGGCGCGTCGCGCGCTGGTGGCAGTGGGTGCTCAGCCGCCGCCGGCTGTGCGGGCAGGCACTGCAGGGCCGCACGATCGGCTGCCTGCTGCTGCGCCTTGGCGCCGCCTCTCCCCGCTCCCACTGGTCCGGCTGCCTCGGCTGCCCCGGCCGAGGCGTCGATGTCAAAGGCGTGGTGCCGGAGCAGCGCGGCGCGGCGCTCCCAGCGCGGCGCGCCCAGCTCGGTGTAGGCTGTGGTCACCTCCTCCCCGGCCTGTATGTCCCGCACCGCCCTGCAGCAGGCGGCGGCGGGATCGGCGGGCCCGGCGGGACGCATGCGTTCAGCAGCCGGGTGCTCGTATGAGCTATCACAGGCAAGCCTGGCCCCCCACGAGCATCCCTGCTGTGGAGGGCGCCTGGCCTGCCATGCCATGTGACCACGCCGCGCCCTGACGTGCCGCCTCATCTGTGCCAGGGGCGCACCCACACGCCCGGACCGCACCTGAAGACCATGCGGGCGCCGCTAAAGGTGTGCACCGTGTTGGGCCGGCAGTCGTGGTTGACCATGGCGCCCAGAGGGAAGATGCCCACAGCCAGCGGGCGCAGCTCGGCGTCGCTGCGGCAGGCAGCAGGGGTGAGGAGCATGCCTTGCGGGGCATGAGCTGTGGCTGCGGCAGAGGCCATCGCAAGATGAAATCCGATGCTGTCGCAGCACAGCGGCCTCCCATGTGGCCTGCTCATTAGGAGAGGCAGCAGGGCCTGATGCCTGTCGCTGTGCATGCCTGCTGCACGCGCGGCCCTGCCGCTGCACGTGCAAGCCACACGCGCGCCAGCCGCGGCGCACCTGATGGTGTGGCTGTTGGCGCCGAAGCGCGCCAGCAGCTGGGCCATGTCTCGGGGGGTGAGGGTCTCGGCGGCCTGTGCTGAGCAGGTGGCCAGCAGGCGGTGCGCCAGGGCCCCCATCTGCGCATACTCGAGCTTGGTGCCGTCTTGCAGCCGCTCCCAGTGGTGCTGCAGCGACAGCACCTCGTCGAATCGGTCGGGCTCCGCCGCCGCTGCTGCTTCACCCGTCGAGCTGCCCGCCGCGCCCTGCCGAGCCGCCCAGTTGCGCAGCACGCAGCGCAGCGCCAGGCGCACGGCAGTTGGCGGCGCTCTCGGCGCGGCCGCCCGCAGCGCAGCACACTCTTCACGGTGGCCGTCATTCCAGCTGCGGCGCTGGTGCTCGCGGGATGCAAAGCACACAAGCTTACAGGCAGAGCACCTGTGAGGGGGAGAGGAACAACAGGTGAGGAGCCGCAGCAGCGGCGGCCGCGGTGGCGGCAGGCTTTGGAAGGCACGGCAGGACAGGACGGACGCATGGCCTCTTTGAATTTTCCTCTGTACAATCACACTCCGCAGAGTCTTAGCGCGCACCTAAGCGGCTTGTCCAAATGCCGCGCGCAGCCACAGCTGCAGACGTGGCCAAGTCGATCCGAAACGACTGCGCAAGCAAAAGGGTCATCCGCAAGGACGACAGAGCCAGCAGAAAACCGCCGGTCGGCAATCACGCGACGCCCTTTGTCGTCCGCGGGACTAGCAGCACCCTGCACGTGCAATCCATGACTTGACATTTATGGAGCGTCGCGTGAAAATGCGATCGAGCGCTGCAGGCACCAAGATGCAGCACTTCTGCGCTGGCTGCGCTGCCGCCGCTGCCGGCCGCCTGCACTTGTCATTGGAAGCCTGGAAAGCTGTCTCGAAACCTTGGGCAGCAGCAATGTCTTGGTCGCAGAGCATCACAGGACTGGTATCAGCCGTCACCCAGGCCTTTGTGGCGCTGGTGGCTGCCTGGGAGCGTGCTGCTGGCTGGGTGGCAGGAGCAGCCGAGGGCACCATCATTGGCCTGGCACTGGCTGTGGCAGCTGGTTGGGAGGAGGGCTGGAGCCCCAAGGGCAGCGGCACCAAGCTGGCGCTGGCGCCTGAACTCAAGGAGGCGCACGCAGCACCTCAGCAGCCACTGCCTGCTGTGTTGGCCCAGGCCGCTGTGCCAGTTGGCTCCGGCTGCCTCGCCACCAAAGGTGGCGGCGCCGCCAGCGGCCAGCCGCCCGTCCAAGCTGGCATCTGCAGAAGCACAGGTGAGGCAGCCGAGGAATTTCAAGAGAGGGAAGGTAGGAGCAAAGGAGCTGCCTGCTGGCCCTCCACCCTCTCTCGCCAGCAACTGATGCCAGTGCCCGCTCGTCTGCCAGGCCCAGCACACTGGTCGTCTCGCCCCTCCCATCCCTCTGCAGGGTTTTGCCCCGCCTTCTATGCCGCGCACCCCTGACCGCCCAGCTGTTGCCCGGGTACCAGCGGCCACAGCCCCCGACCTCGCTGCAGCGGCCCCTGCACCGCGGCTTGCACCTGGGGTGGCGCCGGCCAGCAGGCAGGCAGAGGCCCGTGCACCCGTCACAGCCTCCCGTCTTGGCGGTGCAACTCAGGTGGGGAGGTCACACAGTTTCGAAATGGGGACGCTGCATTGGCAGCAGCTTGCAGCCTGCGGTGCGCGTTTGCACTCTTCCGGACGGTTCACTGTTCCTGCCCACATTTGGGTGCAGGCTTCTCTGAAGAAGAAGACCACCCCCCGCGGCCCGCTAGGCCCCCTGCACAAGACAATGAAGGGATTCAGGCGGGCTCTGGGCTTCCAGCATTGAGACTCGGCAAATTGCAGAAGCAGACTGCTGGCCTTCAGTACAAAAGACCATAAGCCCGCACAACACCATCATTTGTTTCCTGTAAGGACTTTTCCTGACGATGGGTTGCGTGGTGCATTGAATTGCATCTGTTACAGTACAGGCTATAGCTAAGCAAGAGGGGATTGGCAAGCTGGCAAAGCCGCGCAGCATGGGCAGCGTGCGGCAGACAGCAGCCTCCTTTCCTTTCCTTGCCTGTCAGCCCCTCATCACGGTGTGCTCAGCACTGTGGTGCCTGCAGTATTAAGGGTTTGGCGTCCAAGGCTGCTGCAGAACCTTGGAAGCAAGCGATAGCCCCCTCAGCCCGAGCCCTTTCTCCTTGCCGCCAAACAGCTCCACCCAAGCCTAGCAGCCGGCCCTGCCAGCACAGCAGGCGCCATGGCTCAGGTCTCCAACATGACGGCCGCAGAGCGGGCAACGGCCGCCGCCGCCGGCGGCCCGGTCAGCCCCACCCTCCTCTCTGGCGCCCCCATGCAGACAACCTCGGTCACTACAGAGGAGCGCCGCGCGGTGAGGGGAGGGTGGCAGGGGGGAGGAGCAGCGGCGGCGCCTGCACCGCAGCTGACGCCGGCTCCAGCTACCCGCCACCCTGGTAACTGCAATGGCAATCTGCTTCCAGGTTGCATAAGGTGCCGGTGGGTGTTAACATGCTGTATTGCAGAAGGAGAGGCAGGCATGTACATGGTGAGAGCTCTGCAAGCGGTGGCTCCTGGCTGGCCCGCCCAATACTCGTTGCCACTGGCCATGCGCAACCCAGCCCCAACTCCTACTGCCCTGCACCTCCTCTGCTCGTCTCTCCACTGCAGATTCCAATGCAGTACCCCTCTACCATCACAGTGGGAGGCAGGGATTACGGGCCCAACCCCAGGACAGGCGCGCTCAGAAATGAAGGGAGGGCATGTTGCGTGGTGCAGGCTGCTCCAGGTGCAGCAAGCACGAGCACCTGTTTAGTGCAGGCTGCAGCCATCGGACTGGCGTCAATGCTGCGGGTTCTCAACTGGGCCAGCAAAAGTGTGCCTGCCTGCCTGCCTGCCTCCCCACCCCTCGCAGAGTACAAGGTGGTGCAGCGTGAGCAGGTGGCCAACCCCGGTGAGCGCCTCTCCAGCACAGCAGAGCACGGGGGACTGTTGCGGTGTGCCTGTTGGGGAGTGGCCAGGGGCAGCCACTCGCTGCATTTGTGCACCACAACGGCTGCATTGGCGTGCCAACACCAGCTGGCCTGTCAGATGACATTGCCACTCCACTCTGCGCTTGCTTCACGGCCCATTCTGCTGTGCTCGCTCCTCCCAGCCCATGCTGATCCTTGCACTTTACTGCCTTCTGGGCCTCCCAAGCTCCTCGTGTTGGTCGCGTGAAACACCCCTGGTGCGCTGGCTTTGCCAATCTTCCACATGCCACCTCGCACCCCTGCCTCGCAGCCCCGCTGGGGCTGTTTGCCTTCGGCTACACGACTGCACTGCTGCAGGGCGCCAACACCTCCATCACCGACGCTAGTGCCGGCCAGTTGGCCGCTTGGTGGGTGCCGCACAGCGGCGGAGGGCGGGGGGCGGGGGAGTGCAGCGGCTCTCCAGGGTACAATGACAGAAGCTTGTGACACCTCCACCCTCCACCCATATCACACAATGGCCTTGCCTCGCCCACACAGCCCAACCTCTGTCGCTGTACCCTGCATCGTTCAGACAGGCAGCATGCTGGGTTGGCCCTCTCGCGGAAGGCGGAGGCTGGCCTTTTCGTGGGTGATCAGCCCACGCTGCTCCTGTCCTCCATCTGTAGCTTCGGCATGTTCTACGGCGGCCTGGCGCAGTTCCTGGCTGGTGTGTGAATGTACTTGCAGTTCGAATGCTGGTGCCTCAGCCACACGTCAGGCATCGTTCAGAGCTGATGCTCTGCTCGTGTTCAGCTGGAACGGTTGGGGTGCTGCCGCAAGCTGGTTGCGCTTCGCATGCTCCCTCCAGCGCGTGTCCCTGTCACATGAAGGATTGCCTGGCTTCCCTCTGGCTTCCAACAGGCATGTGGGAGTTCAAGCGCCAGAACACATTTGGTGCTGCTGCCTTCACCTCCTGTGAGCGGAGCACTGCTGTAGCATTCATGGCAGTGCGCTGTGCTGCGCTGCTCCTGCTGCGCGCTCTCCACTCCAGGCTCTGCTCGCCCTGCGCTGCTGCAGTCATTATATTGGATGAACACACAACTTGCGATACTATTCTTGCACACTTTTGCCTCGCACACTCTTGCCTCCGCAGCCGCTTTCATGTGTGCTCTGGAACGTTTCGAACGATCCCTTTGCTGTCGCAATTCGCGCCCACCCCCTTGCAGATGGCGCCTTCTGGATGGGCTTTGCCCTGCTGCAGATCCTGGTGGCCGCCAAGGTGGGCTCGTGGCTCGAGGTACAGGCGCCTGTACCTCGCTTCCCCGCAGCATGCCGCCGAACTGTGTGCTGGAGCGCGGTGCATGCCACCCAAGCGAGGTGCCCTGGTCAGCCAGCAGACGCCCTGCCCTGCACGCCCCTCCCTCTGCCAGGCTGCCTGGCGGCGCACCGTCCCTGTCCTCGCCGTTGGCCATGGCTCCATGCCCCCCCCCCCCCCTGCCCTGCAGATCTTCACTGTGGGGCACAACGCAGGCGAGCCTGCCCATAGGTAGTAGGTAGTGCCTACAGTAGCCATCGGCTTTGCTCACTGCTGTGTCCAGCAGGCTCTCGCGCCCTCTCCCTCCCGCTGTGGTGCTGCCTGCTGCAGGGCCAGTCAGTTGTGCGGCACCTGCTGCGTGCCGAATCCCAGCGCGCCGGCTGTGCAAGCTTGTGCCGTCCTCTCCCGTGCTGCAGACCAGATGTTCCTCGCCCTGTGGGGCATCCTCACCTTCAGTAAGGCAAAGGGGGATGAGTGTGCCGCTCAGCAGCAGCCGGCATGCCAGCAGAGAGCACTGCTTGTGGGCAACGTTACGACAGAGTGCTCCGCTCAGCGGCAGGTTGCCACCTGCGCGCAGTGCTGCCAACGTGTCATGTCCGCCGTCTACTGTACCACTACTTGCCTCTGTGCAGGACACGACGCCTTGTTCCCTCCCCTCCCCTGCAGTCTTCATGGTCGCCACCTTCGACCTCAACTTCTGCCTCACGCTCCTCTTCTTCACTCTGGCAGGCAAGAGCAATGGAGCCTAGAACGCTCCCTCACAGCTTGCCTTTGCTTTAAGCCCGCCTAGAGCCCTTGGGGTTTGCCCATCGGGTATGGTCACGCCTATGCTTGGGTCATGTGGTCCGCTGGCATTCGCACTGCCTTCTTGGCCAGTCCAACTGCCCAGCTGGGGCGGCCACGGCCGACCAGCCGTGCCCGCCGGCTGCCGCCCCTGCAACAATGTGCAGTCCTGTTCTGGCTGCTGACTGCGGGCGTTGAGGCGACGTTCTGGAAGAAGGTGAGGGGGCACGTCTGTCAAAGTGTGTGCTTGGGCCACACCTTGCCTAGGCAGGCGGGCCTGTCCAGTCCTGCATACGCTCTTGGTTGTGCGGGCGATCAGGCGGTTTGCAATGCGAGGCAGCTGCGAGAGGGTTGCTGGATTTCCCCCAAGAACCATGAGGCCTGCCTCCACCCCTCTCCACTCACTCCAAATCCCCTGCCACGTCCACCCCTCGCGCCACGGCCCCTCACCCTGCCCTGCAGTTTGCGGGCTGGTGGGGCCTGGTGGTGGCGGGTGAGCGCTGCCAGGTCACCTGCAGAGGTGCAAGCTGCAGAGCGCAGACGTGGGCAACTCCCACAGCTTCTCAGACTGCAGGCTTGGACGGGCGAGCGCCTGCGGTGTAGAACGGTGGACCCACAGAGCTCCCTGCCTGGGCCGCCCCTGCAGGCATTGCCTGGTACATTGCCTGTGCCGACATGGTCAACGAGCAGTTCAAGAGGGTCAGTGGCGCGCCCCCATGCGACCCTGCCTTGCTCACCTCACGCACCTCTGGCTGCTGTGGGCTTGAAAACCTGCTTGCTTGACCCCCACTTGCCTGCGTACCAGCTGCCGACGGCCTGCACCTCTGCGCCCTGCAGACCGTCATGCCGCTGGGCAAGTGGAGTGTCGGCACTTCTATGGCAAAGGGCATGAAGCGCATGGCCGCCAAGGCGAGGAGGGCGCGTCTGGGGCACCGCAGCTGCAAGAACACTGCGACGCGGCGCAAGGGTGCCAGACGATGCATGTGCCTGAGGCACGGCAGCGCACTGCTGTGCTCTGTTGCCCAGCGCGTCGCTGCCTGAATCTGCCTCGCAGATCCCCGTGTGCGGCTGGGCCTACGTCAAGGCGTGCAACCGCGAGGACAGGGCCGCGGGTGAGGGCAGGCATTGCTGGTCGAGTGTCGCAGCAACGCCAGCACCTGTCAGCTTGCATTTGCCACAGCATTTGCGAGAGACTGCCTCTTGCTGTGGACGCTCACTGACATGCACGTAATAGTGGCTCATGCACAACTGGCATCTGCCCCAACCTGCAAGCCGGTGGTGCTGGACAGGAGGCAGAGTCCGCTTGCGAGTGGCAATCGGTGGTTAAAACCAGCAGCTCGCCCCTCCCCTCGCCCTGTCCTGCAGGCTGGGGCAAGTACAAGCCCAAGAAGGAGGAGGAGGAGGCCGGGTACCCCGCCGGCGCGGTGAGGGGCAGGCAGCGCTTCAAAACCTGACCTTCTAACCACATGGGCTCGGAGCCGCCCAGGCCGTCCGCTGCGCACGCCCTGCTTCGCTCCAGGGCACCGCGCCGCCCCTGCGCATCGGGCCAACACAGCACGACTGCAGGCCTATAGCACCCAACCTGGAAGCATCCGCGTGCACCCCTTCTGGCTACCCCCTGCCTGTCCTGCAGGAGCCGTTCAGGCCGTACGTGCTGCACACCACCTACTCCACCCAGCCGGGCGCCTCCTTCGAGGGCCAGGCCGTCAGGCAGGCTGGGGCCCTGGCGCGGGCGAGCAGAGGGGGCACTTCCTGCCGGGGGGGGGCTCGGAAGCCTCGGCAGTAGGTTGTGGCTCCACACGAGCCACGCCCCCGTTGCAGCAGCACAGTGCGTGCGCTGCTGCCCCGCACCCATTCTCCACATTCCTGTTCATCTTGCTTTTGAATGGCCGGCTCCCTATACTGCCCCTGCAGGGACGAGCAGATGTACGCCCCCCAGGGCTCTGCCATTGGACCCTACTGAGGGTGCCAACGCCACGCTGGGCACAGCAGCCCTGCAGCTGCTTCCGCATGCGCCCTGCGCGGTAGCGCGGCAGAGGCTGCGGTCGCCACGCTTGGAGGGCATGCGGTGGTTTGACTTCAGCCGCGCCCGTGCCGTGCCTGCTGCGTCGGGGAGTGGGCCTTGGGACACCTGGCCAGTCAGTTGCATTCCTTTGAAAGCCTAGCCTCCAAGTTTTGACACCAGTTGCCGATGGAACCCAACATGCGGGGGCGGGGAGCTGCAGCAAGCCAATGCTGCCTGCGGCCACCCGTCCCCCACCCCTGCGTTTCCCAGGACCCTGTTGTGCCTGCACTGCCTGCATGCCCACGTTTCTTCCGCCACACGTGAGCCCCCCTGCTGATTGTTGCCGTTGGTTGAACGGCCGTCTTGCACAGCATGTGATGAAACTGATGGGACACCAGGCGTGCAGGAGGCAGGACCGACATGGGATCCCTGATGTGGGGCGCAAAATATCTCAGGACAGCGCTTGGCGCCAGCCCCTCTGCTGTGCTGGGCGCGCTACCGCCGGCGGTGCTTGGCCTTGCTCTTGAAGCCGTGCTTGCCCTTGCCGCCGCGCTTGATCTTGTTCAGCTCGCTCTTGCTCTTGCTGGGGCGCGGCACCTGCGAGGGAGGACAGGGGGGTTCATGGGCGGCGTGTCCAGAGGTCAGAGAAAAGAGGTGGATGCAAAACGTAGGTGAGGTGCCGAAGGAGAGGAGCGGCGGCAAAGGTGCGGCGCACTTCTGCTATTCCAGAACAGTGTCTCTGGACCAAGGCGCAATCCCTGTGAACCGGAACCACTTTATAAGGTCACCTTGAGCTTGCCGCTGGCCGCGCCGCCGGCGTACACCTTGCTCTTGCCGGCGGGCTTGCTGGGCAGGCCGTCGCCGCTGAACAGCTCGCCCTCAGGCTTGCCCTTGCCCTCCTTGTCCTTGCCCTGCAAGGGAAGCAACAGGTTTGAGGAGGCAGAGCACTCTGTCGCCAGCCGCTGCTGCTGCTGGGAAGCAGGTGCAGACACTGCAATCGCCGTGAGCTGCCGTGCCGCCACTGGCCCGCCCCCCACGGTGCTCCCCCGGCGACTTAGCTGGTGCGAGCTGCACTGCGGCCATTCCGTTGGCACCCCCACGTTCCCTGCCCCTCCCCCCCGCCCACCTTCTTCTTCTGCTTCTTGCGCTTCACCCCCGTGACCTGCGCCGCCGCCATCTTGCCCGCCTTGCCGCCCGTCACCCCCTCCAGCCGCAGCTGCTGCTCCCTCGCCTTGACCGCCTTGATGGACCGGCTGACCGCCGCCGTCTCCTGCGGGGGCGGGGGGCGCATGCTCTGTGCGTGAGTGCGAGGGGGCCAGCATGCGGCCCGACTGCCTGGGCAGACTCGGCACATGCCTCCCGCAGCGTGCATGCGCCTAGGCGCCGCCCATGCAACTGCAGCTCTTGGCCCCTTGGCCCCGTCCCTGCCTTGTTTGTCGTGCGGTGTTTGGTTTGTGCTCTCTACCCAGCAGAGTCGTGGGCCGGCCCACCATGTTGCTGCCCCCCCCCCCCCCCCCATCCCCCCACCTCCATCAGCTTGTTGCTCTTCTTGCGCTTCTCCGCCGCCTCCTTGGCCCGCTGCTGCTTTTGCTCCAGGCGGCGCTCGTTCTTGGCCTTGTTCTTCTTCTGCTTGCCAGTCATGCCGTCGTCGCCGCCCTCCTCATCCCCACTCTCCTCGCCGCCGCCTGCAGAGGGGGGGCCGCGCAGGGTGTGAAGGGTTGTGCTCGGACTGCCAGCGACCTCTCTGCCCGACCCTTCCAACCTTGGGCACCACGGCTCAAGCAATCTTGCTTCAACAGTTGCATGTGGGCTTGGGAGCTGCGCCCTTCTGCTCGCGCGCAGCCTGGCACGCCATGCCCCTGCCGGCCAGCCCACCATTCTCGGCCGCGTCCTTGGCCCGCCGCGCCACCTCCTTCTTCTGCCGCTCGGTCTGGAACCAGGTGCGGGCGGGGCGCGCCATGATCTCCTCCTCGTGCTCCAGCATGTTGGCAGCCTGCGGGGGGGGCAGCGCGCGCGCACCCTCAGCGCAGGTCCTCACGCACCCTGCTGCCCAGCAGCGAGCAGCGTGCAGT
Organism: Auxenochlorella pyrenoidosa; assembly: GCA_001430745.1. Classification (NCBI taxonomy): domain Eukaryota; kingdom Viridiplantae; phylum Chlorophyta; class Trebouxiophyceae; order Chlorellales; family Chlorellaceae; genus Auxenochlorella; species Auxenochlorella pyrenoidosa. The sequence continues at coordinate 855,259 of KQ482066.1, read as the reverse complement.
GCAGCGCGCACCGAGCTGTGGGCCCCGGCAGGGCCCAGGCGCGCGGGGTGCAGTGGCAACCGCCGGAGCGCCGGGGCAGACGCGCCCTGAACGGCCCCTGCGCTTCCTGCGCCGCCCGGCCCACCTTTTGCGCCTCCATCTCCGCCTTGCGCAG
>KQ482066.1:836109-851300 GCA_001430745.1 Auxenochlorella pyrenoidosa | reverse complement strand
CACACCACCCCTCACGGCCACCCAGCCAGCCGCACCTCCTCTGCAAACCCCATCTCCAGCAGGCGGTCGGCCTCGTCCAGAACCAGCACCGCCAGGTCCTCAAGCCCCACAGACTGCGTGTTGCGCAGGTGGTCGATCATGCGGCCCTGCAGCGGGCGGGGGGGCGGGCCGGGAAGCGCGTTCAGGTGCGCGCGGGGCAGGCAGCGGCGGACGTCCCAGCCCGGAAGCTGACGGTGCACAGCTGGTCCATCCAACGAGCGGCAGCAACGCACACAGCAGGCAGGCAGAGGAGTGGGACTGCGTGGCGTGTCCCTGCCTGCGCCGCAGCCGCAGGGCGCCGCCAACTGCTGCCTGCTCGGCTCGCCTCTCCGTGCCAGCACGAACATCGCCCGGGAAGCGCACCCGACGCCCCCGGCCTCCCTGCCCTCTCCAAAGCCCGGCCCCTGTGGGGGACCCACCGGCGTGGCCACCACAATCTCCGGCTGCTCCCGCAGCGTGGCCGCCTGCGCCTGCAGGCTGAGGCCACCCACCACCAGCGCGGCGCGGATGTCGGTGAACTGCGCCAGCTTCTGCACCATGCTGTGCACCTGCAGGGGGCGGGAGCAAGAAGGGGCGCGCAGCAAGAGCGACTTTGTTGTTTATCAACATGCATTCGGCCCTCACAAAGACTCGAAGCTGACAAAGCCATGATAGCAGCAGCCACTCCATCATGCTCCAAAAAAGCCGCAGGCAGGGCTGCTTGTTCAAGCGTACTGCCGGGACCTCTGCCTGCGGTCAGCCTGCACATGCGCCCGCCTGCCCTGGAGCCCGCCCAGGCCGCCCGCAGCGGCCTGCCCTCACCTGCACCGCCAGCTCACGGACCGGCGTGAGCACCAGGACGTATGTCGCCGCCATCCGCTTGTTCCTGCACGCAGGGAGCTTGTGCCAGGGGTGGGGGTGGGCTGTGCCGCAGCAAGATGCAGGCAGCCTGGGACAGCAGGCCCGCACTTGGGTTCACTGAGCCAAGCCCTCCTGCAGATGACGTTCCACCCTTCGGGGGAAAAATTCTTAGTACTGGCAGGCCAGGTGGGCCGCCCCTTTCCACCCAGCTGTCAGCAAGCTCCCAACAAAAAGGGAGTCGAGCTGCTTGTAGGGGGGGCATGCGCTCTCGCACCAGCAAGGCTGCCTGACTGCAGCACAGACCGTCAACAGATGCCCTGACCATCCCATCCAAATATGGAGGCCCACCGGGGCCCCACCCCTGGCAGCCTGCCGTGTTCTACCTTACCACCTCTCAGCAGACCCTGCGGTCCCCCAGAGCCGCGCCCTCGGCAAGCACACACTGCAGGCGTGAGGGGCTCACCGGTGGAGCAGGCGCTCCAGCAGCGGCAGGGTGAATGCCGCCGTCTTGCCGCTGCCGGTGACGGCGCTGCCGCAGATGTCGCGCCCCGCCAGGGCCAGCGGGATGCAGGCGGCCTGGATGGGCGTCGGGTGGGTGTAGCCCAGCGCCTGGCAGGCCTTGAGCAGCGGCCGCGACAGGTGCAGGTCGGCAAAGCTCTGCAGAGGCGGGGGGGCAGCGGTGGCAGGCAACAGGCAAAACACCTCGCTCGGTGGACGGCCACAGTGCTGACACTGTGGGCTTGTGCCGGCACACGGGACAAGGCCACTTGATTGATCCGGCTGGCCAGCTCGACCTTGGCCCGCAGGCAGAAGCGGCAACCCAGCAGAGCAGCCACGGCGCTCGCACCTTTGCTGAGAAGCGAGTGTCCTTGGGGGCCGCATCAAAGAAGCCCTTCTGCCGCTTGCCGCCCTGCTGCTCCTGCTGCCTCGCCACCTCGCCGCCGCCGTCGGCGGCACCCGCAGCCGCGCCGCGCCTCGGCTGCTGCGCCTGCTGCGCCTGCTGCGCCTGCTGCTCCCGCTTGCGCTTGCCCGTCGCAGGCGCCGCTTGCTGCTGCCGCTCCTCCTCCTCCGCCTCCTCGCTGCCCCCCTCCTCCTCATCTGAGCTGGCCGCCAGGTCGTCGCTGTCCATCTCCATTACCGCCTTGGCAATCTCGTCCTCACTGCCCTCCTCCTCCTCCTCCTCTTCGCTGCCGCTGCCTGCCTGCTCCTCCTCCTCTTCCTCCTCCTCATCCTCCTCCTCCGAGCCTGCTCCGGCAGCTCCCTCCAGGTCAATGTCGGCCTCGTCATCATCATCTGACTCATCCAGCTCGCCCGGCAGAGGGGCGTCGGAGTCATCCTCGCTGCCATCCTCCTCCTCCTCCTCCTCTTCGCTGTCGCTATGTGCCGCTGCTACCTGCCGCTTGACCTGCATGGATGCAAAGGCACAGAATGAGCGGCTCAGGGCAGGCAGGCAGCGATGCTGCCAGCGGCCGCAGTGGCGGCAATCAACGGTACAGCAGAGCACAGCCTTATGGGCTGCCGACTCAACTCGCTGCAGCTGGTTCGTGCTTTTTCTCAATCTCCACCCGTGTGTCATACATAATCTGAAAGGCGGGCTAACCTGCGTGCGGGACTGCTTGGCACCCTGCTTTGTTGCTGGCCGCTTGTTGCGCGCCAGTTGCTGCGCAATCTTGTAGTCTATACTCGTGGCATTGCTGGCGCCGACTGCCTCCTTCTCTGCCTGGGCCAGCGCGCCTGCAGCGAACACACAGCAGGGCATGTTCAACCTCCGGAGGGTGGCGGTGAGACAAGTACCAGGTGTGGCGGCGGCAGCGGCGGCAGCGGCGGCAGTGGCAAGCCTGGTGCGCTAGGAACGGCATCGCTTCACTGCATGCAATTTTAAAGCTTTATTGAGCATTCTGCTGGAGCCCAGGAGCTGCAGGGAGCAGCATGCTGGGGTTGCATGTTGCGGCGCTCTCTCGAAGGCGTGGAAAGAGGTGCAATTCTCACCTCCGAATTCCCAAGGGGCCTGTGCCTCGTCCTCGCCCCCTCCAAAGCCCTCGAACGTGAAGCCGGGCGCAAAGTCGGAAGCCATGTTGGCCTCCCCGCTGCCGGACCTCTGCCCTCTACTCCAGCTTGGCGATCGGACGGCGACCCTCTGCAAAGTGTGCCTTGCAGTGCAAGCAGAGGCTGCTTTCGTGCCCAGCACACGAAGCACGATGTCGCGACAACAGAACTCGAAACTTGAGTGGCATTGTACCGTTCCCCGATTGCGCTCGCACCTTGTTGCCATCAAGTGCGACCCAGGGCGCCGAGCCTCAGTCGGCTGACGTCGTCTGCCAGCAGCTGGCAAAGGAAATGTGGAAGGGCAGCGCTACAGCGGCCCATGCCGCGGGCTACTCCTCGGCAGGCTCCACGCCCACCCATGCGGGGCGGCGGCGCGGTGTTCTGCGTCGGAACTCGCTGGTGGCGGTGGCGGCGCTGGCGGCGGCGGCGCTGGTGCTCAACAACACGGCGCTGCGCCCAGACCCCGCGCTGGAGGCCTGGTCGCTGAAGGGATGCCCAGTGAAGATCCTGGACCTGACCACGACCATGGAGGCGCAGTACCAGGTTGGACAGCAGCAGGACCCAGGGCCTGGCGGCTCGCTGATGCCGCCAGCCACTTGATTGCGCACATCCCGGCAGATGGTTTCTGTCCTGGACCTTCTGGGTCCTGTCATGTGTTTCTACTGCTGCCAGTGGTGGCCACAAGGGGCACTGGAGGGCCACAATTAGACAAAACCATGAACCAGCGCTGCCGCCGCTGCTGCCTGTTCGGCCTGGTGTGCAGGCTGCAGTGGCTGCAGGGCTGGACCCTGAGCTAGGCAACCCCACTTACCGAAAGCCCAAGACTGCCATCCTCAACTTTGTGCGGTGAGGCTGCCCGGTGTGCGCAGCCGCCCTGGCCATCCAGGAGCACACGGCAGGCGGTGCGCCTTGATTTGCCTGCACCCACTTTGAAATTGCTGGCACTCCTTCCTCGCCCAAGCTACCGGGCTGGTGCTGCTTGCCTGGCTGCGGCCCCGGTGGCTTGCCATGCCACCGGGGCAGGTCGCCGTGCCTGTGCCCCGCGCTGTTGTGCGCTCACAGGTGCACCCCCTGTGTGCCCTGCGCCCCTGCTGCTGGGCCATAATGTGAGGCATGCACTGCCATGAAATGCAAGCAGCGTGGCGAGCCAGCCCCCTATGCACCTGTGACACCAACAGGTACCACACCGAGGTGGTGGCGGTGGCGGTCTTCCACTTTGTGAAGCTGCGCCACAACGTGACTGTGTTCACGCGGGACGACCCCTTCGACATGGGCGACGTCATCAACCCCTACTTCTGGAAGGGCTTCAGGTGGGCGATACTTCTGGAAGGGCTTCGAGTGGGCGAGTTGTGCCCCTCGGCACCACACATGTGCCATATGGGAGGGGGTGGCAGGCACGGGGCATGTGATGAAGGCTCCGGGGTAGCTGCTCCCAGCACAGGAGGCCGGCAGCAGGTGAGTTGTTAGCTGCTGCGTGATGTGGGGGAGGTCCACGCGGCATGCTGGTTGCATGTGTTGCGCCGGCAGGCTGCGCGCGCGCATGCTGGCGCGCCCCAGCGCACTGCTGCCACAGGGGGCCGATGCTGGCTTGCGCGGCCGACGCCTGCCCCGGCTGCGCAGGAAGTTTGAGCGCTTCTTCGAGCACTTCCACGAGTACGACAACATCGTGGTGGCCACCTTCCCCACCTGCCACGACCCCACGCTGCGCGAGCTGCTGCGCCTGGGCCTGCCGCAGCGCTACATCGCGCTGGTGAGGCCTGGCACAGCGGGCGCTGAGGCGGAGCCGTTTCCAGGGTTGGCAGGCTTGGCGTGACGCCACCTGCTGCAGCCCAGCTGTGCAGCTTTCATGAGACAGAGCACTGAAGGTGCTACGGACCCAGAGGGGCATCATGCCCTGCCCAGCGCAGCTTCCTGCAACGCAACCACCCGGCGAGGCACACTTGGCTGCTGTCAGAAGCCCTCGGCCTCGCGACTTCCCCTCTGCAGGTGCACAACCCAGAGTACTTGAACAACACCGAGGTTGCCAGCATGGTGACAGACCACGACATCCGCCTGCTGGCCATCTCGCCGCACGTGGGCAACTATGCCAAGGAGGTGCTGGCAGCGCAGGGCGTTGAGGTGCGCAGGGCGGAGGCACGTGAGGTTTGCATCCCCGGGCCTTGGTATCAGCCAGCGCCAATGTTGTCGGTTCATTGGGTATTTCCTACATCTCCTGGCCTCGCCTGCCTGCAACGTTCTGGGTCCCGGCTTGGCGTTCTGCCCCGCGCCCGTGCCTCTCCCCTCGCACGCTGCCAGGCGTGAACTCTCCTGCGCCCCGCCTGCCTGGCACTCAGGCCGAGCTGGACTGGATCGCACCCATGATGCCCGTCATCTACCCAGAGGAGTGCACACCAGGCAGCTGGCAGTCGGTGCAGCCCGCCTGCGACCGCGGCAGCAAGTGGCAGGCGGAGGCGGCGCCAGCGGCGGTTGCCGACCCCTCCCAGCGGCGCAGCTTCTGCATCCAGGTGCGGCGCTGAAGACTCAGCCTGCTGTGCAGACTGCCATTGCCTTATCAATTCGGCGGTGCCTTGCACAGCTTCCCCACGTTGTCGCTTCGACCCTTGCTTGCCACACAAAGCAGGGAACAGAGGCTCACATACTGTATGCCACCAGCAGGCCCCCGCCGCCGCCCTCGCGCCCCCGGCCAAGCCCCCGCCCTCACCCTCACCTGCTCATCCCCCTGCAGGGCAAGGTCGACCCCGCGCGGCGCAACTACAACACAATTTTTGGCGAGATGCTGGCGCACAAGGAGGAGCTGCTGGCGCGCAACCTGAGCGTCGTCATCCTGGGCAAGGGCGGCGGCCGCAAGGACAAGTCGGTGGTGCAGATCCCGCAGGAGCTGGTGGACGCCGGCATGCTGGTGCAGTATGCCAGCCTGCCCTTCCAGGTGGGCGGCGCCGCAGCGGGGAGACAGGGAGTGTGTGGGGCTGTGTGCTGCCAGCGGGCACCCGCGCACTGCTGCGGAGGCCGCGCCGACCCTCTTGGCTCGTGGGCCGATGCTAGGGGGCAGCGGGGGGGTGAGGCGGGAGGCCGGGGAGGCGTATACACACGTTTGTTGACCCGTCGTTGCGATGGCAGAACGGGTTTCTGCACCAGCGCCTTATTGTGGGCGTGCGGTTGCCTGTCATCACCCCAGCTGACGGCCCGGGGGGCCTGCCGTATGCGGTGCAGGAGTACTATGAGGTGCTGCACTCGTGCATCGCGGTGGCGCCCGCCTTTGCCAACGACGCCTACTACATCAACAAGGGCTCCTCCTCCATCGGGGCCAGCCTCATCTCCGGCACGCCGCTCATCTCGCACCGCTACATGCTCAAGTCGTACAAGTGAGGGCGGCGCCGCGCTCGCAGCGGGGCACGCGCAGAGGTGTGGCATGTCTGGCTCCAGCGCACGTGCAGGCAGCGCTGGGAGCTGAGAGCGGGAGCAGGCAGCGTTGCTGGGACCTGGGGGCTGCCCACGCCGGCGCGCCTTCAGGTGCAGCAAGGAGCTGGCCTGCACTGTGGATGACCGTCCTGCAGTGAGCCAGCCCCCTGCAATTGTCGCCCCCGCCGCACCCCCACCCCCACAACACCCCACATCCCACCCCACTGGGCTCCAGCTTCCTGTGCCAGCCCCTGCGCCCGTCAGCCCCCACCCCACATCCCACCCCACACACACAATACCCCCCCACCCCCACCCCCACACACACATCCCACCCACACCCCACCCCACCCGCCCCCAGCTTCCTGGAGGAGAGCGCCGTGTTCCTGGCGGACGAGCCGATGACGGATGTGGAGGCCATGCTGTGGGTGCTGGGCCTGGACCCGGAGCTGCGCGAGGCCAAGCGCGTGGGCCTGGCCGCCCTGCGCGCCGAGATGTACGAGCGCAACCTGCAGGCAAGAGAGAGTGTGTGTGTGCGCGTGTGGGGGTTGAGTGGGTGCGAGAGAGGGAGGGAGGGCACAGCCTGTGGGGTGCGAGCAGCGCCCACAGGCTCGTCACCAAGTTTGGGCGTGCTGGTTTGCCCTGGCCGGGGTGCCAGCACCAGGTTGGTGGTGAATCGGGTGCTCCGCTGGGGGCTGTCAAATGTAGGCGCCATGCAGTTGTGCACGCTGGTGACTTGGCGCTCCCTCCGCCCGCGTCTGCATCACCTATATTGCAGGTGCTGCAGCGCATGCTTGGCGAGCAGTACATGTGAGCTGGGGCCTGCAATGCCTTTCTTCACTTTCTGCGCACACTGCCACGCGCTTGCCTACACCCCTGCCGCAAGTCCCTCCCCCCTGCCTGCGTCCTGTCGGTATGCTCGCACGCGCTTGTCGCTTGCGGACCCTGTCGTGCGCCCCACCATCCCTCCTCCCACCCCATGGGCCCCCGCTCTGCCTCAGGTACAAGCACCGGGTGTCGCATGGGAAGCTGAAGGGCCAGTACAAACCGCTCTATGTGGACATGAGCGTGCCCACAAAGTACTGGGGTGCAACTTCGATCATCAAAGCCCCCGCCCCTGCCCCCGCGGGGAGCGGCTCAGACAGCGTCGATGCCGGCGGCAGCGCTGCCAGCCCCGAGGCAGCCACAGGCCAGGCAGCGAGCGCGGCAGACGACGAGGAGGCTGCGGACGCAGGGCAGGCTGCAGGCGGCACGGAAGGGGCCAGCAGCAAGGGCAGCGGGAGCGCAGAGGGCAGCCGGCAAGGAGGCATCGACGGCCCCGGCATTCGTGGGGAGCGGCGGCGTCGGCGATGATGCTCAGCTGCCTAGCAACCTGAGCAGGGCGTGCCCATTCTGCCGCTGCCCGCTGTTGGAACAAGAGCATACCTTTGTCTGTGTGTATCTTTGATGCTGCTCTCCCTCAAGTACCGCCCCTTCCTCCTCTGATGCCCCCCCTGCTGCCGCCTGCTGCTCTGTCTGCCTTTGCTTCTCTCCCTGCTCTCACACGGCTCCAGACACCGCCATGTCAGAGGATGAGCCATAGTTCACATGCAACGCACGACACTGCCTGTTGGCGCGTAACCAACAGCTGTTGTACAAGGCAGAAGCAGGCTGGCGCGGTGAGGGCCGGCCCTCGGGGGTGGAAACATACGATAGCTGCATCATGCGACAAAGATCTTGCTTGACAAACCTTCTACGGTTCTTCACTAATAGCCATTCAGGCCTCGTGCAACCCTCACTGGGCAAAGAGCACCTCCACGCCGGTACCGCCTGCGGTGAGGTTGGCAGATGTGGTCTCCCAGCTCTCGCCAGTCCAGTACGGGGCAGCGCACACGGCCACGTTCTGCATAAACATTCCCAGGGAGGCGGCGAGCAGGCGGAGTGGATTGTTGGCCAAGCTTGCAGAGTGCGCTTCCAAGGCATGCTGGCAAAGCACCTGGCCATGCCGCCAGAGCCGCTTGCTCTACATGTGGGCGGCGCACCTCTGCGCTGACTTGCAGGCTGCCCAGCGCCCAGCTGCCATCCTCCAGCGGGAAGCGGCACGGCTTGGATGCATCCTGCTCCACCGAGTACATGCCGTCCAGCCTACAGGGGACAGCATGCGGCACGCAAACCGGCATTCAGATGTACGTCTGTGCATTCGAGAACTTGTGCGCAGCAGCAGGAGCAGAGGCGGTTGGGTCCCCTGGCCTGCAGGGCCGGCGCAGCACAGAAAGCGCGGCTCACCAGCTGCCAAAGGGCGCCCAGGCGGTGGAGGCTGCGCCCTCGCTGTCCACGTTGGCGCACACGCACAGGTAGTCAGACGTCTCTGCAGGCAGCGCAGCCAAGTGGGAGCTGTGCTGTGTGCGTGTCGGCAGGCTGGGAGGGCTGTCCCCAGGTGTCATGCACCTCTGGACGCCTGCCTGTGTTGGCAGCTGGGTGCACAATAAGCGAGCCGGCCCTGTATGCGATGCATATCTCACCAGCGTATCTGGTGCCGGGGTCGCTTGGCTTCACAACGTGGCACGACTCGCCGCCGCCCTTGGTGCCTGCGTGCCAAGAGCGCTGAGGCCAGCGTTAGCACTCGCGCCGGACAGGTGTCAGTGCCCCAGTTCTAGGCAAACATGGGCTTGGCTGCCGTTCTTCCTGCCAGCATGCACACTGTATGACACGTTGGCCGCCGGCGTAGCCGCGTGGCTGGCAGCAGAGGCTCACCAAACAGGCCCTCATCTCCATGCTCCCCAGGCCGCACAAAGCACAGCGTAGTGGCGCCTGCAGGGGGCATTGCTGTATGCATGCACTGTCTTGGGAGCAATGCGGCCAGGTGGCATTATTCTCTTGCACGGACAGAAACGCGGCAGCCTGGCGCCGACAGAGGTGCGCACCGCGGGTGGCGAGCTCGCGTCCCTGCTGCTGACGCCCACGCACCGTCATTCCCGCCATCGACAGCGGCATGCGGCCCATCGCCGTAATAGTCTGCTGTAGCACACGTGTGCCAGCAGTCCATTGTGCCCTCCTCATTTGGCACAACAGTGGGGAAGGCGAGGTAAGCGTGCGCGCCAGTCGAGAGGAGGCACACCGCCGCCAGGCAGGCGGCAGGGACCAGACGGACGCCGTGCATTCCCCTGTTGAGAGAACGTTTCACTTGCAAGGCTTTTGAGGCGCTGAGAAGAGCGCAAGCCGCAGGCAACAACGGTAAGGCGGGGGTGGGTCGGTGAGGCGGCGCACTTCGAGAGAAATGGACTTGGACATGCGATCAACAGAGTCGCAGTCCCGGTTGCGATTGTCAAAGCAGCAGAACGCGCAAGGTGAACGCGCCCGCAGATGCCCCACACGTTCGGAGCTGAAGGGAAGGGCTCGCTGGCGGTGGTCGTCAGGTAAGCCGTGCGATCACATGTTTGTGCACGAAATTCCAGTGTGCATGCCAGTCACGGCGAGCGTTGCAGGTGAAAGGGCTGCCTGTTGCCATTACTGCGCATCGTTGGCGGCGCCGCCTGCGCACGCAGATGTGTTCTGCATGGCCGCCCTCTGAGCACACGCTCGCATGTCGACTTGCCGTTGTAACAATCCTTCTTATGTCGTCACAGGCCGGTTCGTCCAGGGGAACTTATCAGCAGGAAGATCGGCATGTGCTCTGCAGTAGGTGCAAGGTGCTCCGACGCCGGCCCGACAGCGCGCGTGTTCGTAGGTCCCCAATCGACTGGCCTCCCCAACACTGCCAGCCTGCCAAGTGCATGTCCCCACAGCAAAAAGACCAGCAGTTGAGGAATTTAATGTTCTTCCAGCTGCAAGTCTTGTAGGTTGTCCGTCTGCCTTGGCAGGCCCCACCGTGGCCACACAAGCAATGGAGCGGGGGCTGCAGTGTTGCATGGGGTACTGCACCAGCAGAATTCAAGCGACCGATGGCATGCCCTCTGCTCAGACATGCAGAACTAGAGTTTCGAATGCACATGAGGTTGATTTAAGGAGGATGAGTGGCACTGGCCGTGGTGCGGCCCCTAGCGCGGCATGGCGGCGTCATGGCGCGTCAGCTGCCTTAACCGAGCTACTGCTCAACCCCTGGAACATTCTCGCGCTGCTGTTCTTCCTGGTGCTCTACACAGGATCCACGTTCACCTAGCCTTTCGCTTCCGCCGAACTCTGGCACTCTTCACACAGCCCAACACAGCCCGGGGACTGCGGGGCACGCGAGCCACCCCCGGACCGCGATTTCCGGCATTCAAGTGAGCAATAATGAAGGGGGAGAAGGGAAATGCAGGGGCCTGGGAAAGGCTCAACCGGAGCTGGAAGTTGGGGGACCCACCTACCACTGGTGGCCCTGGTCCCACGTGCTTCAATCTCGCCCCCGCAGCCTTCTGAACGCTGCGGACGCGGCCGGCGATGTTCATGAGCATCGACAGCTGCGAGGCAAGAACAGGTCTCGCGCCGGCGGCCCAAGCGCCGGCGGCCCAAGCACCGCAGCCGCCTCAGCTCCGCTGCCTGCTTCCAGCCCCCTCGAGCGCCAGGAGTTCCTCATCTTCCCTGGGCAGCGTGGGCGATGGCAGCAGCTCACCCGGCACGCCTGCCATTGCAGCGTGCATGCCGAGCTGCAGCATGCTGACCCACAAGTGCCCTGCTGGCGTCGGCAGCCCGCCGCCTGCACAGCGACAGCAGGAGGTCACCAGCTTTGACACCCTGCTGGCGGCGGCGCAGCTGGCGCAGTCATGCCAGTCCGAGCTGGAGCAGGCCTACGCCGGCCACACTGGGGGGCGCCTGCCTGGCTCCGCTGCCGGTATCCCAGCAATTTACGCCAGGTGTGCAAAAGTGTGGAGGCAGCAGGTCGTCGAGTGCTGCAGCTTGCACAGCCCACCCTGTTACAAAGGGGCAGTCTGCCTCCCATGGCAGCGCCCCGTGTGCCCTGGCCGTGCAACCCCTCCCGCCAGCCGCATAACCAGACGCTGGGTGCCCGGCCGTGCCTGGCCTGCAGTGTGCCCACCCCGCTGCCACGCGCTCTGATCGAGTGTGGCGTGTCGTGCGTGCTGAGCCATCTTTCGTTTGAAGACCAGCAGCGTCTGGAGGAAGCGCGGGCCTTCCTCGCCGCCATCTGACTGCCCCGCCTCAGGCCATTGATGTGATATCACGGCAAGCCTCCGCGCCTGCCCGCCGCAGTCGCGCATCGCAGCATCTGCAGACCAGCTGGCGTCCCTCCACCCTGACCTCGACGGCTTTTAAAGCAGCCTCATCTGACTTTGACACCTCTCCCGTGCTCCTGCCTGCCTGCTCAATTTCATCTGTTCCGCTCGATTGGAGCCTGCTTGTCCCCGACCGCAAGGAACAGGCACTACAGCCCGCTGCCACCCGTTGCGTTGGCGTGTCAGGTGCTGACTGGAATGAAGCCCGATCAAAAAAACCTAGACCGAACCTAGCCCGAGGGAACTCAGCCCCCGCAGTGGCTCACCTTTCCTTTCATTGACCGTCCTCTTTAGTACCTTTCCTGCTGTGTCCCCTCCCCCTGGCCGGCTTGCTCACCGCTACGCAAATTTGTGCGCCAGATGAGCAAATTCACCATGCGGCCAGTCTTCTGCCCCACCCGATCTCTTTGATCGCTCTGTGGATCTGCTGCTCCCAGGCTCGGTGCCTGCCTCAGCATCTCCTCCACTATACCTGCCCTTCCACATTTCAATCGAGGACTGATTACTTTCTCCACATACTGCCTTAGCTGCCCAGTTCTGTCCCTGCTGCACTCCTGCCTTGGGCCTACCTAGCGCGCCCCATGGGCCTCAGCCCTTTGTGTACCCACAGAGTCGGCATGCGACATTGCGCAATGTCATGCCAGACGTGCTCACTCCATCAGCTGCGGTGCGCTGTGAGTGGAAGCCATTTGTGTAATCAATGCACGCTGCTCCATCCCTTGTTCCGTCATGGCATGAGGTGTGGCTATCAGCAATGGCTGCATGGTTTTTGCAACTTTGGTTGGCACACGTATATGACAGGCTCGGCACACAAAGCAACATATCTTCATCCTCTCATGTACTGTAGTTAGTACGCAAGCAGAATCGTGCTGATGCCGCCACCGCCGTGTGTAGTACACGGTGGGCAGGAGCAACTTCACCAAAAGGTCCATTGCTGAGGAACTCCACCCCAGGTGACCAGTCGTGAGTTACTTTGCCGGTGGTGGCACGCGCAGCATCGCCTAGACACACTGCCTTGCAAAGATCAGGCGCCCGACGTCGGGCGCCGGCGCCGATAGCTGGCACATTTGGCATGACAGATCCCACTGTTGTCGAAGCTGTCTGAGACTAAATCGACGAACCACAACTGTCGTTTTCGTCCTTGCAAAGCCGCCAGTGGGCAGTGAACAAGCGTGTTGCTTTGTTGGGACGCGACTTTCGCGACGGTAACAGGGACGGTAGGAGGGAACGGGCACGCCCGTGCGTCCTGCAGGCTGGTTCATGCAATATTGCCCTGCAATATGAGCTGGAAACATCATGCAGCTGCACGGGGCAAGGCAAACAGGTTGGCAAGGTAACGGCTGCCGCTGGCAGGGACCGTCACCATACATGCGGCACCTCCAAGTCATCATCCCGCACAACCCTCCCTCTGCCTGCAGACCCCACATCCCGCCCTCATGAGCCCTCCAGCGCTGAATGCTGCCCAGCAAGGATGTTGTGCCGGCCACCCACCGCCGCTGCGCCGCAGTGCTGCTGCGGGAGTTGAGGAAACGGCAGCTGAGAGTCCGGCGCCCTCATCGCCCCTGCACAATGAAGCAGGCCATCGCAAGCGACCTCGCGTGATGGGCAGGCCTGACAGCACACTAGAGGCACTGGCTGCTGCCGCCGAGGCTTGCTGCAAGGGGGAGGCCGATGGAGGGGCGGACACCACTGCCAGCTGTACCGCAAGCGCCAGTGCAGGCAGCCGCGAGGCTGGCTTTCCGCGGCCAGCACCCACTGGCAGCGTGGAACTGCCCAACTGGCAGCTGGGTTCGCTCCCTCCCGCAGCCAGGTGAGAAAGGGCTGTGATCGTTCCTTCCAAAAGGCGTGCGTGTGTGCATTCCAGGCCTTCCGCTGTTGACAGGCCTACCAGCCTGCTGTACAGCTAGCCTGCTTCGTTGCTGGCGGCCCTGTTGGGTCGGCAGGCCTGCCATTGTGGCTGTAGCTGTCTTTTCTTCCTGTCCTTAGCCCAGGCCTGCTTGTAATGAACGCTCACGTTGCCCGCCTGGAGTGGAGCCAGGTCTGGACTGAACAGCCGCTTCCGTTCTTCACAGGGGCCGCACCCCACACTTCTGGCCACCCCCTGCAATGCAGGGCCCGCCTGGCCGCCACCATGGCGCGTCGAATCTCGGCGGCGCTTGCTGCGCTCCCTCCTGATGACATCGAGCGCCTGAACGCAGCCAGGGCCTTCCTGGCATCCTTCTGATCCGCCCCGTGCGGCAGCATGGTGCCCAAGTGCACTTCCAGCAGGCTGCGTACGCAGCTTGCTGTTTGCACACCGCAGGTTGGATGCGTGTACCATACACATAGGGTGGCAGGCTTGCCTGGCCTGTATCATCAAAGGCTCAATGCCCCTCTGACCTCTTCTCACCTCATTATGTTCAAAGGCAAACGAACCGCATGTTTTGTCCTGCAAAACTGTTTTGTGGGCTCTTCTTGAGAGCCTGCTGGAGTATCCACAACGCTGCTATGCACTTTTTCTTTGACAACTGGTGCCGAACCTCCATATTCCCTCTTCACTTTTTTTGCAACTGCATGCACAAACCCGGGCAGCGCAACCTGCTGCAGCAATGTTTTCTTCCCTTCGCACAAGCATGGCCGCCTGCTATGAATGCAATCCCACATGAGTTCGACTGTGAGCTCGAAAGCTGCATTGCATTGTCGAAGGTTGCAAAGGCCAGGTGTAGTGGTAAGCAAATCCGCTGGCAGGCGGGAACACGGCGCGCACGCACATTGGATGGCATGGGCAGACAAGAGGAGAAGAGGTATAATATGGACCAACATGGGACAGGCATGGGATGTTGCATGCGTCTGTTCTGAGCTCCAAGCAGGCGCGGGTGCCGGCGCTGCAGTGCCTCGACCGCCGGCGCCGGCCGCCCGGCGCCGGAGGTCCTCAGGCCGGGATGCAGCGCCGAATAAACGCCTCCACCTCAGCAACGCCGCCCTTGTCGACAGCTGCATGGCATGACAGGAGAGGGCCGCAAGCATGGGCTCAGGCTGTGTGGAACGTGCATTACCCGGACCAGGCATGCCCAGGGGGCAGTGCCGACGAGGCCCCTCCTGCCAACCCAGCGCTCCCGGTGCACTGCCGCGACAGCCGCTGCACCGACAGGTGCCGCCACAAGTGTTGGCTTCATGCACGCGCGGCTCTAAGAAGCAGCGCCGTGCCTGCGGGCCCGCACCTGAGACGCCGACAGCAGCGACCCTCACGCCGCGCGCCCGCGCGTGCGACTCAAACGTGAAGGGTTCCCCGGGCACCCCCAGCTGCGGCGCGTCCCCTGCCTTGCCGCCGCCCACGTCCCCAAGCGCGCCGCGCGTGCTGCGCAGCTGCAGGGGAGGCGAGGGCGGGGAGGGAAGGGCGGCAGTGCTGTGGCAGGGAGCAGCAGCCCAACCGCTGCCCCGCAGCGCTGGGCACATGGAGCGGGGGGCTGGGAGCAGTGAGTGGTGTGCCCACATGGTGCAAGCTGCGAGCAGCGGTACTCCCCAGGCTGCTGGTTGCTTCATCTTTGCGCGAAAGGAGGCTGCAGATTCATTCTTCCTTCCAAAATAGCAGACACTGTCACCTGGGGACTGACCTGTCGGGTCTGCCTGAGCATGCCAGACTTTGAAGGAAACTGGTCCAACAGAACTCTGATGAACAGGGCCCCAGTCCGAGAGCTCTCC
>KQ482066.1:811440-833178 GCA_001430745.1 Auxenochlorella pyrenoidosa | reverse complement strand
GGGCGCTGGAGCGCGGCGAGGAGCGCCTGCGCGAGCGCCTGCACCCCGACCCCTACATCGGTGAGGCGCCCTCGGCATCCACTCCGCCTCGCACCTTATTTGCCCTCGGCATCCGCTCCACTCCACACAAGGAAGCCGCGTTGGCGCATTGGGCCCCGGCTGCAGGCGCCTGCGACGCCAGGGTTTGCTGACACTCCTCCCCCCTTTCTGCCCTGCCAATCCCCGCAGTGCCGTACCGCCCCGGCGGCTCCATGTACGCGCGCAACCCGCCCTTTGACCCCTCTGTGCACATCCACCTGGACTTTGGCCGCGAGGGCGGCCACTGAGCCGCGCCCGTTGGCGGCGCCGCGCAGCCCAGCTTGCTGGCTTGGCTGTCTGCCTGGGCGCCAGGCCCGGGTCCCGCCTGGAAAGGCTTGGCAGTGTCCGGCGACGCACTCGTTGCTGCCATGCAATGAACGCCACGGAGGCATGCGGCCTGAGGCTGCTCCCTCCCCTTGTAAACCCAGAGCGTCGTCAATCGCAGCAAGGGCGGCCACAGAGCCGGGCTGGGAGCTGGCACACCAGAATGTCTTCACATCTGGGAGGTCGCGTTGAAGAGACCCCGCTTCTGATGAAGCTTGAATTCGAGGACTATATGGAAGCAGGCTGAACATTCTCAGGTTGCCTGCCTGGGTTGATGTACACATTAGTATGGCATTTTGCAGTGTTTTCATGCCAATGGGGCGGATTAACGGAATGGCAAGCACTGCACGCTTCTATGCAAGGCGCACCGGAGGTGGAACAACAAGGCTTTGCTCACTCACAGGCCATGCTTGCTTGCAGCATATGCAGGCTATGCAGGCAACAACATGCACACCGCAGCGGGTTGCAGGGCGCCGCTCTCCAGGGCGCCGGGTAATGTACATGTTCATGCATTCACACTGCGTGCCTTTAGAAGCCGCGGCGGCCGATGCCCACCACGCAGGCCGGCTCGTGGCCGTGCTTGGCCAGCATGCGCTGCCGCAGCTCTTCGGGGTACTCCATCGCCACTCCGTAGAGCGAGTACATGACGTCGATCTCCGGGGGGGTCACCTCCTCGGCTGCAGCGCATGGGGCAAGCGGCAGGCATGGCCCCAGGGGCCTGAGTGCACCTGCACTGCCAGGGCCGCTGGTCTGAGGCCGCCCATGGCCGCGCAACGAGGGCATGCAGGGGAGCTGCTGGCACCAGCCTTTGCTGACGGCCGTGTCTTGGGTGCGCCATGCTGCCCGGACGTGAGGGTTGTGCAGCACCAGGCGCGTGGGGAGAGTGCCCAGCCCCGGATCGCGCAGGCGCACCCGTCTCCCAGCCAAAGCCGCGCAGGAAGGCGGGCACGTCGTGGTGCACGCCAAACTTGATGGCCGTGGCGGCCGCCTGCACGCCCGAGCTGCGCCGCATCTCGTCTGCGGTTGGGGGGGCGGCGTGCAGGGCGGCGCGGCGCGGGCCCGGCCTGAGCGCACGCAGGCTGCTATTGGCGGCTGGTGGTCGCCCAGCGTGGGTGATTTCTCCCTAGCGGGGGCGCTTGCTGCAATGCCAGCGCCGGCCGTCGGCGGGCCCCACTCCAAGCCCAGCCCACGCTCCTCCCAGGCCCGCCCCGCCGAGGCCATTGCCCCACCAGAGGCATCGATGCTCGTGGAAGGGTCAACGGTCGCCGTCGCATCCGCGGTGGTCGGCGCCGGCGGCTCCCGCCCGGCCGCGCGCACGTCGGCCTGGGCGCGGGCGGCGGCCGCAGCCACTGACTCTTGGATCATCTCCACCATTCCTGCAACAGAGAGGTGACGGGGGGCAACGTGGGCCCACCATCGGCAAGGTCGACGGTGGTTCTCGGCTTTGGGAGCTACATTAACTGCTTTGCAGTCTGGAGGCGGCGCAGCATGTGAGCGTCACGCTGCTGATTGCTGCCGGCCTTCTTCTCGCCCGTGCGCCCTGGCACATCTGGCAGGGGCTCTTGCAGCGTGCAGGCCGGCACACGCCCTTGCTGCGCAACGCGTGAAGCGACTCCTCGTGCGCCGGCCGCACCCGCATTCATGACGGTGCCCACAAAGGCGGAGCAGGGCGTCCCAGCCGAGGCCGCCTGGACAGCCTTCATGACCATGTTGACGGCCCGCCCGTCCAGGTAGTAGATCAGGGCAACTGGGGAGAGAGGGGAAAGGCAGGGAAGGGAAGGGTTTTAGCGGGGGGGGGTGCGGCTGCCAACCATTTCATTCACGCGACGGACGCACCGAGGCGAGGGGCAGCGTGCAGTCGCAAGCATCAACAGGCCGCAAGGCAGGGGTCACAGCCAGGCAGGGGTCACAGCCAGATGCAAACAAGAGCGCCGCATTGCAGCGGGGCAGGGCGGCGCGCCGCGCCCGCATGCGCTGGCCACTGCTTCTCCCTACCCCGCTCGGACAGCGCCCCCGCCTGGCCCCTCCCTCCTAGCACTCACAGGCCACCCAGATGGTAGGCTGGGCGGGGTCCCACCCGTGCGCCTGCAGCGCCCCTGCCAGGTCGCCCTTTAGCATGTGGCAGACCACCGGCTCATAAGAGCCCACACGCAGCGGGTGCGCCGCGCCCGCCGCCCCCGCCGCCCCGCCGTTCCCGCTGGCGTGGCCGCCCTCACCGCCGCCGCCGCCTGCGCCGTTGGCCTGCCCCCGCAGGTCGCAGTGCGGCTCCTGCGGGTGCGTCTCAGCGCCCGCGGCCTCCAGCAGGGCCGCCTTCTCCTCCAGCACAGAGGGCAGGTCGACATCGAACCAGGCGACGTTGGAGGAGAAGGGCAGGCGCCAGGGGCGCGTGCCGAAGCCGCAGCCTGCGGGGGGGCGCGCGTGGCGCCTGGGGGTTGGCCGGGGAGAGCGCTGCACTGCATGCTGCCTGCGGCTCGTGCAGAGGGGCGCGGCCGTGGTGACGCACCACGAAGCGACAGCCTGGCCAGCAGACTGCAGGCACCAGCCTGCTGCACCCACCCAGCCACACAGGTTTGCTACACCCCGATGGCCACCCAAGAGCAGCCGCACTCTCCGGCTGACAGCTCAAAAGCCCTGCCAGCCAGGCACTCTCACCCAGGTCGACAATCTGGATGCGCTCGCACCCGCCGCCGGTGCGCAGCCGTTGCTTGCGGATGGAGTGCACCAGCCACAGCAGCTCGTCATCAACGAACTTGTCCACCGCCACGCCCCGGATGGCCAGCGGCAAGTCTGCAGACGGCTGCACCCGGCTGCCAGGCGCAGGCTTGGCTTTGCCCGCCTCGGCGGCCGCCAGGGTGGCAGCCAGCGCGCCGCCGCACAGTCTGCAGGCCTGCGCCGCCTCTGGCCCCGAGGGCGGGAACATGGACAGCAGCAGAGGGTCTGGGGCGAGGCTGCGGCGCCTGCAGGGAAGGAGAGTGGCAGGCTGCTGGGCGT
This sequence comes from Auxenochlorella pyrenoidosa, assembly GCA_001430745.1. Classification (NCBI taxonomy): domain Eukaryota; kingdom Viridiplantae; phylum Chlorophyta; class Trebouxiophyceae; order Chlorellales; family Chlorellaceae; genus Auxenochlorella; species Auxenochlorella pyrenoidosa. The sequence goes on along the minus strand of KQ482066.1, from coordinate 829,785 downwards.
GCTCGGATTGGCAGCCTTGGATCAGGAGATGACCTTGATGAAACGCTCACTGCAGCGGGGCTGGGCCCAGCCTTGCCTGCTGGCCTCGTGCACCCGTGGCAGCGCGTAGGCCGTGGCATTTTGGACGTGGGCATCTGCAGCGGCGCCTGGCGTCATGGCGGGTCTGGCCCGAGCCTACGGAGTGTGGCACCCATGAGGTGCAGGTGCAGGTGTCAGGGAGGGTGCCGCACCGATGCAGGGCGAGCGAGGTCATGAGCTCTTCCTTGCACCCTCGAGGTTCAAGTTGAAGCATGCAATCACAGGGGCCACCCAGCGTAAGATGTGCAGAGGTGCGTTGTGTTCAAACGGCAGGTGCTGAGCGGCGGCGGCGGGAGGTACTGCAGGACCCAGGCCCACACCCAGGGTGGCGCCGACATGTGTGGATAGCTTGATAGCATGCAGGGCGGGCGGGAGGCCCTGGAGGCGAACGCACTGAGAAGACGCGAAGAGGCGCACGCATGGCTCTCCCGACAGCCTCGGGAACCTGCTTCCAGCCCAAGCAAGTGATCACTTCTGATCGAGACGACGGAAAACGCATTTGCATCCTCGCAGGGGTTTTCACTGCCCAGTCAGCAGAGCATGTTGGGCAGGGCCCTCGCAAGCATTGGTTTCGTGCACCATCAATCCAATCTGCTGCCTTTGAATACAATGTCGGCAACGATCGCTGCATCTGCGTGGCCTGTGTTCGCACAGCTGGACGCTCAGCGAAAAAAGCGGCGCCTAGCGGCACCCAATGCTAGCATCGTCCTGCGATCTAGAGTAACATCAGCTCAGGCTGGAGGCCAAGAGTCTGCAAGTGGGGGTTCCGACGCCGAGCCTCCGCCCACTGCTAACAAGCTAGCTGGCATCGTCAGGCAAGTCCAAATCTAGACAGACTATACTCAGCACAGATCTTGCCAGCACAAGTGTGCATTCCAACCCCCGTCGACCGCGCCGCTGGCGCCGCCCTCCTGCCTGCTGGCGCTGCCAGGCGCGGCCTTGGTATCAACGCACGATGGAGCACAGAGCTGATGCATGCTGCAAACCTCTGCTGCAGGCGCAAACAGCAGGAGGTGGCGGCGCAGCTGCAGGAGCTGGGAGAAGAGGCGCTGGAGGAGCGGCTCAGGAGCGCGACCAGCAGCCCGGCGAGACCGCCGCATCGACTAACGGAGCTGATCGCCACGATAGTGCCGCAGGCTAGTGCTGCCGCAGCGCGTCCTCACGTGCCTGTCAGGGCGGCTGCGTGTGCAGCTGCAGAACACAAGGGCACTGGTTGCCTGCCCACCCTGCCGCTACGCCCTGCTGCAAGCAAGCCCTCGTCCTGCTCAGCCCCCCAGTGGTGCAGCGCCCAGCCCACGCACCCACACCTCCTCCACATGCTGCAGGGCCGGCCCGTCCTGGTCCTGGAGCTTGCGCGCAGCCCCGAAGCGCCCAGCTCAGAGTCGCTCGGCCAGCTGGCTGCGGCGCTAGTAGCGGCAGGGGCCGACGCCCTCGCCGTCAAGACAGATGCTGCCGACACGCCAGAGCCCTTGAAAGACCTGCTGGCAGTCAGCCGCAGCGCCGGGGAGGCCGCCAAGCGGCGGCAGCCGCGCGGGGGGGCCATGGCGGCGGCGGCGGCGGGCGGGCTGGGCGGCGGGCCGACGGCGGCAGAGCTGGGAGTGCCGGTGCTGCAGCGCGACTGGTACCTGGTGCGTGTGGCAGGGGCTGGTGCAGGCCTGGCGTGGTGAGGGTGGCGTGGTTTGCAGGCGGGCCTCCCTTGCGGACAGTATTGGGGAGCGGCTCGGCGACGATGTTGTGTGCCGTTGGCGTGCAACTGGCAGCAGGGTTGAGCAGGAGGAGTGGATGCGTGCAGACAGCATGCAGTCTTGTCCTCCCACCCAGGCAGTTGCGTGCAATCCTGCACGCGCTCCTCGCCCCCCCAACCCGCAAGCCCTCGCCTCCCCGCACCCCCCCGCAGCACCCCATCCAAGTCGTGGAGGCAAAGGAGGCGGGCGCGGCAGGCGTGATCGGCACGATTGCCAGCGTCACTTCCCGGGGGACCCCGCTGATGTCCTCCTTTGCATCTGCTGTCGGGTGCGGCGCAGGCAGGCGGGGGGGGAGGCGACTGGGGTGCGGCTGCCTTCGACAGCTCGGTACAGCCGAGAGCTGCCCAGGGCGAGCAGCGCACCCGCAGCCGTTCCTCCCTCTGTTTTCGGAACAAGACCTTTGCCCACTCGCGGCGTCCACCGTCTTGCAAATGCGCTTGCAACCTTCACGCTTTCCATCTTTTTTTTGTAACTTCCTGCAGCCTGGACTGCCCGGTGGAGGTGGTGAACATGCAGGAGCTGCAGGCCATGGAGCGCTTCCAGGTGGGGCCTCGGGCCAGGGCGCGCACATTTTGTTGATGCCATCGTGGCTTCCATGGTACGATCAATATTCGAATCCCATTTCCTTTCGGGCCTGTATGACCCCAGCCTAAATTTGGGGTGCCTACCAAAACATTTTTTGGGGGGGCGGGCGGGCCTTTCACGGAACGAGGCGCGCAGCTGCCCGGCCTGCCCCTGGCCCCTCGGCTGTCTGCCCTGGGCTGCTGTGAATTTTCAGCGGCCGCGGCCCGCCCCAGCTCAAACCACTCCCGGCCTCTGGTGCAGGTGCCCTTCTTTGGCATGAACCTGTCGGTGGGGCTGTCTGTCTCGCTGCAAGGCTTTGGGCTGCAGGTTGCCAAGGGTGAGGCTGCATGGATGCACAGCGTGCGCTGGGGACGGGCCGTCCGTCCGTGGCCGGGCGCCAGCAAGGGCGCCATTGAGGTGGGGGCCGGGAACAGCAACTGGGCTGGCATGGCTGCTGCTGTGCTGCAGTGCACACAGGTTTCGTCCGCTTTTGACCTGGTCTCCCATCAAGCGTGCTTTGTGGCTGGGCGGGTGCCGCTGCAGGCCTGCTTGGGGAGCTGCCGTTTGGAGCCATCAGCATGGTGGGAGCAAAGAGGTGAGCCTGCGCATGCCCTGCTGCTGGCCTACCCCATTACCAGCATGCCACGCCCCTGCCCCACCGTCAGCACAGAATGCAAGATGCACCACACTTGACGCTCTGCACTCTACACCACGCCTGGCCACCCTAGCATCGCGCAGCGCGCTCGGTGCTGCCTGCCGCGGTACCCAAGCAGCACACCGCATCGGCCACCCCACCCCCACCCACCACCCAACCCATCCCACTCCTCCCTGCTGCAGCATCGAGGAGGCACGGCAGGCACGGCTGGCCGGCGCCGACAGCCTGCTGGTCAAGTGGGAGTTGGTGCAGCAGTACGCCCCCGACCGGCTGGGCCTCCTGCTGGAGCAGCTGCGGGATGCGACCAGCGGGGACGACTGAGCGCCGCGGCCGGGGGTTGCAGCTGCAGGCCGAGGTGCCCGGCACGCCCCATTCCCGGATTACTATTTGTTCCCCCGAACCCTGTGGATATCTTTCCAATTCTACACAACGCTCTGTAAACCTTGCGGTCTGGGCAGCGACGCCAACTTGTTGGACGTGTGCAGGTGAGGTGCTGGCGGGCAAGCATGCGCATGCGAAGGGCCACCGTACGCCTGAAACCGCCGGAGGTCTGGGCAGGCTGGGGTTGGGTCTGGCTCTGCAGTGCTGAAGTTAAGCCTTCCATGTTGTTGGGTGGGACCCATGGCTTTCTCAGCAGAGCGCTGCGCAGGGTGGGCCCGCGGCAGGCACGGTATTGTGCTCACCTCAGGCTGCGTACCGCTGCGATGTCGCTGCGCTGCAGGGGGCTGGCGCGTCTCATTGCTGGCTCCAAACCCTCCCATTCCTCACCTCCCTCCTCTGCCGGCTATGTCGACCTGCTTAGGGTGCCACCCAGGCCAAACCCCTGGAGCCTGGTGTGCCGGAACCTGCAAGGCGGCAGCCAGCTGCTAGCTGCGCGGCTGGCAGTCCTGCAGACCAGCGACCTCATTGCGCACACGCGCCCCATTGTTGCACCGCTTCCAAAGCGCTCTTTCGCCTTCAATACGCGAACGCTACTCCCGAAAGCTTCAAACCCTGACGGGCACGCAAGCCCCGACCTTGCCGTCCCCCGCCAAGCCCCCGCCGCGCTCGCTTTCACAGAGAATTGACGCTCAAAGTCATCCAGGAGCCGAATGAGGCTGCTGCTGGCGCTGCTGCTGGCGCTGCTCCTCGATGGAGGGGCTGCCAGGCAAGGCTCCAGGGCCATGTTTGCTGGTAAGGCGTTTTAGCCCTGCCTTCCGCCCTGAGTTCACAGTGCAAGAGTAGATGTGTCAGGTCTGCGGTACGCGCGGGCCACAGCTGTGGGGTTGTACCAGTGCACCAGTACCGGCGCTGCCGTCGCCGCCACCGCCGCCGCCTGCACCTGCACATCAATCGTGCACCCCTCCTGCCTGCAGGCACGACTCCAATGGTGAGGCGACCTTTCGTGGTCAACAGACAGGCGGAGGAATGAGTGCAATCCTGGGTTGGCTGCAGGCGAACCCATCGCAGCCGCCGTTGCTGCTGCTGCTCGCGGTATCCCGGCCTTGACAAGGCCACACATGTGTTCGGTCTGACCTGTCTTCCAGCTTTGGGTTCAAGGTCACACACCCACCCCCTGCCATGCGCTGCAGTCCTGGGCCGGCGTGATGTGCACGGAATAGGTAAATCCATTGGGTTGCCTCACACTGCCCGCTAGCCTGCCCCGTAGGGTGCAGAGCGCTCTCCTCGCCTTGATAGAGCCCGCACGCGTCCAATCACCATGTGCGCAAGCCTTTCCACACCATGCACCTCCATCGACAACAACCGGAGCTTGCTCTGCAGCGCCTATGCGGCCCGCCACCCCTATTCTAGGCTCCTTGCACATTGCCGACCCTGAACTCTCCATGGTTTGCACGCTGTGCAGGCACCACCCCTTCGACTGTCATGCTCGAGCGCGTGATCAATCCAGGTGACGTGTGATGCCTCAGCACGGCTCAGCCGGTGCCGGGACGGGTGCCCTGCATATTAACAAATGACTTCCCATGCCGGCTCTGCGGCTGCCAGCAGGGTGGCTCTATCACATGTCCACGCTGACAGGTCATTCTTGCCTCCCGCCGCTGGTTGCCTGCCGTCCATGCAGGCCGCACCCTGCTGGACGTCACTGAGCCCGTGTACTCGTACCCCTACCCCATCTGCTGTCCTGCGGGCAAGACCCTGTGCACCACAGCCTTCGTCTGGCCCGTGAACCCAACCACCCTGGTGCCTGAGCCCGCCGAGAACCAGCCCTGCTGCCGCCGGCTGCCAACCAACCGCCCCGGCCTGACGACCCCCACCGGGAACGAGGCGTGCGTGCCCGCCTCGGCGCTGCAGAGCCCCCTGCCGGCCGGCCTGATCATGGGTGATGAGCGGCTCGACCCCTCGTACTATTACGTGGCCTGCAAGAAAGGTTGGCGTGGGGTTGTAGCAGGCGCCATGTGCAAGCTGCCCTGAGAGAGGGGGGCTCTGGGCCTGGGTCCCCAGAAGGATTGGCCCTTCTTGCAGCTGCATGCTCGTCCATCAGTTGGCCCAAAAGTGGTGACTGCCCTTGGTCTGCACGTCAGGTGGTGGGCCCTGCTCCTCGACGTGGCCCCCTCTTGATCCATATGCATGCTCCCTTCCCTGTAGGCAAGTGCCTCTGCAGGCAGGGCAACGCGAGGCAGTGCGTAGACAACAACGGCAAGCCCACCTGCGTGCTGCAGCTGGGCAACACCAACCCCCTCATCGGCCCTTTCAATCAGTACAGCCCTGGCGGCGCCTGTGAGTTGCTGGCAGAGCGCAGGCGGGATGCCGCCTCAAGGCTGGGCATAATGCAGAGCGTGGCGGGTGGATGCTGCCAGCCACATGGAGGGGTCGACATTTGCAAAGTCGAACTGTGCTGGCTTAGAGTCCTGGCCGCTTGCCCGCTACTCACCTGCAGGCTGCCGCAACGGATTCAGGGACTGCAACGGCCAGGCCAACGATGGCTGCGGTAGGGCTGCACGGCCTGCTGGCGGCGCCACCACAGCGCACTGCTGGAGCTTCCGTGCCTTGAAGCAGCCCGCCTGGGGCCTTGTCGCCGACCTGCATGACGGCCTCCACCCTCCCAACTCCCTGCAGAGGTGGACATCATGAATGACGAGAAGAACTGTGGGTGCTGCAGTGTGGAGTCGCCCCTGGGCTCTGGCACTTACACCTGCCGTTGCGGCGACAACGAGATGTGCAAGGCGGGGAAGTGCGGCTGCCGCTTCGGCTTCAAGCCCTGCATGGATGGGCTGAAGCCAAAGTGCATCCCCAAGGGTGCGCGAGGGTTTAGCGGGGGCCTGTGGGGTCTGATACCAAGCATGCATTTCTGGTTTAGGGCCGTGGCATGTGTGCCCGTGTGTGCTTATTTGCAAGTTTGCCTCCTGCTGTGTGCTGGCATAACCTGCTGCGCTCTCATCACCTCCTCCGAGCCTCACACCCCTTTCTTCACTACCGCCCACCTGCAGACACCTGCTGCCCCGCCAGCCAGGCAACCGACTGCCCCGGCCAGCACGACCACTGCTCAGGCGTGGGCGGGCAGTGCATGTGCGACGTCGACCCCACCGGAGGTCAGCTGCCTGCTGGCGCTCCACTATTGCAATGCAGCACGCCCCTGCACCAGCACTGTCCAGGAATACTTGCCGTTGAATTGTGCGGACTTTGTTGCTTAGCAAACTCGCACAGAGAGCACTCTTGCTCCGCTCCTCGCCTGCTGCAGAGACAGTCTGGGCAGACTGCGTGACCGACAACCCTGCAGCACCAGAAACCATGGGGTGAGTGTAGGTTGCTGTAGTTTCTGGCCAAGAAGCCACGGTTAAATGTTCTTCACTGCCCTCTGCTTCCAGCCGTGTCGTACTGATTTTGCCTTGCCCACCATCTATGAAGCCACTAAAGTTGTATGCAGCGGACGTGTGCCACCATAACGTCCTTCTGGTGCAGACACAGCAAGGCCGCCGGCCCCACGCAAAGCTGCTTTGCAGGTGCGAGACAGACCTGCAGACATCCGACCAGCACTGCGGCGCGTGCGGCAACGACTGCGGCTGCGCCAAGCGGTGCGAGGAAGGAGACTGCGTCTGCGACACCCCAAGTGAGCTTCATACAATCTGTTGCAGCAGCTTCGTGGGCAATGTACAGGACAGCTGGGCGGCCTGGAGCACACGCGTGAGATTGAGACTCGGGAGAAAGCCCAGCTGGGATGGAGCGCATGGCCCTGTCACTGCAGAGGCTCTCCGTTTTGTGCAGCTTTTCCACACCCTGATTTCCCACTGCGCAGACTACGGCAACTGCAACGAAGATGCCACTCTCTGCTTCGACCTCTCCCTGGATGCACACTGCGGCCCTGACTGCGAGGAGTGCGACAAGGGCCGGCAGTGCCAGTGGGACGGGGCGACCCAGCAGTGGGGCTGCGCATGCCCCGACGGTGAGCAAACCCCGCAAAGCGTACATAGCTTGAGCAGCGCGCCGCCCCAGCAGCGCACGGCTCTAGCCTTGCACAGCGCCTTGACCGCCGAGCATGTGCTACACCCAAGGGTGAATGCAGAGGTGGAGACCAGGCACTGCCTTGTACATGACTCAACTAGGAAGCTGTAAACCCCTGCAGGTCCAACTCCCGACAGCTTCCTCACAGACCCGTTGAACTGCGGGTCCTGCGGCCACGCATGCAACGTCACGGCGGGGGAGACATGCAATGCAGGGGTCTGCAAGTGCCAAGAAGGTGAGTGCAACTATGCCCTTTGACCATGCGATGCGCGATGTGTGGAGCAGCCCAAGCGGCTCGGGTGAAAGGGCAACCGCCTCATCCTGAGACTTGAAGGTCACTGACTGCATCATGGTCTGCAGCTCTGAAAGAATTGTGCCTCTGGCCCTCGCAGGCAAGAAGCTGTGTGGCGACGCCGGCTGCCAGGCGTGCTGCGTGGACGCCGACTGTGGCGACCCCTTGCTGAGGGAGTGCGACACCATTTCCAACCCAGCAAGCTATGCCTGCAAGGACAAGTGCCTCTACAGTGAGCCAACCTTGGGGAGGCGCTGCCCCTTGCATGCCACATGCTGCACGCGTGCGCAAGCAGCTGCCACTACAGCTGCTGTTGGTGGTGCTGCTAGTGGTAAGGTTTTGGTGCCTCTGTTCGCGCAACTCCTAGGCAAACCCTCCCTGTGCCCACATCCCTGTAGCATCATGCACTGACGCGACTGGCGCCGTCGATTGCTGCGATGACGAGGCTGCTGACAACCCGGCCATTTGCATCGAGGACAAGTGTGCCTACTGCGCAGGTGTGCCAGAGTGACGAGAGCGCAGCTTGCTGGCTAGGGCCACCACAGCGGTCACACATGGATGGTCTTCAGTCGAGCGCTGCATGCCAACCCCCCTGCTTGTCCCACCTGCACTTTGCTGCCTTCCACTGCCCCCCCAACCAACCAATGCACAACTCAGCTTCTGCAACCCGCTTCTGCAGCGCCCAAGCACTGGTGCGATGGGTCCTGTGTTGATTGTTGCGGCGATGACGACTGCCTGGGCACGCAGATTTGTGGCGCCGACCACACCTGCCACGCCAAGTGCCTGTCGAGTGAGGCCAGCAGCAGCACGTGGCTTTGGCAAGGCTGCCTGCTCCACATGCATGGGATGGGGCATGTGCCGCAACATCACATTCCCCTGTTGGCTGGAATGTGAGCTGGGTGCAGCCCTGTTCACAGCGAGTTCTGAGCAAGCCCTCCCTTGCGCCCACCTCCCGGCAGCGTCCTGCACTGACGCAACTGGCGCCGTCGATTGCTGCGGTGACGAGGCCCCTGACAACCCGGCCATCTGCATCGAGGACAAGTGTGCCTACTGCAAAGGTGTGCTGGAGTCATGGAAAGAGCTGTGACTTCCGCTGGCCAGCAGGCACTTTGTTGCATTGCACTGTCTCCCACTTGCAAATGTGACCATCTCAGCCTGGCTCCTGAACCCATGCACAACGTGTGCCCCTTTCGCAGCGCCCAACCACTGGTGCGACGGGGCCTGTGTGGAGTGCTGTGGTGACAGCGACTGTGACGCCACCGAGTTCTGCGCTGCCGACCACACGTGCAAGCCAAAGTGCCTGACAGGCGAGGGCATACAATGAGCAGCACTGGCACATTTTGGTTGACAGCACCAGCAAGGCTTCGGCGCGGGCAGGTGGACGGAAGGGATGGAAGCGGTATGGCTTTCAGCAAAGGGTGAAGGCGCTAGCAGCACTGAGTTCAGCACGGGGTTCCCCCTGGCTCGCAGTCTCGTGCACCGACCCTACCACCGGGGAGACTGAATGCTGCGACGGTGCGGACATGATCAACCCTTACTGCGATGCCACCACCCACAAGTGCACCAACTGCGCCTCCTCTGTGTGCGGGCCGACCACCTGCTGCCCGGCGGGGGCAAAGTGCGTCAGCGGGAGCTGCGAGGCGTGCGGCGGGGGCCCCGGCATCGTCTGCGACGCAAACCTCCACCAGATCTACAATTTCGTTACAAAACAGTGCGAGTGCGCGGCTGGTGAGTCCTGCACGGCTGCTGGTTGCCGCTTTTGGCTGTCTGACTGGGCAGTTGCTTGGCAGCTGTGCATGTCGACGGCCTGGCTCGCCCCTGCTATTGCTGTGTCTGGCCCCATGCACAAGCACACTCTGCCCCCCTTCACAACTGGTGCAGGCTACAACAACTGTGGGACCACCACACTTGACTGCCAGAAGTGCTGCGCCCCACAACAGACCTGCGGTGACACCTGCTGCGACACGAGCAAGGGCCAGACCTGCGACTCCAGCACCAACACATGCGTTTGCGGTGAGGACGCACAGCAGGCAGCAGGCTTGGAAGAGACTGATTTCCCTAGTCTGGCGTGGCTTTGCACTGGGTTCCTGCCAGCAGGTCATCCGGCAGGTGACATGCCCCTTCTTCTCCCCCCTTGCTTCCTGTGCAGCAAGCACGCTCAAGAACTGCGCCACCAACGGGCTGGATTGCAAGGCACGTGCTGCTCGTCCCACTGCTTTGCATGCTGATCCGCACATCCCATGGAGCCTTTTGTCGCTCAAGACTCACGAGGCGCCCCTGTGTTGTTTGGTGCAGGCTTGCTGCAGCCCACTGTGCGAGGGGAAGGATTTGCTGGGCATCTTCCAGTCTAAGTGCTGCGATGATGAGCAGCCCAACGTGGGATGCTACCCCGAAAAAGGAGAATTCTGCGGGGCATGTGCGGCAGGTAGGGGCCCGGGCTGGGTGTGCATGCAGCGCACGCGCTAGGTTGGTGGTCCGCACACCAAACCTGCCAAATCCCCCCCGCTGGCGCGGCGCTGCTAGCTGGTGCCAGCTGAATGGCTGCCACTCCCTGCTGCCGCCCCTGCAGGTTATCGCTTCTGTCCCGACAATCCTGAGCTGGGATGCTCCCGCTGGTGCGTGCGGCCTGCTCCTGAGGCTGCCGTGCTGTGGTCATGTGCATCGTGATCCTGGTCACTGTCGTCCCATCCTGGTCACTAATGCCCAGCGATAACCAATGCCTTCCTGCACTGACACCAACATTTTGTTTGCCTTCAGCTCCCCTTGAACTCTGGTATGCCTTTCCTGGTGCGCAGCTGCCCGGGCACCAATGCGGGGTGCCCCGATCCTGCCACGGGACAGTACGTCTGCGAGCGCTCGGCTGACGACCAGCCCTACGACTGTGTGCTGAATGGATGCCACCTGTTCGCCACCTGGTGAGCTGCCAGTCAGTGCGCCACATCGCATTCGGCCTGTGAACCAGGGCTGGAATGTGGGCTTCAGGCTGTGAAAGTCTTACTTTAGCAGCAGCCAGGCTCACATGGCCCTGGATTGCAGGCAGCGCAGCGCGTGCTGCGAAGTGAAGAGGGAAAGTGCTGGGTTTACAGATGGTTAGCATCTGTGGTGCCACCCCTGTAAGGTACCTTCGCACCCACTGTACACCTCTCCGACGTATTCTCTCTGCAGCATCGAGAACCAGACCCCCTCGGGCAACAGCCACGTGTGCAAGATCAAGCAGAATGACGGCCAGGGCGACTGCGACGTGAGCATAGACTGGGTGATCACTCCAACGATCGAACCAAGTTCTGTTGAATTTCACTTTTAAGTTCAACCAGCCGGAAGGGCGGCACAGCAGGCAGCAGGGCACGCGCATGGCTTCCCTGCATCGCGCAGCAGCGCTCGCTGCGTGTGCGCGACCTTCCCGCCAAACCTTTGCTGCAGGCTTGCACCGCCGACAACAACCTGCCCTGCCCAGAAGACTATGTGTGCGACAACGGCAAGTGCAAGTACGCCAAGCGCTGCGATGAGGCTACCATCTGCCCCCACGGTGCGCTTTTGCATGGGCTCTGGTTGTGTGCATGGGAGTGTCGTGCCTTTCATTGAAGTTAACCTTGCCTTGAGCTGTCTTTGTGCTGCCTCTGCTGCGCTCGCATGTGCTGTTCATAGAACGCACTGCAGATGCCTGCAAGATCCGGGTCAACTGCTGTCGCGTTGGTGGCTGACCTGCTGAGAATCATTCAGTCAGTCTGAAGCAGCAGCGCTGGATTGATCAATTTTGTGTTCAATCTCGCATCTGTGCAGGCTTCTCATGCACCACTGGGGTGTGCACAGTTGTCGCTACGTGCGCCACCACTGCCGACTGCCCCATGGGCCTGACGTGTGATGACAAGAAGTACACGTGCGGCTAGGTGCAGGAGGGCAGCCCGCTGCCTTCACGCGCAGGCGTGTGAAGGCGCAGTGCTCTGCGCACTGCCTGTGCATGCCTCGACTGCCTTGTTGGCCCCAGCAAGGTGGCCCGATGTTAGACATGGCAGACACGTGCGCATCTCTATGCCACAGTCCATCGATCTTCCAGCCAGCCTTTCTGTTGCTTAGTGCTCAATAGCAGGCCGCATTGCACTGCGCACCTTGTTCAAGGACCCGCTACGCCTGAATGAGCAGGCAGCTGCAGTCTTGCTCCCCAGCAGCTGGGAGCCTTAATGAGCCTGCCTGCGCGCTTTTGCATGCTGCCTTATGAACGAGCATGCCCCCTCGTGATACATCCCACAATTTTGAGCAATGTTCCAGCCTGTCCTGATTATTTGCCTTGCAATGTTTGCAGCTATGTTGCGTTGGATTCCCACATGCATCCCGAGGCCCACCATTCTGCAGCAGTTGGCCAGTGCTGCGCACGCTCATGCTTCTTTTACCTTGCCAGCACCCATCACAACCCATGTCTTGCCTTCCATGCCTCAAAGGCTTCCTTCATACAAGAGCAAGGCACCTACATTTGACACTCTTTGCTTAGAGCGTTCATTGCGCTGACGCCCAGAGTGTTCAATGTAATCCGGACAGGCAGCATGCACCTTGAGGCGATGGCGCCAGGGGCGTTCATGTGGCATTCACCTGTTGATGCAGCCACCCCCCTTGGAAGAACTCACGGTTCGGCAATAAGGTCTGCTGCAGCTGGATCAAGTCTGCTACAGCTGCCTTCTTGCAGGCAGGTGAGCAGTCCCAGTGCAGGGCGGCTGCCGCCGCCAACTCAGCCTTCAAAGTACCGCACCCAGCACCGAGGTGTGTCGATCTTGCCCGCGTTTTCGCCTCGATTTTCGCAGCCTTCTCGAGCCCGTAGGCTCCTGTATAACGTACAACCACTTGCAGGCAGTTGCTCCTTCTCGCCTCCCGGTCCCCCGACATGCTGCGGCGGGCACTGGCGGCAGCTGCTGGTTGCACAGGGGTGTCGGCGGGCGCCCCCGCCAGCCTGCTGCTCGCGGGCGCTCGCGCGCTCAGCGCCGCCGCTCCGCAGGCAGCGCCGCTGCCGCCGGCGCACCACGAGGAGCTGGAAGAGTTCCGCGAATCTGTGCGGCAGTTTGCGACCGACCTGGTTGCGCCGCACGCCGCAGAGATTGACCGGCTGAATGCCTACCCCCCGGGCTTTGACTTCTGGCGACGGGCTGGCGAGTGGGGCCTGCACGGTGAGGCTGCGGCCTGCACCCCCCTCATCTGCGCTGCCGCCTGTCTCCCCAATCGCATGACTCTGTCCTCCCTCTTCTCTCCTCATACTACAACCCAGTTGCAGCTTCCTCACGTATCCGCAGCAGGAGGGCAGTGGCTGCACCCTCACTCGTATGCCTGCCTCTTTCTTCATGTGTGGCGCAGGCATCACGGTGCCTGCGGAGCTTGGCGGCCTGGGCCTGGGCTACCTGCAGCACTGCATCGCCATGGAGGAGCTCAGCCGGGCGTCGGGGTCGGGTGAGGCCCTCAGATCGTGCACTTTTTCAGTGCTGCCTCTCCGTTGCTGTTGCTCCTGCAGCATGCATGGCTGTCAGCTTCACTAAGCGTTTTCTGCACAGGAGCATTCCAGTCGTTTGCTCAGGGACTTTCCGTCCATCACTTATTGATTGAGTGCGTCTGTGGAGGTGCAAGGTGCCCTCACGACGCGCGCTGCAGCCAGCACGCCATGCAGCATTATTAGTCGTTAGGTCGGCTTGTGCGGAGCAGTTAGCATCATGTGTTTCTCAGTGCCCCTCGTCTTCTCCTCATCCCCCGCTTCTGCCCGCCCTGGCTGGCCCCGCTGTCCTTCCCAACCCTCCAGTCGCGCTGTCATACGGCGCGCACTCCAACCTCTGCATCTCCCAGCTGGTGCGCCATGCCAACCAACAGCAGCTGGCCAAGTACCTGCCCAAGCTGCTGACAGGTTGGGGTGTGGTGTTGCCTGCTTGCTGCGAAAGCCTTCAGAGCAGAGGGATGGGCCGTGGAGCAGCTGGCCAGACGTTCGCCCAACCTTATCTGATCGCGATGCACAGGCAGTTGCATGCTTTGCCCCAAAGGGCATCACCGAAGAGTAGGTGCTGGCACGTTTTCCTGGGCACTGCCAATGCTCTCATGGCCTCACGGGCAGTGGCAGCAGCAAGGCGCGATACGTAAGCATCCTGGCGCGGGCGCAGGCTGGATTGGCCTGCCCGCCCGCCCACGCTGCCCTATTCCCCCGCCCCGCTTGCTCCATCCGCAGGGGAGAGCGTGGGTGCGCTCGCCATGAGCGAGCCAAACGCAGGGTCAGACGTTGTCAGCATGCGCTGCAGGGCAGGTGCGTAGTGCTGCAGCCGGCCCGCGCCAGCGCAGGGTCTGCCACAGCAGCCGGGGCGCAGCGGTTTGCTTGTGCTGCGGGCATGCCGGGCATGCATGCAGCTCCTGCCTACGAGATTGGGTGCCTGGGCTATGACGCAGCAGACAGCAAGCTGCCAACACCCGCCCCTGGACTACACTTGGCTTCGCCTGATCCGTCTTGATTCGGCGTGTGAAAATGGTCGAAGATCATTTTTCTTTTTGCAGACAAGAAGGACGGCTACTATGTGCTGAATGGCACCAAGATGTGGATCACAAATGGGCCCATTGCCAGTGGGTGTCCGTCGCTGCAAGTTTGTCTCGCCTACCTTGCTTTGCACTGCCGTTGCCACGGTGCATGGCAGCGCTGCCCAGCGTCCGCCCGCTCATGCTGCACTGCTGGCCAACCCCGCCTGGCGGCTGCTTGCCATTCTGCAGGCACGGTGATTGTGTATGCCAAGACCGACACTGCGGCGGGGTCCCACGGCATCACCGCATTCATTGTGGAGAAGGGCATGCCGGTGGGTGTGCAGCGCCACATGAAGGACAGTTGAAGCCTCCTTCAGCACGAGCTCCCTGGGGAGCACCAGATGCTCTGCCTAGCAGTGCGCAGAGCCTGCCAGCTCTTGTTTGGGGCATTTCACAGCAGTGCGCGCTAGGGCATGCCTGCTGCACACCCCGCTGGTGCCCTGCTTGCCGCCGCCGTGCCTTGGCCCCTCCTTCTGCAGGGCTTCAGCACCGCACAGAAGCTGGACAAGCTGGGCATGCGCGGCAGCGACACGTGCGAGCTGCTGTTTGAGAACTGCGAGGTGCCGGCGGAGAACGTGCTGGGGGAGGAGCACAAGGTGGGCCGGGCAGGCAGTGCAGCCAGCGGCAGCCAGGTGCCGCACTGTGCGCCAAGCAGCAAGTGCAGCTCAGATGGGCCAGAGCAAGGCAGCGCTGTGGGTGTACGGGGAGTGGTAGTTGGTGGTAAACCAGGCGTGCCAGCCAGGGTCGCGCCTCATTCTGCGCCGGGAAGCCCCTGCGTCAAACACATGTTCACGTCCCGCGAGGGCGCATGGCATGCTCCCACCGCCCTGCCCCTCGGCCGCCCTGCCTTCTCCCTGCCCGGCAGGGGGTGTACGTGCTCATGAGCGGGCTGGACTACGAGCGGCTGGTGCTGTCGGCGGGGCCGCTGGGCATCATGCAGGCGCGCTCTCATGAGACAGCCTCATCCCTGCTCCCTTGGTTTCTTAGGCACCGCTGCTCCAGGGCCTTGTCTTGCTTGTGTGTTACAGCATAGCTGTCCGGCCCACCGGGTCACCACCCTTCCACCCTGTATTATGGACGTGGATGCGGGCCGGCCTGAGGGCAGCTTGCACGGTGGCATGCCCTGCAGGCCTGCCTGGACACCGTGCTGCCGTACGTGCGCGAGCGCAAGCAGTTTGGCAAGCCGATTGGGGAGTTCCAGGTGGGAATGGCACGCAGCCAGTGCAGGCTCACATGTGCACGAAGCAGCGATCAGCTGCCGCTGCGTCTTGCTGCTTCCCTTCTGACAAGCTTGGCAGGTGCAACCCGTGCGCTGCCCACACGTGCATGCTGGGTGCATGTATCGATACTCAGCTGCCTCTTGCAGGGTCGGGCGATAATCTATTGCATCTCACCCTGGCATGGTTAGTCCATGTACCCAAGGGGCACGTCGGGAGCAACACCTTGCTGTGACAGTTGCTGTGCTGCCCTGCCGGCGCTGCAGCTCATCCAGGGCAAGCTGGCCGACATGTACACGACCACCCAGGCCACGCGCAGCTTCATATACGCCACCGCAGCAGCAGCAGACGCAGGTTGGGCGCTGGCTGCTTCGTGCAATTCGGACCGTGCCTTTGGCCGTTCCTGTCGTGCAGAGCCTGCTCAGAGTGCAGCCGTGTGCGTCTGCAGCTGCCTCCTCTCAGCCCATGCTGGGGTTGAGAAGTGTGCGCACTTTGCCTGCTAAGCACGCACCTCTGTCGCCTTGCAGGGCATGCCAACCGCAAGGACTGCGCGGCCGTCATCCTGTATGCTGCCGAGCACGCCACGCGCATGGCGCTGGACGCCATCCAGATCCTGGGGGGCAACGGGTGAGCCACCCATGCCGTCCTCAGGCGCCCCGCCTGCAGCGCATGTCTCGAGGAACCGCACGACCTTTGGATTCTGTGCATCTGGATGAGAGGCGTGGCAGGTGCACGCGGGGCATGGGGATCCGGCCGGGCGCTGCACCCAGGAAGTGCTGCCAGAGCTTGAAAACTTCGCGAGCCTTCCCCCTGCCCCCTGCCCCTGCAGCTACATCAATGAGTACCCCACCGGCCGCCTGCTGCGCGACGCCAAGCTGTACGAGATCGGCGCGGGCACCTCGGGTGAGGCAGCAAGCAACGGTTGCCCCGCCCGCTGGGCATTGCAGTGGGAAGGCGATTTGTCAGGCTGCTCTCCATCCCCCTGGGTGCACTTGTTGAGCCCTGCCCCAAAGTGCTCACCCCTCTGTCTTCTGCCCGCGCATGCAGAGATCCGGCGGATGCTCATCGGCCGCGAGCTGTTCAAGGAGTCTGCGCCTTGAGGGCTGCAGCACTCGACTGCAGCCTAACGGCAATGCAGCGCAGCAGGAGCGCTGCGTGTGCCCTGTCTACTACTGCAGCATGTCATTTGGCGTTTGTGCTGCTTTGTGTTGTATGCTCATGCACGCTGCTGCTCCGCAATGTTTGTACATCAGCTGGCTCCCCTTGCTGTATACGCCTCCATTGTACCTGCCCAGCCACCACGCTTCTGCCGCGTGGCCTTGTGTGCCACCACTCCCTGCACCCAGCCGTTGTGTAATACACCATCCAGATGTTTGATCACGCAGTTTCAGGGCCCTCCTCACATCTCGCTCCTCACATGCAAGCTTTTGTATAAAACCCAACTGAGTGCGACAAAGGCATGATGTGATGATTGGTTAGAACGCAGGAGGTTTCGTCATCTTGCGGGGCTGCCAGCTGCGCTATTGATCAGCCCTCCCTCAAAAGGCGAGGACAGCTGGGCAGCAAGACGCGGAGCCTCAAACAAAAAGAAAGCATTAGCGAACAGGTGTTTCACATTTCTCTCAACTCAAGTTTAACAACGGCTGCCTGGGGCAGAACGTGCGGGTGCCGCAGCCATACTCCTTGCTGCTGCCCCATCAGGTGGCCACGGCTGGGTGGCCCGTCGCCATTTTGAGCAGCTTGTTGGTGGCGTCCTCGCCAAACATGCGCACCGCGATGCCGTTGGCGGGGTCTGACGTGATGGCTGCAGAGCGCAGGGTGGCAGGGCAGCAGGGAAATAGAAGAAGAATCAGGCTGACGAGTGGGCACTTGCATAGGCTGCGTGTGGGCAGGCCATCATCATATCACACAGCCAGCGCGGGCGCTGCGCCCCACCCGAGAAGTAGCGGGCATCCAGGGCGGTGCGCTGCGCCGCGTCCCGCGCGGGGGCGGGCGGCGCCCGCAGGAAGGACACCCACAGCTGGGCCACCTCCAGGGCGGCGGCGCGGAAGGCATCCAGGTTGTCCTGGGCGGCGGGAGGAGCAGGGAATTTGTTGGGGCGGAAACGTGAGCGGAATTTGATGCGTGCCTCGCGCACAGAGGAGGTGCAGGCGCACAAGCGCCAGCAGCTGGCCGGGCCAGGGAATGCTGCCCCGACAAGAAGGGCCAAGCCGGCTCTGTGCCCTGAGCGGCAAGCAATGGCATGGGGCCTGCTGTGATGCGCCAGCGACGTCGCCTTGCAGCCGCACAGCATGTGCCCACTACAAGACCAGGCTGTAAGCCTCTAGGCGCTGCACCCAGCGCTGCACTCAGCGTGCGGCGACCAGCCCGCGCCCACCTGCTGCGCGGGGAAGGTGTAGGAGATGGAGGAGGCCAGCAGGGGCTTGACCTCTGCCACGGGCGAGGTGTAGTGGCGCCACCCGGCCCGCTTCTCCGCCTCGCCCATCAGGCCATTCATGACGTCGTTGTAACTGCGGGGGCCACCCTCGCCGGGCGGGGCTGCAGGCGGCCGGGCGCATGCGCAGGGGAGGGCAGCTCACCGCGCCGCCCAGCACGGCGCCAACCACCCACCCAAGTGCTGGATGCGCTCAAACGGCACACGCTCCCTCAGCTCTGTGCACGAGAGACCAACAAGCTGGTGGGGCAAGCAAAACATCCTGCCTGTGCCAAAGTACTTGTGCGTGTACTCCAGGTCGGTCACCCAGTTCTGGCGCGGCCACAGCGTGATGATGCCTTGCAGCTGCGGGGCAGGGGGGGTGGGGATGGGGGGGTGGGGGGTTGGGGGGT
>KQ482066.1:785316-810808 GCA_001430745.1 Auxenochlorella pyrenoidosa | reverse complement strand
AGCCAGCAGGGAAATACGTGAAGACCTGCTGGGCTGCACTGCATAATTTCCAGGGTTGGCCCTGCCCCGCACACAAGCGCGCCTGGCCGACCCCCGTGTTGACGCACGCACCTGCGGCGCTGCAACTCTGGCATGCAAGCCACCAGCCTGCCGCATGTAGCCCTGGGCTCACCCGGTCCCCGGCCAGCACATGCTCCAGCGCAAAGTGCGGCGCATCCCGGTCCCCCTCCACAAAGCCCAGCAGCCGCGACGTGCCGAACCCGGCCGCGCGGTTGGCCAGCGCCGAGGCGGACAGCCAGTGCACGGCGCCGCCCCTCACAGCGCCGATGGCGGCGCCAGAGGAGCCGTCTGCCGAGGCGGCGGAGAAGGCGCCGCAGGGGCCAGTCGCTGAGCTGCACACCGCCTCCAGCTGGAGCGCGTCTGTGGCCAGCGACAGGACAGCCTGGTCGGGAGGAGCGAAAGGCACGAGGGTCGGGCCCGAACGCTGGCTAGGGTTTTCCTACGGTTGAGAGCTGTTCCCCCGCGGGCCAAGCCCCACGTGCTCCACCTCCACCACGCCCTGCCCAAACTGCGCACCTGCTGCGTCGCCAGGACAGCAGCATATGCAGGGTTGGCTGCGGCCAGCGCGGCAACTGGCTCGCTGTAGCTCGAGAGGTCGAGCGGCGGGGCTCGGCCGGGCGGGGGCGGAGACGTCCGCTGCTCTGCAGCTGCCATCACCCTAACTCTGGGAGACCGGCTGCCAGGTGCAAGGTTGTTGGGCCGGATGGATTGGCGTGCTGTCCGGGTTGGTGCGAAGGAAGCCGCTGGGAGGCAGGCCAGGGCCGCCATGAAGCCCGAGGGCGCTGATCGGCTGCTTGCAAAGCGCAGAGATCGATCGGCGATTGCGAAAGGCACCTCGAAACCATCGGGATCCGTCCTGCCCGCTGCTGACAGGGACGCCTCGTTTGCTCAAAGTTGCTGCCTCCTGCAGACCTTGCACTGGTTGGGGCCGTGCCGCAAAGATGTCTGCAAGCTGCTGCGCCCTTTCGTCAGTCGCACGCCTGCCGCCAGCCCTCACAGCGCCTGCGCCTCGTCAGGTGATGGCCGCCGCAGGCCCCGCTGTAGGTTTCAGCCCTCACCGACACTAGGCAGCTTCGGGGAGGGTCCTGATCACTCACCGACTCGTTGCAAGCTTGCAATTGCATCTGCCGCCGCTCCATCGCCACCGCTCGCCTCCCGCTTCCCCCACCTCCCTCGGCAGGCCCCTGCTATACCACTTGCAACTTCCCGCCACTTCCAGCGTTCCGGCCGTGGTCTGATGGTTCGAGCAGAGGCCCCAGCAAGCGAGGCTGTGGCTGCTGCTGCTGCCGCAGCGCCCGCCCCTGCTCCCGCTCCTCCTGCACCGGATACCTTTGACATTGAAGATCTGCAGCCGCAGCCCGCCACAAATGGAAAGGGCTTTGTCTGGACGCGCAACTGGTATCCAGTGGTGCGTGGCCGCTGTGCAGCTTGCTGCCAGGGGGAAGCAGAACCCGCATTGCCGGTGCATGCGCCGCTGCGCCTGCCTTGTCAACGCCCATGCAGCGTGTAGCCTGCATCACCCAAAGCTCCATGTGCCTTTCTGCTGTTCTGCGCCCCTCCTTCTCACCTGCAAGTCTTATAGCGTCTGCTGCACGCCCTCTCCACCCACAGCCACAACACAGCACCAGGGTGCACCCCTGGGCGCGCCACCCCAGCTCAGAGCCTCTGAGCCATCCATGCCTTCCCCCCACCGACCCTCCCTGCCCGCCAACCCACCCCTCCTCCCTCCCACCAGACTGCGCTGGACAACCTGGACCCCTCCAAGCCCACCCAGGTCACAGTGCTGGGGTATAACCTGGCGGTGTGGCGGGACGCGGGCGGCGAGTGGCGCGCATTCCGCGACGCCTGCCCCCACCGCGCCGCCCCGCTGTCGGGTGGGGCCTGCCTGCGCGCCGGGTGTGGGATACACACGTGATGTGTTGAATCCTGGATGAGGATGTGCTGGGCTGCCTGGCATCAGTTTAACCTGTCTTGCGATTGCGACAGCAGGGGTGCAGCCGATGCGAGTTGGGCACAGCTGTTCAGATCCCTTGGCAGCCGCAGTCGCGCTCTCAACGAGGCTCATGCGCCCTTCCCTTGATAGCTATAACTTGATTTCCTCTAGATCTGCTCCCATTGCTTCAGAGGGGCGCATCAACCGTGAGACCAAGAACCTGGAGTGTGCTTACGTAAGCACGGGGGCGGGCCCAAGTGCATGGGATTTGGCACTGCAGCGCTGCATGCAGCTCAGAAGCACTTCGCTTACCTGTTTGCCTGCCCTTTCGCAGTTGCCCCGCCCACCAGCCTGTGCCGGGCGCTCACGCTGCCTGTACAGCGGCGCCGCCCCTGTTTGCACCACCCGCAGCACGGCTGGCAGTTTGCCGGCAGCGGCACCGCTGTGGAGCTGCCGCAGAGCCAGCCGGGCGCGCCCAAGGCCACCGCCTGCTCCAGCGGCCGCTCCTGCGCGGTGGCCTACCCCACGGCGCAGCGCCACGGCCTGCTGTGGGTGTGGCTGGAGCCGGGGGCGGCGGGCCGCGCGGCGTCGGCCGCCGCCCCGCTGCCAGAGCTGCCCGCCGCCGACCAGGAGGGGCGCGAGTGGTTTGAGGTGTCGCCCTGGTGAGGCGGCGCTCGCAGGGAGGCCTTTGAGGGGCGTGTGCGCTGCCGCATCCCCGAGATGGTGGCTGCCCAGGAGTGCTCGGCGGCCCACGGCTGCCCAGCTGCGGCACCCCCGTTCCTTTCGTTTAGCTGAGGTGCTGTATCGTGCTGCATCATCATTTGACACTGCGGCGCGCCAGCAGCATGCGCAGCTTATGGCGGTGGTTAACGAAGCCAACGAATTGGCGCACTCGCAATGAGCAATTGGCTGGGATACTGTGCCACCCCCCTGCCCCCCAGGTACATCCGCGACCTAGACCCCTGCTGCCGCGTTCCTGGGTTGTTGATTTGATTCGGTCGAGTGTGCTGCGCCGCCCCGCCGCCCCCCAGGTACATTCGTGACCTGGACGTCGACTTCCTGCCCCTCATGGAGAACAGCTGCGACCCCTCACACGTGCACTTCACGCACGGTGCGCGCCCCGCGGGGCGTGCGGGGCGCGGAGGCAGCCAGTTTCCAGGGCTACCACTGCGGGCCGCGTGCGCGGCCCGCTGCTGCGGTTGTGCTGGAGCGGCACCCTCGCCTGCCCTTCCGCCCCTGCCCCGACCCTGGCGCTGCCTGATGGGGAAGCAGGGGGAGGCATGATCAGGTGGTGCGCACGTCCCGCCGAGCCCCGCCCCCGCCACCCCCTGCCTCCCACTCCTCTTGAGTGCAGCGGGCTTCATCGGCGCCCGCGACCGCGCAGGGCCCATCAACGTGAAGCTGCGGGACCAGGTGAGCTGCGACTGCAGCAAACGCACTACGAGTTCTGCTGTTGCACGGTTCCTGCGTGGCAGGGTGGGGCCCCCCTGGAGCTGGCGGCATGCTGCATCTTTGTTTTACACGTGGATACTGCACGCCTCTCAACGCACTGCTCTCTCTGCATGAGGCATGCGCGTGTGTATCACATCTCTCTGCTGCAGCACAGGAGGACGGCGTGTACACCTTTGCTTGTTTAAACAAAATAAAGATAAAGTCGAAACAATCAACAGTTCTGCTTCCGCGCAGGAGGACGGCGTGTACACCTTTGTGTCAGAGGACCCCAAGAAGGCCTCCTTCCGCAACCTGGTGGGTGGGTGCGCAGCCGGCAGGCAGCAGGGCCTCGGGCGGCCGCCGGGCGGCGTGCCGGCAGCGCAGACGGTGCATGCCATGGGCGCATGACTTGTGATGGGGCCGTGCTCACCGTCTGATGCCCCCCAACCATGCTGCCTCAGGTGCTCAAGCCGCCGTGCATGCTGTGGTGAGTGGTGACTGCCGAACGAGCGTTGCACGTGCCGCCCCGCAGCAGGCAGTGGAGGGATGATGGTGTCGTTGTTGGGAGTTGCAAGGAAGGTCTGCCTGGCGTGCGTGCTCTGATCTTGCGGTGCTTAAATCTCCTTAACATTCCCCCTCCCGCAGGGCCAGCAGCGAGGAGATGATGCCCGGGGGGGAGCTGGCGCTGCTGTATTTTGTGGTGCCGGTGGCGCCCGGCAAGAGCCGCCTCATGAGCCTGGTGCTGTCCAGCAACAAGAAAGTGTTCGGGTGAGCTGG
Source organism: Auxenochlorella pyrenoidosa (assembly GCA_001430745.1). NCBI lineage: Eukaryota > Viridiplantae > Chlorophyta > Trebouxiophyceae > Chlorellales > Chlorellaceae > Auxenochlorella > Auxenochlorella pyrenoidosa. The sequence goes on along the minus strand of KQ482066.1, from coordinate 806,607 downwards.
CAGCGAGCCAGGGCTGTGCTTTTTGGGCTAGTGAGGATGGCGAGGGCCTAGAGTCTATCCTTGAGTTCGAGGCGGCTGCATCAGGCGCAGCTGCAGCCTTCCCCTCATCGTGTCAGATCATGGGACGGATCGCCGTTGCTGCTGATGGCCCTCAGCATCGTGCCCCGCCCTCCCTGCCCTGCCCAGCCTGCTGTCCAAGCTGTTCCACTGGCAGCCCTGGCTGCGCCACCTGTACAACCACACAGTGGCGGCCCAGGATGTGGCGCTGCTGCACCGACAGGTGAGGGCCGCCAGGGGCAGGCGCGCGCCGCCGGGCAGCCCCGTTCTGCTGCCCTTGCGCAGCAGAGCTGCAGCGGCGGCGCACAAGTTTGCGCGCGTGTGTTGCATGTGCTGGCCGCTTCTTGCATGCCCTGCTGCACTGCTGGTCGTGCTGCGGGCAGGGCTGCTGGGAGTGCAGCATCGTCAGTGTCAGCATTGGCGTCAGCATTGACCTTGGCGGGCTCAGCACAGCGGCAGCCCAGCAGCTTCTGGGTGCAGCCTGAGCGCCGAGCCGGCCCCGCGCTGCAGGGCACCAACATGGCGGCGCCCGACTGGTCCGGCTGGCGCAAGGGCTTCTACCTGCCCACCAGCAGCGACGCGGGGGTGGTGGTCATGCGCAAGTGGCTGGACCAGGTCGCAGGTGAGGGGCGGCCGCGGGCTGGGCCTGGCAGCAGAGCGGTGCTCCTGCTGCCTCTCGTCCTGCCGGCACTGTATGAGCCTCAGCCACGCGCTTGAGGAGGAGCAGATGGCGGGAGCGGGCAGGAAAGGGGCTTGCTTTACGTTCCTTGGTTCCATGACTCAAAGCAGCCTGCTGCTGGCCCTGGTCTGTGCAGGCGGCCGAGTGGCGTGGGGCCCCAATGTCTCGGCGGGGGACCCCATCCAGCCCGAGACGCGGCGCGAGGTGCTCATGGACACGTATCATGGGCACACGGGTGGGTGCAGGCTAGGAAGAGGGTTTCGGGTGGGTGGAATCCAGGCACGGGAAGCGAGCGGGCCACTCAAGTCCCAGTCTAGGCAGGGGAAGGCAGGCTTGCTACGGTTTGATCAGGTCAGGGCAGGCATGCGGCGGGTAGGTCCACTCGAGGCATGCGACGGCAGAGGGGGCACGGGCGTGCGGGTAGGCGCAGCGGCGTGCAAGGTTGTTTAGCCGCGGCACGCAGGAGAGCCTTAGCCACCTGTCCACCCCATGCCTCCCACTGGTTGTGCCCCTGCAGAGCACTGCCCGCACTGCCAGAAGGCGCTGCGCGGCGTGCGAGCCGCCTCGGCCGGGCTGGCGGCCGCCGCCGGCGCCGCCTTCCTGGGCCTGGCGTACGCGTGGGGCAGGGGGGTGGCCCCGCTGGCGCCCGCCAGCCTGGCGCTGCTGGCGGGCCTGGGGCTGGCGGTGGCGGCGCGCGACGCGCTGCAGAAGCTGGAGCGCAAGTTTTACTTCACAGACTGGCGCCACGGCGACCACTCGGGCTGAGTGGTTTCCGACGCTCAGCCCGAAGTTGGCTGCCCGGTGCCAGTCTTAAGCCTGGCACTGCCCTTGCACGCAAGCGTAAGGCTGGGCGGTGGCAGCGTGCATGGATGCTGCTTGCACAGCAGAGTGCGCGAGCGATGTGCGCCTGTGGGGTTTCTGCTCAGCCGACAAGCCGAGCGCCCGTACCAGCTGCCAGCGGCATCTTCCATATCTCGTTCCAACCTGGACCAAGGCCAGCCCTGTTCCAGCCCGACCGAGTTGAATCCTCATCTTACCATCCCTCAGCTTTCTCCTGTCATCCATCACATTCAACTTGTTCTCTCTAAGAGAAGCCCCCTCGGAGCTGCCAAACCTCCCTCACCGAGCACCGCCGCCCTGTCCTGCACACCTGTTGCTGTTCTGCCAGCAGCGATGCAAATGCAGCATGTGCTGATGTTGTCAAGCTCGGCGCTCACAATTAGCCCTTCAACCCCGTTCCTTGCCATACAAATGCACTCCACACAACGAGAAGATATGATCACTTGCCAAGTTTACAAGCCACTAAACTAGGGCTAGGGTGCAATTGTGCTGCTCTCTTCCTGCTATCCACCAACGATTGAGTATGCACCGCGTGCCACCTCCCGCGTTCTTGCTAACTTGGCGCCAAGTAAGACACAGCACACCAACGCGAAGCAGCTTTTCTTAGGGAGGCACTGGAGAAGAGTGATTAACACAGAGGCAGCGAGGGCAACAACTGGTGGGATGGCTGCTGCCCTGAAACGTTGGGGGGCTGGGGAGGTTTCAAGGCAGGGTGCAAAGTGAAAGCAGCCAACCTGCTTGCAATGAGGCAGTTGGCAGCATGCAACCAGCAGGGATGTACTTCAGCCGTTGTCTGGCGCAGGCCTGGCACTCAGCCAACCAGGGAGTGAGCAGTGGGCGACAGGAGGGGGCGGGGTTGGTGCTACGGGCTGGGCAGCGGCTTGCAAGCCAGCAAGAGGGGGCTGTTGAGTGCATCAAAACAGTGCGATAAGGAGGAGCGCGCACACAAGGAACGCAAGCATCAGGCCACCAATGATCTGACCATTCCAGAAGCCGGCAATGCTGACGGCTGCGTAGAAGACTGCCCACAGCGCCACTATGTGCTTGGGGTACGGCTGGACTGCCTCGGCAGAGCTCCTTAGTGCGAAACGGACGAACACGTACACAATGAACGCAAGGAGCAGGCCAATCTCGATCTGACCATTCCAGAGGAAATAAATGCTGAAGCCTGTGAAGAAGACCGCCCGCAGCGCCAGTGCGTCCTTAATGTGTGGCTCGACTGACTCGGCAGAGCGCTGCACCGTACGCGGCGCGGGGTCATCGGCCGGTCGCGCGCGCTCGCGGTCCTGCTTCGGCTTGGTCGCAGCCACGGTCGGCACGGAGCCGCGCTGGCAGCGGCGTCCCAGCGGCCGGCTGGGCATCACTGCACAGGCAAAGCCGCACCCCGCCCCAGGTGTGGGGTGAGAGCGCGACAAGACAGTGCCCCTGGGTGCAGCGGCTGGCGGGCAGGTTGCCGGATGGCATGCCTGCCGGCACTGATGGCGGCCTGCCGAGAGCTGGGGATGCAAAGTAGACACAACTATGGAACTGCCAAGCATGAAGTCATGAATGGATGTGCACCAGTGCAGCTGCACACACGCCCACCTGCGGAGAGCCGCCAGCTTGGCGCCGCCGCCAGCGCTACCGTGGAGCCAGCCTTGAGCGCGTTCGCTTGCATGACGGGTGCTCCCAGGGTGCGGTAGTGCAGACTGCGCCCTGCGCTGGGCACCCGACGTTGGCTTCCGAAGCGAGCCCGCGGGCAGGTTTGCGAGTGCCTGTGTGCGCAGGTCCTGGGGGGCTGCAGGCTGGCCTTTATGTCCAGGTGAAAAGAGCAGAATGCGGTGAAAGCCCCGGTAGCCTGCCTGGTTCGAACTCCACGTGACGGGCAGTCGGCAGAACCCCAAAGGCTGCGCTTTCAGGCTTCGCTGACCCTCTGTGCTGCTCAGGCACACTGCCAAAGGCGATCTGCCGTGCGGAAAGCCGCTGGCGGCCACAGGTGTGCCAAGAAGGTCACGCCCAGCGCCCTGCCGCCAGTGCCGCTGGGATGGCACCGCTCGCCAGCGCCCGACCGACTCCCTCTACTGCCGAGCCCCCGGCCCCTCCCATTGCAGGTGTAAGCACAATGCTGCGCTTGGCAATCCGCAGCTCGCATTACATGAGCGGTTCGGGCTCCGCCTACGCCGCACCTGGCAGCTGGCGAGTTGCCGCGCTGGCCCACCAACGGATCGAGGCGGCGATGGCCGACCCTGCTATGGCAGCACAGCTGGGGGGCCAGCGGCCCTTGCTGCTCTTCTACCGCAACCTCAACTCAGGTGGGCTGGGCTCGGAGCTGGCTTTGTCGTCTTCGGTTGCGCCGGGCCTGCAACCTGCAGCACTGCTGCGCTGCTCTCCTGGTGCCGGCCGTGCATTCTTGCTTTGCTCCCCCTCGCACTGCTTGCATGTGCCAGTGTGCTTGCACCTGCGGCTGGGCCAGCACTTGTCAGGCAGCAGAGGATGTCTTTCTCCCAAAGGCGACCCTCCAGTTTCCCCTGTCCCTCCCCCCCTCCCCCCTGCAGGCCTGAATGCCGGCATCCCTGGCGCCGTCGAGCTGCTGTCCAAGGGCAGCGTGCACACCGACTTCTGGGGCTGGTGGTGCGGAGCAGACTTCAAGTGGGAAAAAGGGGTAGATGCCGAGGGACAGGAGGGCGGCGGTGAGGATGAGGCGGCAGCTGGTGCCGGCGGCGGCGGCCCAGCAGCAGGCGCAGCAGCAGCACCGACAGCAGCACCGACAGCAGCAGCAGGAGGCAATGGCAGACAGAGCAGCCAACGGCAGCGGCGACGAGTTTGGAGAGGTAGCCAAGCAGCTGCATTCGGCGGTGCAGCACGCGCACCCGCCGGGGTCGCCTACAGAGCACAGCAGCCCCGGTGCAGGCAAGCAATAGCACTTTGTGGGTGGGGATGGACCCGGTGATGCCCTTCAGGTGGGTGGAAGTCTTGGAAGCGGGGGCTGCGTGCAGGTTTGGGAGCGGCAAGCACGCAGAGGCCGCCCATATGTGCCTGCACGTCCCTGCAGGCACACTGCAGTGTGCCAACGCTCTAGCCTGCACCTGCTTCTCAACGGCTGATGCACATCAATGCAGCATTTGCAGCCACACCGTTGTGTGACGGCGTGAACCCCTGCTGCAGCCTGCCGTCAGCGGATGAACTGCGCACGCCATTCACAGACTACGTGACGGGTTACCAGGGGCTGCTCATCCACGTCTGGTGGGTACCAGACGCTGCTCGACCACGTCTGGTGAGGGCGGCTGATTGGCAGGAGGGCTGGCTACTTCTTGCGTTTACGTGGTGCCTCTCTCACAGCGCTGAGCAAGCTCTGAGAAGCTGCGCATGTGCCAAGCGCTGGTCCACCTGCAGCCCCGCGCTTTACCAACGCTTTTTGCAACACAGATGGGGGCTCCCTGTCCCAGTGCTGCATGTATATGCCAGCCCTGCTCTCTCTTCCCCTCGCTTCGCCCTGGCCATCCCAGGTACGAGCCCTCTGCGCTAGAGGTGGTGCACGAGGTGCCGCTGCCTTCCCTCTACCTAGTAGGAGATGGGCGGCTCCGAAGGCTGCCTTCACTCCCAGCAGTCCCCTTCTCACCACCTGCCCACTATGTCTGACCTGCGCTCCCGCACAGCAGACACAGCAGGCAAAGCAGGCGTACAGGCACAGCAGGAGGCGGCAGCCGGCGGAAATGCAGGCGCGGGCTCCGCTGCATTCGGCAGCAGCAGCAAGGGCGCAGACGCAGCGGCAGGAGCAGCAGCTGCGGCGGCAGGCAACGTGCACACCTGCTGCCATGTACAACATGGCGCCAACAGCAGCGCAGCGGTGGCACACATCTCAGCTGCCAAGCAGCGGGGCGAACACAATTCGCCGCCCATCCCTGTGGCTGAACTGCAGTGGGGCGCTACGGCAACACGACGCTGGGTGCCTTGTCTCGGTTGCCATAGAAGACGTGTGCTGCCACCATACCGCCTGTTCCTCAGCCAGCACGACGTTGCCCTTGCTGCCGTGCCCCCGCTGTTCCAAGCATGTCACCCGGCGCTGACAAACCCTCCACCGCGGTGACCGCTGCCCCCCGCTCCCCCCCCCCCTGCAGCACCCGCCCGAGGGCCTGCTGGAAGGCATGCGCTCCGGCCCCGTCACTCTGCTGCTGGCGCCTGCAGCACGCGGCGCTGGCGCTGGAGCTCAGCGCTGGCGTGAGTGCCATCGGCGTGCGCATCCCCGATGGGCCCTTCGACACAATTCCCCTGGTTTGCTTCCCCGCTGTGCGCTGCTCTCTTCCTGCTATCCACCAACGATTGAGTATGCACCGCGTGCCACCTTTAAATTTAGCGTTCTTGCTAACTTGGCACCAAGCAAAACGCAGCATACCAACGCGAAGCAGCTTTCCAAGGGAGGCACTAGAGAAGAGTGATGTACACAGAGGCAGCAAGGGCAGCAACCGGTGGCATGGCTGCTGCCCTGAAAAGTTGGGGGCCTGGGAGGTTTCAAGGCACGGTGCAAAGTGAAAGCAGCCAATCTGCTTGCAAGGAGGCAGTTGGCAGCATGCAGCCAGCAGAGGGGTACGGGCAGGTCTGGCACTCGGCCAACCAGGGAGCGAGCAATGGGCGATAGGAGGGGGCTGGTTTGATGCTGGGCAGCAATTTGCAAGGCGACAAGAGGGGGGATTTTGAGTGCATCAGTAGTTGTCCAGACGAGAGCGCACACTACGCACGCAAGGAGCAGGCCCGTCAAGATCTCACCATTCCAGAGGAGGAAAATGCTGAAGGCTGCGTAGAAGACCGCAAACAGCACCTCTTTGAGCTTGATTGGCAGCTTGCCTGCCACGGCAGAACTGTCCAATGCGATATAGACGAGAGCGCACACTACGCACGCAAGAAGCAGGCCCGTCAAGAACTCACCATTCCAGAGAAAGAAAATGCTGAAGGGTGCGTAGATGACCGCAAACAGAACCTCTCTTTGCTTGACTGGCAGCTTGCCTGACTCGGCAGCGCGCTGCACCGTGCGCGGCGCTTGGTCATCGGCCGGTCGCACGCGCTCGCGGTCCTGCTTCGGCTCGGTCGCAGCCACGGTCAGCATGGAGCCGCGCTGCCAGCGGCCTCCCAGCGGCCGGCTGGGCATCACTGTACAGGCAAAGCCAGCTGGGCAGGTGTGGGGTGAGAGCGCGACAAGACAGTGCCCCTGGGTGCAGCGGCTGGCGGGCAGGTTGCCGGATGGCATAGCTGCCGGCACTGATGGCGGCGTGCTGAGAGCTGGGGATGCAAAAGTACACAAAACGATTGGACTGCCAAGCATGAAGTCATGAATGGATGTGCACCAGTGCAGCTGCACACACGCCCACCTGCAAAGTGCCGCCAGCTTGGCGCCGCCGCCATCGCTACCGGGGAGCCAGCCTTGAGCGCGCTCGCTTGCATGGCGGGTGCTCCCAGGGTGCGGTAGTGCAGACTGCGCCCTGCGCTGGGCACCCGACGTTGGCTTCCGAAGCGAGCCCGCGGGCAGGTTTGCGAGTGCCTGTGTGCGCAGGTCCTGGGGGGCTGCAGGCTGGCCTTTATGTACCAGGCGAGAGAGCAGATGCGGTGAAAGCCCCGGGAGCCTGCCTGGTTCGACTCCACGTGGCGGGCCGTCAGCAGAACCCCGAAAGCTGCGCTTCGAGGCCTCTCTGGCCCTCTGTGCTGCTCAGGCACACTGCCACAGGCAATCCGGCGTGCTTACACCCGCTGGCGGACCCACAGGTGCTAGGAAGGTCACGAGCGTTGCCAGCGCTGCTTGGGAGAGCCTGGTCGGCAGAATGCCCTGAACGCTTGCCTGGGAGACACAGCCCCGCTGCCATCAGCTTGCTAGCACCGTGCGAGCGCGCTCAGCGCCCTGCCGCCAATGCCGCTGGGATGGCACCGCCAGCGCCCGGCCGACTCCCACTACTGCCGAGCCCCCGGCCCCTCCCATCGCAGGTGTAAGCACAAGGCTGGGCTCAAAGAGCCGCAGTATGCATTCCATGACCAGTTTGGGCTCCATGCTTGCCGCAACTGGCATGCGGCAAGTGGCCGCGCGGCCCCGCATGGAGTCCCGCCCCGAGCGCGGCAACGGCCGCATCCGTCCCATCGCTCGCCGGGTCAACTCGGAGAAGGAGAAGGTGAGGCAAATCCTGGCTTTCAGCATGGCTATCGAAATGCCAACCGTTGATCAGCTTTCAGTGAAACAGTAACGTCCCTAACCAGCGCCAGCCTGCTTTGGCGATTCTGCCGGAATGAAGGCTGCTACTGCAACATGCATGTGCCAGCCCTGGGGCATACAGACTTGCCACTGTGGAGACAACTTGTTCCTGAAGGTGCCCTGTGCCCTTCCAGCAGCACACAGGACGCCCACAGGCATGCCTGGCCAGCGCTGCTGCAGCACGCAGCTGGTCCCAGCGTGCACTTGAAGCATGGCCTGTCAGCTGCACTGCAGGATGAGCGCACAGCTGGTATCACTGAGGTTGGCAACCTGCCTGCTGCCATGGCGCCCTGCCGTTCCTGCTGCCCCGCAGAAGGTCAAGGCCGAGAATTCTCCTTCGAAGGAGCGCTGGACGTATGAGAAGATCAGCAAGGCGGTGGACAACATCCAGGGGCGCCTCAAGAGCTGCGCATCCCCAGAGGAGCTGAATGCCCTCATGGCGGAGGTGGGGAGAGCTTTGCACACAGACGGGCTGGCATGCAACAATCGAGGAATGTCACGTGGAGGCAGCAAAGGTAGCAACTTCTGCTGCGAGGCACATGCTCCCCACGGACTGTCCTGCCATCTGGCAGCCTGCGTAATCAACCAGCAAGAACAAACATTCTTCACCCTCCTCTGCAGTTCAGGGAGCTGGTGGAGCAGTGGGCAGAGCAGTCAAAGGTGAGGGGGAGAGCCATGGACTGGTTGGCTCACTGGATGTTGGAACTTATTGTTTCAAATATTTTGTATTCAATTGCAAAGGTATGGGCGTGCCAAGGCCCGGCGAGGTCTGCCCCATGCCCACGCCACACCTGCCAGCGCAGCTTGTAGCGCCATGGCACCGCCACTCAGCGGCTGCTCGATGCGTGCCACCAAGGCTGTTTGACTTCATGCTGCTGCCTGTCGATTGGCGTGCTGCTGGCATGCCCTAATTACGGCTGCAAAGGCAGCATGTCGACCGATTCCAATGGTTTGAGCAGATTGTGCACATGCCGGTTCTACGCCACACAACCAGCCCTCACATGCTTGCCGTCGCTGCGCCCCTGCTGCCCCTGGCCATCTTTGCAGGAGCCGCCTGAAGGCCCCAGGGCGTACGACCTCATCGTTGAGATGCACACCATGGTCAAGGAGCTGACGCAGGTCAGTCGGTCGGAGAGCGCACGCTACCAGAGATGCTTGATTGTAGGGTCTGCTGCCTTTGAGTGTGCGTCGCCTCTTCACCTCTCATCTACCTCCCAGGCATGTGCTGTCCCCTCATGCATGTGCTGATGCGCCGCTGCCGCTGCTGCCCCCGCCCTATGCTTCCCTAGCAGGCAAAGATCAAGCAGTCTGGGCCCGTTGAGTAGAAGAGGAAGCAGATCACGGAGGTGAGGAGGGGGCCGCAGCCTGAGGCTGCTTGTACGCGGCAGGTGCGCCTCCTGCAGCTGGCAGCAGTTGGCAGGGGTGGAACTCGCTAGAGCCATGCCTGCGTTCTGAGCCTTCCACCTCATACTGAGCTTCCAGCTCGACCAGCCGCCTGACTCCTCCTCTCCCAGCCATCAAGACCAAACTCCGATGCACATACAGGACCAACTGCATTTGGACCGCCTCTTCCCGCAGTGCCTGCATGGGAGCAGAAGTTCGCAAAGGGCGTGGCTTGATCTACACCTTGATTGGCCCCCTCCATGTCGCGCTGTCAGGCTTGGATCCCAGAATGTAGCCCAGAAGCGAAACGCCCAGGTCGGGGTGCTTGGTGATGAGCGCCTAATGACGCCGCCATCGTGATCACCCTCGGCATCCAGGCGCTCATCGCCAAGAACCCCGACCTGGGCGTTTCGCTTCTGGGCTACATTCTGGGATCCAAGCCTGACATCGCGACGGGAACGCTGGCGGGCTGGGAGGGCGCTGCCCTCAACACTGCCATGAATACCTGTTCTGCTGCGCAGGTTGTGCCAGACTGCTGCACTCCCTACAGCTCCTGCTTCAGGTGCTCGGCGATGCGGCTCTCGTTCAGCGCAGGTAGTATTACGAGAGCCTCTAGCTCCACGTAATAGCAATACCTGGCCGATCGAGAGCCGGGTTGCCAAGATGCTGAAGCGGGAGCTAGAGACAGTGCAGCAGGCTGGCACGACCGGTGCAACGGCGGCTGAGCCTGCAGAGCAGCAGCCGCCGCCAGCAAGCGGCTTGCCGCGTCTGCTGGGTGGCCTGCTGCGCCGGCTGAGCCCGATGGGGCCGCCTCCGCCGCAGCGGCTGCAGCAGTCTGCTGCTGCTCTGCCGGCTCGGCAAGCGCAGCAGGGCGAGACCAAGCCGGGCAAGGACAAGCCCGGCAAAATTAAGGAGGGCAAGCAACAAAGCGGCAACAACCGCCGCCGCAAGTTTCCCGCCCACCCGAAAAGCCCATTTCAGCTAGGCAGCATCGACGGGCCTGCCTTTCCTAGCATGTTCCAATTGCAGAGAGCAAGCAGGACAAGCAGCACCCAGCCGGGAAAATTCTGGTCCCTACTCGCTAGCGCTCGCGCTTAGGGCCTGCTGCAGCAGTTGCAAAGCCGTAACAACACACAAAGGACTGCTTTGGCTGATGTCATGGCTCTAGTAAGCGTGCTTACACCGATTGCACATGAGGTGGAAGCCAAGCTTGTGCTGAGGCAGGCCTCTGGCTGTGCGCCCAAGATACATTTGGGCAGTTGCTGCCAGTACGCCTGCCGAGGGCGGCAGGCGGTACTGCATGCTGAGCGGAGGGCTGGTGTCTTCTGCGATCCAGCCCTCCAGCTCTCCAGTTGCGGTTGACGCAGGCAGCAGCTTGCCTCAGCGCATTCCGAGGCGCCAGTCAGGCTTCCCCCCCGCCCACCCTCCTTGCAGGACTAAGCCTACGTGGTGTCCCCTCCCCTTCGTCTTCTCTTGTCAGGTTGGGGGGCGGCCTCTGACATGGCTGAAAAGGCCGCACCGGCAGCCTGCCCGATAGCTAGGCAGCCAGGCGCGGCGGCTGGGGGCATGCACTCTGCTCAACAGCCGCCGCAAAGGGGGACGACCAGCACACGGCTCTATCCTGGCAGCTGGCGGATCGGCGGGGCGCGGGCACTCCACTCGAAAGCCGTCACTGAATGCCCATTTGACTCTGTCTCTTCATTTGGCAGCTGCCGCCACAGCGGGCAGCATGTCAACCTTTGGCAGGCTTTTGCCTTACTTCTTCTGTCGTGTTTGACTCTGCGTGTTCCTGCTCTCTCTTGAGTCTACTTGCGAGACAATCCCACTCGTTGACCTTCACAGCAGTGCGTGACACGCACCCCACAGCAGAGGCAGCTCAGCACAAACAGCAGCAGTATCACTGGACAGGCACACAGACTTTTCTGAGTCTCAGTCCGCTATCATGTCTGCCCGTGCAGCGCACGCCCGATGGCCTGCAGCCACGTGCATGCACCTGCGCCTGTTCTTTGCCGTATCGCTTGCGTGCAGGATGACACCGAAAGGAAGATTATACCGAGGAGTTCATCACAAGTATTGGACATTTGCAAAAGAAGTGCGAGTCTATGCAAAGTCATTGACTGCACCAGTATGCCGGGCTAGGGCATCATGTCAGCGCTGCTGCCGCCGGCAGCACCTCCAGCGGCGACACAACTCCTCGCCTATTGGTTGACGACCTGCTTCCTGTTGCGCTGCAAGTTCATTTTGCGACATATCCCCTGCTTGTTTCGTGAATTTTGCCGACTTCTGCCCCAGCTGCGCCCACCTGTCCACTTGCGCGGGCCGAAGAGCGGGCGGGCCGCCCGAATTCCGGATCGGCAGACCTTCAGCAACCGCCGCGAAGCGCACCGGCCGGCAGCGCCACCAGCTTGCAGCGCTCCCGCCGCCGCTGCCGCTCCCGCCCGGCCTGCAGCAACTCGCGACTTGCGGCTTCCATACCGCATGCGCCGAGCTCTCTGGGTTGCAGCCAGATCTGACGCCCTTTGAGCCATGGATGGGGCCCCCGGGGCTGTCGATCAGGTGCAGCCGATTGAGCTCGGGCGGAGCGCAAGCCGCCGCGTGGGCCAGGCTGCAGCCGGCTGCTTTGCAGGCTTCTCCCGGGGCTTCCGCGACTTTGTCGTCCGAGGTGGGCTTTGCAAATACCAGCATCACTCTTACTTGCACACTCCATCCGTGTCTCTGGGGCTTGCAGCACCCAAGTTTGCTGGTCTGTCCATTGTGCAGGCAACGTGGTTGACCTGGCAGTGGCCGTGGTTGTGGGCAATGCCTTCACCGACCTGGTCTCCTCAGTGGCAAGTCTAGGCGGCGTGCGCCACCCTGAAGTTTTAATGCAGCTGTCAAACAAGCCAGCTCGCTGCACCAGCACCCAGACCGCACAATGTTTCGCCCTGCAGGTGACAGACTGGCTCACGCCTGCAGTGGCCATCCTGTTTAACCCAGACGATACTGTTTCGCCCTGCAGGTGACGGACTGGCTCACACCTGCGGTGGCCATTTTGTTCAACCCAGACGCCCTCTTTGCCAGCCTGAACTTCACAGTACGCGGAAGCATTTTCCCCTACGGTGCGCATGCCTGGGAGACTGGTGCTGGGCGTGACTTTGGGGGGCCTGCATTAGGCTCTCACAACATGCAGTACCGACCATGACGTCACTTTCCTCCTCACTGTGCAGGCCACTTCCTGAACGTGAGTGAGCTGGACGCGACCCAGCGTAGGGTGGACGGCTCTGTTGCGGTCCTTGCCTAAAGAAGACCGATGCTGTATAGCACAAACGAACTGTCCGTGGGCCGCAATTGGGTCTGCATCCCCAGGCAACCTGCTCTTTCCCTCCCACACGCGTGCAGACTTTGCTCAGCTTCACGCTGATCCTGCTGATTGTCACAGTCTTTGTGGTGACCCCCATGAACGCGCTCATGCAGACCATCGAGACGGTCGAGGTCAAGAAACGTGAGCCTGGGTGCAGCTCCCTCTGTTCAACAGCCGGCTGCATGGCCCCTGTGTGCCGCCCCTGCTGCCCAATTTGATTTGCACAGTCTGGCACATCCACCAAGTGCAGGCCACTGCCCGGAGTGCCTGTCCGACATCCCAGTTCGCGCCCGCCGCTGCAAGCACTGCTGCTCGGCGGTGGAGCCGATTGAGCCCAAGAAGAAGCTGTCGGCCTCGCGTGAGTGTTTGTAGCAGGGATGATGCACTTCCTTCAAAGCATCATCGCCGGATGGCAGTGCGAATGCTGATGCCAGGTGCAGCGCTAATATTCAGATCCACCTCATTGGTCTCGCCCACGCTTTACGTTCCTCCCAAACACCCAGCAGCCAGCAAGCTGCTGCGGCACGGGTCAGCCCCGGTGCCCACGCAGCAGCACCCAAAGGGCGCCAAAATCATGGCGCGGGCGCAGACGCTCCCGGTTGGCGCTGCGCTGCCGCTGCTAGCAGGCGCAGCGCCGCTGCCCAGCAAGGCGCCGCCCCCAGGCATGTCGAAGGCCTCGCCACCTGCCCTGGCCCTAGGCGGCATCAAGGCAGCACCCCTGGAGGCTGTGCCCGAGGACAGCCCCAGCCCGGCCTCGTCCTTCACGCTGCCGGGCTCTGCTGCAGCGGCTGCAGCAGCGGCTTTGTTGGCAGAGGCGGCAGAGGCGGCTGCAGAGGATGTTGCAAGCAGGGCACATGCTGCAGGGAGCTCATCGGCAGGGGAGAGCCAGGAGTTTGAGGGCGCAGGTGAGGCTGAGCAGGAACCTCACAGTGTACCTGTCAAGCCAGGCATCTGCATGTGGCGCAACATTGACATCTCCCTATGGTGATAGTGCATGAGGGCGTTGGAAAGGCACACACTCTATTCACACTATTCTTATGAATTGTCCTTGTGCGGCTTTTGGTATCCTCCTGCAGGCGACTCTTTGGCCAACTGGCAGCCATCGCGCCCACTCTTCAAGACCTCCAGCATCCACGCGGCTGCGCTGCAGGCCGCACCAGAGTACAGCTGGCTGCCGGCGTCGCCAGCAGCAGCGGGCGCGGCAGGCACATCCTCAGGCAAGGCAGGAAGTTGACTGGCAATGTGTTCATCTGATGGCATGCAAGCGCAATGCAACGCCCTTCTGGCATGTGCCGGGCAACAACAATGAACAGGCAAAGCGTTTGAGACGCTGTTGAGCTGGCATTGTCTGCCCTCCACCGCTGTCTTCTGCAGGCGGCGACAGGCCGTCGGCGCGGGGCCAGGCCAACCCGCTGTTCCGCACCGGGTCCAGCAAGAAGGTCGCCCCCGAGCCGGAGCGCAGCAGCTCTGTGGGGCAGCGCTCTGGGCGGGCTTCGACGGCGGCGGCGGCGGCAATAGCCATCGACATGGGCGCCGGGGCAGGGATGGTTTGAGCTGGCAGCAGCGGTTACTGCCGTGAGGGTGCATGGATATGAGAGCGGGCAGCAAGCGGTGGCATTTACAGCAGCAAACCATGCTGTTGCAGGGAATTTACGGCTTTGTGCTGCAAGGCGTCTTCTTTGTGATTCAGAACCTGATTTTGTTGACGACACCCACCTGGCATGCACATTTGTGTGGCAGCTGAAGCACCTGATATGTCTTCCTCAAATGCCTTGCACATTCATTTGTTACATATTGACTTCCTGGGTTCGTTCTCCAACTCTTTCTCCTATCTGTAGTGCGATGCAGTGATTTGAGCGTGCAGATGTAGGTGTCAATCTACAAGTGGGATGTGACATACAGGAGGATGAAGAGGGCAGATCAGCTGACTGGTGGAGAGGTGGACTGGCATTCTCAAGCAAGCATAGTGCATTTCGTTCATCTGATCGCGGTCTCATCATTCAAACCCTGTGTTGTTGCTGCTGCTACAGCGGCACCCAGCCATCTATACATCTGTAGCCTAGCAGCTGGGGCTGCCAAGCAGCCCTGCGCAGCATGGCTCAATGGCGCAGGCCCTGGATCATGATCCACTCGTGCATCCAGGCTGGCGAGCAGGCCTTCACGTAGTGGTTGCCTGCCATGCGCCCGGGCCCGCGGTCAAAGGCGGGTAGCGGCGCGGCGGGCGTGTCCACAGCGGGGCAGGTCAGCACTACGGACTGGCCGTCCTCGCCTGCAGGGCCTTGTGAGGGATGGGGACAGGTGCAGACTGCTTGCAGAGAAGGCTGTTTGGAGATTGGCGGGCAAGGACTCTGTGCCATCTCCACAAATGCATGCACGCATGCAGGTGGACAGGCAGCCTTCCCCCAGAATGCACAGCTCACACCTGTTGGCAAGCAGCAAGCCAAACAACACCGCCAGCACGGCCCCTCCCACCTGGTTCCAGGCTGACAGGCATCTGGATCCAGTCCACTGGAGTCCTGATTTCCTTGGTCACATCTCTGCAGGAGCCAGAGAAGCCGAGCATGCAATTGAGCATTGCGCCGCCAGGGACGCAATGATTGGCATTTAGTGAGGAACAATATGCCCAGATCAGCACGCCTGTCTTGTGAACGTGGCACAGCGGTGGCGGCTAGCGGCAGCGGCTCAGCGACGAGTGACCAGCAGCAGCGGCAGCATCACAGCAGCGCAGCTTGCCTGTCGGGCGCAAACGTGAGCTGCTTGCCGCGGCTGCGCAGGGTCTCCGAAAACAGCTGCGGCGCAGACGCCAGGGCCTCCTGGTACGCTGCTTCGTTCAGCTCAGCACCCGACACCACCCCATCCGTGCCGCCCTCCAGCCCCATTGCCTGGCAGTTGGGTTGGGACAAGGAGTGCTTTTGAGCAAGATGTGCAGAGGCAAACGAGGCACAGGTCGCCAAGAAGGTGGGGCACAGTCTCCGGCTGAGTGACAGGAAATGCTGCCTGCGGGGGCACCGAAGCACCACCCGCCCTTGCGATGCCCCACTGCCCGCCCGGCCAGCCCAGGCGCGCGCACCAGCGCCAGCGCGGCGCCCTTCTTAAGCTTCATGATGTACTGTGGGGACATGGGCTTGAGCATGCTGTCCATGCCGGGCTGCAGGCCAGGCAGCCGAGGTGGCGGGACGGCAAAACCGGGTGGGTCAGACGTCGGCTGCCCCTACAGCCAGCCGCCTTGCTTGCTCCACCAATCCGCCAGCGTGGGCGGCACAACAACAGCGCACGCATGCCCACCAGCACAGGCCATTCTGCCCACAGGCAGCATTGCCATCATGCAGGCCCTGCGAAGTGAAGCGCCCCCCCGGGCTCGTGCCTTGTAGTACTCCCAGAACAGGAACACGTGCGCGTGCACCACCCACTGCTTGCCTGCGGCATGTGGGGGGCATGCGCGGCGGCGAGCGCGGCTGTGAGCTCGACGCGCGCAGGCTGGGTGCGACCGTGTGTGTTTGCACTGCAACCAGCAGCAGCTTCAAGCTTCAAACCACCGCCGCCCGCATGCTCACACAACGTGCCTGCCGGGTGGCGCACCGGCGGGGGTTTCCGTCTGGAACACGGTTGGCTGGGAATAGATAAAGGTATCCAGCTGGGTGTGCGAGGTGACCGCGACGCGCACGTCCGCCAGGTCAGCGCCGGCGGGCAGCCCCGCGGCCAGCATGCGGCGCTGCGCGCGCCGCGCAAAGCGCTCGGCCGCGGCCAGCTCCCCCACGTGCGAGTAGCTGTTGCGGTTGGGCGTGAAGAAGGACAGGCGCTCGGCGCCAAAGGCGCGCGCCTCGACCTCGCCCGCGCCCAGCGGCTCGGCGCCGCCGGCGGCGAGCAGGGCAGAGGGCGAGCCCCGGCCAGCGGCCTCCAGGAAGGGCGTGAGCAGGTCGAAGCTGGCAGTGGTGGCCTGCAGCATGCAAGGGCAAGGACGAACCCCTGGGTGCACAGCGCCATGCTGGCTGCTCCGCTAGAGGCAGCGCAACGCTATCTGCTTCCGCTGGAAGCAGCCGTGTTTGTGCGACGCACAGGCGCGGCAGGACGGGGCAGGCACAAGCGCCAGCGCCAGCCGCTCACCAGCTGCATGTGCCAGACCTCTAGCCAGACCGTTGCCAAGACCGACCACCCACCCCAGCGCACTCGCCTGGAGCAGCTGCTCGAGCTCATGCCGCGCCGACTCCTCTGTCGCCTCTGGGTGGTTGGCGGCCACAAAGGCGGCCAGTAGGCCGGCCACCGCCTCTGCACAACACAGGCAAGCCAGCAGACACTGTGAGTCGTGCGCCGTTGCGAGCCAGGGCCCGGAGAAGGGAGCCCAGGAGGCGGAGGACGCACATCAAATAAACAACTCGGTCCTCCCAGCGAGCAGAGCAACGCGGCTTCTAACCAGCCTGCCACAAGCAGCGCTCCTGTGCATGGCCTGCACCCATGGCTGCTAAACGCTGCACCTGTCTGCGTCTCGATGGGCACATCAGAGGGAATGTCGCCGCGCGCCGCGTTGACCACGCCTGCAGCCGGAGAGTTGAGAGTTGAGAGGGTTGAGAGAGTCGAGAGTGCAGCAGGGCAGCTAGCATGGCTACACACCAGTCCAGCCTGCACGGGCAGCTGCACAATGCCACACGCAGCACCTCAGCTGCCCGCCTCCGCTCGGCCAGGGGGCCCACCATTTGAGAACTGGGCGTGGTTCATGCCCGGGATGATGGCAAACGGCCGCACCTGGGCAAAGTGCCTGCAGCAAGGGCGATCACAGCATGGGCGCCAGCGCGCCAGGGAATGCAGGCTTGCACACCCACCATGAGTTCGGTCCCCAGGCGGTGGCGATGCAAACACATGCAGCAGCCATGATGCCCCCCCTGGAGCGCACTGCCTCTTGGTGCAGCGCAGGACAAGCCAGCACGGGCCACCGCTCACCGGGGCCCGACCTGCGCCGCCAGCGGCGCTACGTGCGCCGCCGCCCAGGCCGCGCGCGGCAGGCGCAGCTGTCCGTCCAACGCCCCCATGATGTGCATGACCGAGCGCGGCAGGGAGGCCGCGTCCGGGACCGCCGCGCAGGTGGTGCCGTCGATGGTGGCGCCCAGCAGCGCCGTGCCGGCGCAATTCTTCATGGGCACGCCTGCAGGTGTGTGTGGGGGGGCCGGGGTTTGGGGGTGGGGTGGGTGGGCGGGTGGGGGTGCGGGGCTGGGCAAGTTAGAATGGCAAGGTTGCTGTGCTGTGCTGCACCGCGCGCAAGCATCTTGCAAACAGGCTGGCTCTGGAATCTTGAGCTACGCGCGCGCTGGCAGGCACGCTGGGCAGGAGCTGTGTCCCTGGTGATGCCTGCCTGGGTAGAAGGAGCTCGCCAAGGAGTGCAGCGCCACAAAGACGTTCTCCATGCGGGCTGCACAGCGGGGCGGAGCCAGAGCTGTGTGCAACAGGGCGCTCTGCAGGCAGCACGGGGCTGGGCCGACAGGTGGGCGAATGGATGGGCGCGCATGCACGCGCAACCACTTAACCCACCGGCAGCGGCCAAACCCAGACGGGCATGGGCGCTTGGCGCCCCCACCCCTGTTGCCCCACCTTCTGGCTTGCCCGCCAGCGGGAAGCCCGCATCCACTGCTTCTGCCACGGCAGCCCTGATCAGGGCGTCCGAGTGCTCCAACCAAGCCTCTGCCTTGTCAAATCCCAGCGTCATGATGTGCTGCCAATCCACGGTCGGCACCGCCGCCCACAGGTTGACGCCCGCGCTCGACTGGTTCTGCGCACAAGGCAGGGCAGGTGCAAGGCAGGGGGAGCGGTGCCATTTTGCGGTGGCGTGCAAAACCCAAAGTCCTGGCTTGCTGCTCTGCAGGCCGCTGTGCACTCCATTGCAGGAGCAAGAGGGAGAAGGTTTGGATGGAAAGGATGAATGGATCCGTGAACCAGTGGGCCGCAGGGCCAGCAGGTGTTTTTGGAGGCTCCCAGGCATTTCGACCGCTTCCATCAACTTTGGCGTAGGTAGTGTCCGGGCACGACAGCCCTGCGCAGCCAGGCATACCTTGATGGAGGCCAGCAGTGCATCATAGTCCTTAGGGCCGAGCGCGGCACCGGGAATAAGTACAATAAGAGCCGTGGGAGCGCCCTCGCGCGGCTGCGCCGGAGCTGCAGGCACGAGAGAGCGGGAAGACGAGCGGCGGTGGGAGTGGCGGCGCCGGGGCGGCGCTCACGGAAGCATTGCCGGCACGGCGCCGAGTGCTCGGATCACATGAGCACCTTGAATAACTGCGGGTCGAGGTGGGGGAGCGGAGCTAGGTGGCCCTCCATCGGCGGCCGCTCCTTGCGGCCGCGAGGCCTCGCCCTGCTGTTGCTGAAGTCGCGCTTTGACCCAGGTGGGCATCTCTCCGCCCTGTCCAAGCGACGGAGCCGATCCTCCCTGCTGCATAGCAGCACAAGCCGGAACCCTTCGAGCAGTGCTCGCCTGCGCCCTCTGAGGGACTTGCAGCCTGCTCTGGAGGGCTGCGACGCGCATCTGTAATCGATCGAATGCCGGGAGGAGGCCGGGGGGCAAGGTTTCGGACGGCAAGGCAGAAGGGAGATTTGGGCGGCAGCTCACCCGTCAGCGGAGGCCCAGTCCTACAGCTTCATGAGCTGTTCTCCGGAGCATGCATGGGCACTGCTCACCACCAGCACCCGTTCTGTGGCGCAGATTGATGTTGTTGGGAGAGATGATGGTCCTGCCCTCAGCTGTGAGCGACGGACAAAGCAGGCCGAAAACCGGGCCAGGTACTGGAGCACCTGGGTACCTTTTTGCCAACCTGTGTCCACTTCATACGTCACTCACACACGCAACAAGCACATGCGCGCAACCCATGTGCATGGACATGTGAGGTTTATTATTGGCTCGGAGCGTACCCATGTGCTCATGCGCTTGTGTGGATCGGTGACCTGCAGCTCCGAGACTGCTTGCCACGGAGCATGCTGGCATGCTTGTTGCGCAGCAAGCTGAGCGCCAGTTCCTAATGCAATGTTATTGCGTGGCCAGAAAAGCATTTTTTCTGAAAGAAGCAACGAGAGAGGGGGCAGAAGAGCCGGCTGCAGGTGGTGCGGCAAGGTGGACTGCCTGCAGAATTGGTATCCAACGGAAGAAACGTCGACTGCAAAACATCCTCTTTATGCCTGAGAAGATTTGGGCTGTTCCCAGACGCAGGAAAGTGCCCACCACTCCTAAGAAGGCATGATTGATCAGTACCCTACAAAACGGTGCCGCCGGCTCCTGATGCGGTGCCGCCTCAGGGTGGCTTGCTGGTGCCATCTGGACGTGCGGGTGGCCTCCACAGGTTCAGCTACGCAGCATCGCATATGTCCGAAGGCTGTGCAGTCGCAAAACCGAAGCAGGACACGCTGAGGCAGCTTTGAGAGGCGAGGGAAGGGTGCCGCGGCTGGGCCGGCTACGCCCTGGAGTGTTGTCGGCTGTGAGTGGCGCGTGTCTACACTGGCGGGGAGGCTTGCAAGCGCAGCTCCTCCCAGCACCAAAATTGGCCCTCCCCGCCGCCGCCGCCGCCGCCTGCCGCCCCTGCAGGGTTGTCAGCTGACGCCTTTGCACCAGGCAGAGCCGCCGCCCTGGAAGGTCCTAAACATGACAGCTGCGAGCATCGCAGTCTCCCCTGAGAAGCATGCTCCGAGCCGCTGGACCTCTGCTGCCGGCCTGCTGGCCGCCGCCGTGGTGCTCTGCGCCTGCAGGACCTCAACAGGTGAAAGCAGCTCCCAACCCCTGCTGCCCCCAGCAAGCCTGCCTGTTTGCGGCAACCCCACTGCCCTGCGCAACTCTTTAAAACGATGTGCGCCAAAAACTACGTGCGTGCAGGCGTGTTTGCAAACCTGGCGGCGGCGCAGACAGAGTCGCAGGATGCATGCAAGGCCGGCGAGGGCGCCGGCGTGGGCGGCCCCATCCCGCCCGCGGCGCTGGTGATGCTGGTGGAGGCTACCAAGCTGCTCAGTGAGGGCGCAGCGCTCGCAGCGTACTCATGTGGGGCATACACGGAGGGAGGCTCGCGGCGCTCTGCATGCCCTTCCCCTGACCCCTGCCTGCCTGTTGTGGATGCCGGCGCCAACCTCCAGCCCGCCCGCCCCCCCCACCCCGCCCCCATTTTCACCCGCGCCGCAGTCTCGGTGGTGCTGTGGAACCTTGAGGAGCGCCGGCCGCAGCCGGAGCAGCTGCCGGGCCCGGGCCCGGGCGGCAGCCCGCTCGCCGCGGCTGCCAGCGGCCCCCTGCCGCTGGCAGAGCCGCTGCTGGACCGCCGCTTCTTCTTGTTTGCGCCGCCCGCGGCGCTCTACTGCTCCTGCAACGTGCTGTGGCTCATTGCGCTGCAGCGCATGGCGGCGCCGGTGTTTGAGATGCTCAGCACGCTGCGCATCGTGCTCAGCGTGGCGCTGGCCTGGGCCTTCACCCAGTCGGGCGCGCAGCTGCGGGCGCACCACTACGCCGCGCTGGGCATGCTGGTGGCAGCAAACCTGGTGGCGCACTGGGGCATGGGCGGCGGCGCCGCGCCGCGCGCCCTGGACGTCCTCCTCGTCATGCTCTCCATCTCCTCCTCGGCCGTGGCCAACATGCTGTTCGAGCTGGTGGGGTGGGGGGGTGCTGAGGGCGGCCCGGCGGCCCACCCAGCCCTGGGCTTGCGTACCTCTCCACCACACCAACCCATGAAAGAGCCACCCCCCCAGCTCTCCCTGAGCTCCCTCCCAACCACCCAACCACCCGGTCCCGCCCCCTCGCCACACGCACACACCAACACACTCAACCCC
>KQ482066.1:762587-784731 GCA_001430745.1 Auxenochlorella pyrenoidosa | reverse complement strand
TCGCTGCATTGCAAACATACAGTGGGGGNGGGGGGGGAGGGGAGGGGGCGCCTGAGCGCCGGCGTCATGTGCCGCAGCTGTGCAGCTCCCCGGCACCACCTCGCACTGCACCAGCCTCACAAACTGCCCTGCCTGCTTGCTGCAGCTCTACACCTGGGGCGTGGCCTTCAACGCCGCCACGTTTGCGGCCATGCAGCGCGGCGGCGGCGGCGCCGCCGCCGTGCTCTCCCTCGCCTGGCTGCCCTGCGCCAACGTCTGGCACGTGCTGCTCATCCTGGTGTTTGCCTGCGTGGGCATCGTGACCGGCATCGTGCTGAAGTACCACGGTGGGGCGCCAGCGCGCGACAGATGCTGACCGCGCCCTCCCCTGCTCGCACATGTCGGCCCTCCATCCGGCCTGGCGGGGTGGGCTGCCCCGTGCGCTGCTGGTGCGCCTGCTTACTTTACACTGAGCCTGGCTTTTCTGCAGGAAACGTCGCATCGGTGGTGGCTCAATCCTTTGCTGTCCACCTGTCTGCACTCCTGTCCCACATGTCCATCCGCTTCACGCCCAGCTGGCAGTTCCTGGCAGGTAGGCTGCACGTCCGCCAGGGTTGTATTGGCCCCGCATGTCTGCCTGGTCTCGGCGTGACCCTGCAGCTGGCCCCTGACCTTGGTCCGCTGGCATGTGCTGACACCGCTGCAGGGGCGGCGCTGTGCCAGGCAGCCATCCTGCTGTACAACCGGGACTCTCTGTGGCCGCGCAAGGCGTAGACCCTGTCAAAAACGAACTGACGTGTGTGTCCCAGCCCTAACGTATTGTTATTTACCTTGCGGTGACCACCATTCTTGCTGATCACGTTGCTGCCACTACACGCAAGCTGCTGACCTCAAACGCTGTGGCAGCTTTGCCCACTGCTTGCCATGTGGCTTTTTACGCACAGTTTTCTTTACTGTAGCTCTTTATTCCAGCGTTTCGCCAAACATTCGGTGTGCTTGATCCCCAAGATTTTCTCGCACTTTGCAATATGTTGCACTGCAGTGTTGAAAGAGGACGGCGTTGACCGTCTCTGCTCAGTCTGCTCTTTCCTTCCTTTGTTTGTGGTCAGGTGTAACCCCACTGCTCAATAGCAGGTGAACCCGCGAGCCACTGCCAGCATACTGACCACTACTCAGTGCTGCAGACACAGTCGGCCGGGCAAACAGCTGCTTACAACTGCTTCCACTGCGTTTGCAGTTTGTGGGCTGAGAAGGGTGTTCTGCCGGCATCAATGAACAGTGCAGCATTGCGGCAATATCATACAAGTCGCTCACGATCAAAGGATTTCTGAGAATATGCAGCCAGTGCTTCTACGCTGGCCGGAGCAGGGCCATGAGCCGCTCGGTCAGCTGCAGCAGGTCTTCGTCGCTGCCGGGCGGCCCAATGAGCCCCAGCCCCACCGGCAGGCCTTCCACCTCGGCAATGGGGAGGTTGACCTGCGGGGCATGGGCGGAGGGTCGCGGCCGCTTCAGGCAGGCGGAGTGCTCAAGTGTGCCCCTAGCTCGCACCCGTGCACCCCAACTGGCAACAACCAGCTCAGCGCGACACACGCCGCCATCTTGAGCCAACAGGGCATGAATCGCAGACACAAAGGCCCATTGCCGCACAGGCTAAGCCGCCAGAGCCTTGCAGCCGCACCTGCGGAAACCCTGACAGCCCCGCAATGCAGGTCAAGGAGATGAGCGATGTGCGAAATGCATCCAGCTCTGCCGCTGGGGTGTTGAGCCGCGGCGCCGGCGCCGGCGCGGTGGGCAGCGCCAGCACCCCGTCGCCGCCCAGCAGGCCTGCCAGGCGCCGCCGCGCTGCTGCGCGCTGCTCTGCCGCCGCCTCAAACTGCTGCTGCGTGATGCCCGCCGCCATGGCAAAGCGCTCCTTGATGCCCGGCCCAAAGTCGGGGTTGTGCTGAGTGACCCACTCGCAGTGTTGCTGCCAAATCTGCAGGCGAGAGGGCAGCAGAGAGTTGCAATCGAGCACGGCAAAGCAAAGGCCTTGCAGGCTCCGTATGCTTGCAGCAAGGAGGGCAGTCTGCAAAATGCCGTACAAAGGTGCACAGCTGAGACTGGTTTCCAGCAAGCAACATGCCTGGCGCACTGGGCATCAGTAACAACAACTGGGTCCAGGCAGGCTGCATGCGCTGGCTAGAAGACGTGCAGAAGCAGGCAAATCAGTAGGTTGCCGTTTGCCCTTCCACCTCTACACAAACACCCTCCCCCCTACCTCAAAAGCCTGGTGTTGGCGGAAGGCATCAAACCAGGCGGGCCGCAGGCCGCCCAAGCCGCCGGCCACATTTACCTCCTCTGGCTTGCTCAGCACGGCAGAAACCTGCTGAGGTGGCCAAAGTGAAGGGGAATTGGCAGCCGCGCAACAGTGGTGATGCAAAGTGAGGAGGACATGCGTAAGCTGCGCGGATCGGGAGAGTGAATGCGAACATGTCCACCCTGCCAGCTGCACTGTGCACTGGCCTCAGGATTGCAGCCTGATTGTCAGAGCCGGTGCACAACACAGAGGCTCAGATGGAAACCCTGCACCCACGCACCTCTTCAATCCTCGCTGACAGGGCCGCATACAACGCCGCCACAGTGGCTTCCTCAGCCAGCGCAAAGGCGTCTGTGGCCACCAACAGGCGGCGCAGCTGCGCCGGCTGCCGGCTGGAGGGGTCCAGCAGGACGCTGCCCGCCGCGCGCAGCACCGCAGCATCCCGCGCAAACCAGCCTGCAGAGGGCGCTCGCCATGGCAGGACCGCGCGGCTTTGCGGCAAGAAGCCGGACATTCCCCAGCTGCAGCGCCCTAGATCAGTTGTGCAAAGAGTTGTGCAAAACAGGCCTGCTCTGCCTCGACTCGCCTGCTGTGTCAAAGCTGGGCGCAAGCGGCACAGCGCCCGCAAGCGAGACTCGGCCGTGGGTGGGCCGGAATCCCAGGATGCCGCAGTGGCAGGCGGGAACACGCACGCTGCCTCCCGTGTCGCCCCCTGCAGCCGTGAGGCCAGGGCAGCAGCATGCGCACCAGGGGTGCACGACTCGGAGCACAGCCCGGCACCGACTGCCCGCACACCAGGACCCCCATGCTCTGCTCGGTGCTGCTTGCAGCATGCGTTGCTCCTTCCAGGCATTGCCAGCGCCTCTGCTGGAGTTGGCCTGCGTGCTGCCCGGCAACAATGCCTCACCCAGGCCTATGTCGGCATCTCCAGCCGCCACCGCTGCTGCCGTCCCCGAGGACGACCCCCCGGGGATGCGCCCGGGAGCTGCCGGGTTGGCGGGCGTGCCGTAGTGCGCATTCTCGCCCGCCAGCGAGTATGCCATCTCATCCATCACGTTCTTCCCCACAATGGTGGCTCCCGCATCCAGCAGGGCCTGCAGGCACGGTGTGCAAGGCAGCGCAGGGGCACGTGCAGTGCCGAGCATGGCTGTGGTAGGGCGGATGCGAACACTGGCAGGCTGCGCGCATGCTCCAAGCCTGGACACCGGCAGCTTGATGTGCGAGTGGTAGAGAATAAATACAGCGGCAACCGTTTGTACAGCAGAATGGTGCGAACCTGCACCGCCGCTGCATACCGGTCTGCTGGCGGGTGCGTGGCTAGCCATGCTGGCGAGCCGTTGCCCGTGCAGTGACCTTTGACATCAAAGCAGTCCTGCAGTAAATGGCAGATAGGAAGCATCCTGTAGCTTGCTGTGTGTTCAGTACGCGGAAGGTTTGCGCTTAAGTGCCTGGTGATGCTGCCGCGGATGCCTTGGCTTGCCGGGGCCGCACCTTGACGACAGCTGTCAGGCCATGCAGCGGGCCAGTCGAGGCTCCAGCCACCTTCACATCTCCAATGTAGGCACCCTGGCTGCGGGCACCATCTGCCATGGCTACGGTTGCAGCGCGCCGATGAGCGTCCAGGCCTGCTGAAACAAAGCCACACTCGCGGTGGCGGTAAGGAGTGTCGGGGTGAGAAAGCGGCGGCAGCGGCTGCACAATCGACAGATCACTTTGCGGCGCCATTGCTGGGCTTGCGCACCTGTAGGTTGTGACACTGAGACCCTAGCTCTGAGCGAAGGGTGCGGGGTTTCTCCGAAGGCTACCCTCAGGACGCGTTGCAGGAGCATTGTAATCTGCAAGGCGATCGACAACACGAAACGCACCTGGGAGCGACAACGAGGGCAGTGTGAGGGACCTGCTGTGCGTGGCCTGCTCAGCCCAGATCGATTTGCAGCTCTCGGGCTGTCTGCAGTGGGTTGCACTTGCAGCAGTGCTGCAGAAGATTCCATGCAGCTCGCCACGCAGAGGCAGGCCTTTGTGGCCTCACCCCTTGCTGGGCGGCGCCTGGCGGCAAGGTAGGAGCGAATCTTCTGTTCTTTTGACCTCAACGAGAACATTTATTGATCAGCAGGGCTTCAAAGATAGCCCTACCACTTCTCTGCTGCGCCGCCACTGCCGCCCGTGTGCTGCCTGCTTCATCGTTGCTGCCACGTGAGGCTACTTTTCGGGCCCTCCTTCTGCCAGCGCAAGTCTTCCTTGTACCAGGCACTGCTTCAAACAACGCGTTGTTTGTTTGGGTTGCCACAAAACAGAGGCGCGCCTGCCCTGGCTTTCCGCAGGGCCCCCGCCGCTGCGCTGCGCGTCTCCGCTCTCTTTGGCTTTGGCGGCGGCAAGCGGGAGAAGAGCGAGAAGGAGCAGGAGAAGGAGGAGGCCTACCGGGTGCAGCAGGAGGTGCTGGCGCGGCGGCGCAACAACTCGTGGCAGAAGGTGGGGGCGCGCGCAGGCGGGCCTGCTCTGCCATCGGGTGCTTGCCCAGCTTTCTGCGCCGTAGCACCAGCAGGGCGCCGCTCACTTGCTCGCTAGCGCCACCAGGCCAGCAGGCACGTGTTCTTATTATGCTCCCATGTACGCCCGCCCCCCCCCCACCCCCCCTTCCCCCCCCGGCCCCCACCCGCCCCCACCCCACGCACACAAACGCGACGAGCGCGGGGGGGGTTGGGGGGCCCTTCTCTTGCGTCGCCGCCGCACACACACACACTGGCCACCACCCCCTCCCACCCCCACCCCCACCCCGCAGGGCGTGGTCGAGCGGCGCAAGGAGGTGTCCAAGTACATGCAGGACCCCGAGTACAAGAAGAAGGTGGACGAGGAGAAGCGCGCGCGGTTCAAGGCCAAGAAGGAGCAGGAGGAGCGCGACAACCCGGTGCCCAAGTGGGTGGGGGAGGGCCCGCTGCCAGCTCAGCGGCCATGCAGCCAGCAGGCTCTGCGTGGGCGCGAGGCCCGGCGCGCGTGGCGCGGGGCTGCGCATGCACACAGCGGCAGGAGCTGCCGCAGCGGGCATCCAGGCCGCGTGGCCAGCGCGCCGCCAGCGCGGGCCTGCTGCCCTGCATAACCCTGCTTGGCCCGCTCATGACCACCCACCGCTCCCCCTCTGCGCACGCTTGCAGGTTTGGGATCATTGTCCCGCTGGCACCTTTTGGCAACCCGGACTATGACCAGGTGGGGCCGACTGCAAGCCAGCCTGATACTAATGGCCGGAGAACTGCATCACCTGCAAGGTGCAAATGTAAATGGTGAGCAGCTCTGGTCACATCTGCTCGCTCACTGTCCTGCCGACCCCACTGCACGTGCAGACGGAGCGCTTTGACCTGCGGGTGAGGTTGCAGCCGGCTCTGGGAGCCGCAGGCCCGGGCCGCGGGCGTTCGTGCTAGTGGGATGCACCTGGAACGCGGCCTGCGGGGGGGGCAGAGCATGCACTCCCTGCCTGCCGCAGCAGGGCCTGGCGCGCCTCTCCTGGCATGCTCCACATGATGCACCCCAAGCGCATCTGCCGGCGTGCCGCCCGCTGCCGGGCGCAAGTCCCGTTTTTGAACCAGCAAGAGGAATCAAACGCGCCGCCTTCACCCCGCCCTTCGTGTGCGTGCCGCTGTGCCGTGCAGCTGCCGTTTGTGGACCAGGGCGACCCCGACCCCGAGCTGGAGAATGACCCGCTGGGCCTGAAGCAGGTGGGCGGCGCTGACCGTGCACCGCCCCACCCGTGCACCGCCCCACCCGGGCATGCGGGTGCACTGCACCACCCGAGGACTGCCCCCCCCCGGGCATGCTTTGACTTAGCTGGATTGTGCTTGCTGGCAGGCGCCTCCTGCTCAGCCCGCCGCTGGCACTCCTGTTGCCCAGACCCTGCTGCCAAGGCCTCGTGGCACTGCCGGCCCCTCGCCCTGCTCCCTGCAGCTTGGCAAGGCCTTTGGCTTTGGCAAGAAGAAGAAGGACGAGAAATGAGGCTGGCCCGGAATGAGTGCGTCCACGCTTGTGAGTGCCATCTTGCGCATGCCGCCTGCCGCCCCCTGTGCCATCCATCTGATCCCCTCAGCCATGTCCGCTCTTCATGTCGCCTTCCAGATTTTCCTCTGCCCACCTTCCTGCCCTCTCTGTCAGCATTGCCGCCTGCCCCTATTTTCAATACATTACCTGTGAACCCAAGTTGGCTGACGTCTGTCATTATCACTGTAACAAGAGCCATCTCATGACGCAGAAGCTAGCATGATCGGCGTGTGGCATGGTCGAGCGGATTTGCCCCAGTTTGGCTTATGCAATACAGCGCATTAACTTTGCCAGCGAGGCCAACCACTCCCGGCACAGCCTGTCACTTTCGTTTTACAGCGCCACAGGTACATACAAGGCAGATTTGCGACCAATGGGAGAACCAAGCAGTACTTGCACAGCGCTGACTGAAATGGTGCGCAGCTGTGGTTATGAGCTGGGGGGGTGAACAGTGCTGGTTTGCCCTGCGCGTGGACGGCGAGTTGGTACAAGGCATACAAAGGGGCGAATGTCAGGGCTAGCTGTTGCATGGAGGTGTTAGGAGGGATGGACAACATGGCTAAAGCAAGCGACATGATTGCGGCAGCCGTCATCAGAAGACATAGCTCAGCAGAGGGCTGCCGCTGCTGTCGCTGTTGTGCTTGCTGCTGTTCAGAATCACGGTGGTGACGCCAGCCACTGCCTGCACAATACCAAGGGCGATGAGGCCATACGCATTCCACCGCCAGTATCTCTGCATCAACAACAAAGAGAACACATTTGCAGGCCTTCGGTTGAGATGCAGCGAGGTGGGCAGCGTAATGCAGCATATTGAGCACAAGGCAGCATGCGATGCACACTGCAGGGCACACAATGAGCTTAAGCATCCAGCTGGCAAGCAAGGCAGGTGCGCAGAGGCTTGCCTGGGCGGCCAGGGCTGCAGGGTCTTGACGGCGCAGCGCCTCCAGGGCTACCCACGCCGGGAAGATGAAGGCTATGAGGGCGCCTGCAAAAGAAGTTGTCGCAAACAGCAGGAAAGTTATGCGACAGCAAAGCTGGGCCTTGGCAGCAATTGCACTCCATCAAGGCAACCACACTGCAGAGGACAGACACGATGGCCTCTGCCTCACCCGCGGTGGCGCCAACAAACTGGATTGGCACCCAGATGCTCCCGGCATGCCTGCGCCAGGGACACGGGCATGGGGGCCGAGCAGGCAGGCAATGCGGCGCTCAGGGGCAAGTGCAAGTCTAGTGCACTGCACTCTCCTCCCTGCACGCAAACCCGCTGGGCCGACAGTCCAGCCCACAACGCATGCAGTAGGCCAAGGATTGTGCCTGCCCTTGTAATCCCTGATCCTGCTCACATGGCGATCCAGTACAGCAGCCCAAGGGATCCATACGTGACCAGGTAGTAAGGCGGGCCGCTGAGCTCGGTGCCAGCCAGCAGGCGCGACAGGCTTTCCCGGTACGGCGCCATCTGCTCGGTCAGGGCAGGGAGGGACGGCGACAAACCGGCAGTCACACGACAAGCAGAACATGGGAAGAAGGTTGCACGCATGGGCGGGTGGCTCAGGCAGGGGCAGGAGGCAGGCTTCAATCCAGCGGCGCAGGCGCATCCATTGAGACGGCCCAAGACATGCGTGAGCAGTGTGAGAACCGGTTGATAAAAGCTCAGGCAGGGCGGTCAAAGCTGTCATGCAGCATTAGCCCAACCTGCATGGGGAAGATGGTCACCACCGACAGCAGGAAGCCCAGGCGCACCGCCACGTAGAGCAGGCGGGCCAGCCAGGGGGCCACCAGGCGCGACAGCTGCGCCGCGTTGAACTGCGTGAGCACGTCTGCCGGGATGTCGGGGCCAAAGGCCACCTGCAGGGGGGGAGGAGGTCAGCATGGAGGCGCGCAGCCGGTTGTCCGGCCTCCCCGGCATGCATCTGCTGCAAGAAAGAAGGTCTGCATGCGGGCTGGTCGTTCAGGAGAGCCGCTTTGCCCCTGGCCCCAGGCAGCTTCGTTCCAAGAGTTGTTCCAAGAAAATACTGCATGGCAGGACACCCTGCCATGTGAGAACTACCTCGGAGCCGAGGGCCACTGTGAGGAACATGAGGGTGCAGATGACAGCCGCGGCGGCCTGCACAGCAAGCAATCGTTCGCATAAGAAAAGGACTTGCAGGCAGTGATGCGTGCAGGTGCATGGACACATCTAATATGACACTGGGCCCACGGTGCAACACGCCAGAGACAACCAGGCAGCAGTCATGGTCCAGTCTTGCCAAGCCACGCCATCGCACCGACACAATCGTCACTCGCCGCTCCGAGAAAGGCCGCAGGTCCCGAATGATGAAGTGGATTGTCATTTGGCTGGGCAAGGCAAGGTGGGCAGGTGGGGCAAAGGCACTGGAGCGCTTGTGCGCAGGGCATTATGGGCGGTGGTGCAGGCACAAGCCGCCACCGCCAGCCAGCAGGCATTGCCACATGGTGAATGCCTGCGGGTCTGCATGCAGAGCCACGCTGGATAACTTCCTGCCGCGCTGCCGCACACTCTCATCATGCAAGCCATGCTGCACATAGACTCACCAGGTGTATGCGGTTGCCAGCACGGGGATCACCCCAACAATCTGCACCGCCACCTCGGCACGCCCCCCGCTGAAGGCCTCGAGGTTTGGCAGCCACTGGATGGGGTGCGCGGCGCCCGTGGCTGCCGCAATTGCAACAAGCACCAGAGTGACTGCCACCCACACAGAGACGGCGGCCAGGCCCAGCCAGCTGCAGAGGGTTGAGGGGGATGAGAAGTGAGTGGGCTGCTTGTTGAAAGATGGTATCGTAGGACTAGCGCGCAAACGCGGCAGTGCAGCACTTTTGGCTCTGATGCGCAGCAAGGATGCGCAGCAAGGATCAGTGGAGGCTGGCGCGCGCCGCCCACCTGGTGAGAGCGGTGGAGGACAGGCGCTTGGGCGTGATGAGCGGCGCCATGAACAGCACTGCAGCAGCATGCCACCCGAGGTAGACAACGACTGTTGCAGCAGCAGCCCACGCTCGGCTGGCGTGGCTGGACAGCAAAGGACTTGCTCACATCTATTCGTCGGCACTGCTATGTGGGGAAATGACGCACCTGCAACAGCGCCTGCTGCCAGGGACCGGTTGGCGCACCACCCGCCGGCGTCACCTCCCAGCAAGTCGCACAGCAGGCCCGGCGACCCCGGGTGGCCGGCCAGCACGTCAGCAGTGATGATGATCTGAGCAGAAAGGGAAGTAGGGTAAAACAACCAATGTTGGGTACTGCTGGTTGGCGATGGCAGGGCGGCTCTACACCCAATCCAAGCAGATGACGGCTGGCCTCATCAACATGGCAGACGAAGACCAGGCAGGACATGCACATGCAGGGAGTTTGGGTGCCAGATCACATGCGGAAGCAGCAGCGCGGCGCAGCAAGGTGTCGGCGGTACTGCACGCATGCAAGCAGCCAGCAAATGGCCCAGGCCTGTGCGACTCACGTACACAATCAGCAGCCCGGCGCAACGAAAGACCAGCGACAGCTGCAGCAGCAAGGCGCCGGAGCGGCCGCACAGCACGCGCACCACCTCGGGGTAGCTCATGTGGCCTGCAGGTCATTAAGTTCACGCAGAAGGGCGCAATCGATCGCGTCCCAACAACCTATGCGCGCGCAATCAGTCGTGTTCCAGCAGCCTATGTGCCCGCAACCTCGGCATACATGCAGGGCGGCAGCTGCAAGCGCAGGCGCGCACCGGTGATGACTGTTCCCAGCGTCAGCGCATCCACGCTCCAGTGGTTCATGTAGGCAATCAGCAGCAGGAAGCTGCCCGCAAACAGCGCGCCCAGCATGATGAACGCCCGTGGCAGCGCCGCCATCCCTGCGTTGATTACCGTCAGAAGGCAGGCAGGAGTGTCAGCGCCGGGTGAGGAACAAGCCTGCAAGTTGAGCACTGCCCCAGGCAGCATCTGCTGTGGTGAGGCAGAAGCACAGCACGAGGGGGGGGGGGGGGGGGGGAGGCATTGCCGGCGCAAATGCAAGGAACACCAGGGCGATGCAGGGATGCGTGCTCCAAAACGTAAAAGGCCGCCGCTCACCTGCTCCCATGATCGTCTTGGAAAGGATGATGATGCTGACGAGCAGGCCGCTGCCAGGCGTGGCAGACGGGGAGTCCTCAAGCAGCATGCTGTGCATCGTCGGAAGGGCATTGCTGCTGCCTCTACCCAGGGGCGATGGGCCGGGACGCTGCATACGGGGAGGGAGCGCTTGAATTTGTACATGCAGTATGCACGCCGCAAGGCGTGGATCAACGCTTGTTTGCAGCTGGCCAAGCCATACTTGTTCGCAGTGGGCAAGGTCGGCTTCTGGCGCTAAGCGCTGCAAGCCAAGCATTTCGATCATGATCACAAAGTTCTCGTGCCACTGTCATCTGGCAGCATCAACGGGGCGGAGGGCACACTCCAACTGTAAAACAGCAAGCCAAATCTGAAAAAGCCCTCCCCACGACGCACAGACGCACCTGCCGAGCCGCCGGCGGCTTGCTAACGCTGCCAGCATCCCCGCCCTCCTGCTGCAGCAGGGGCTCCGTGAGTGCATCGTCATCATCCAGCTGCCCGCTCATGGCGCTGGTGAGGCTGCCGGCCGTCCTGAAGCTGTCGGCTAAAATTGGGTGCGACTGAAGTTGGTTCATGAGCGCAGCTCCTCTCTACCCCGTGATCAATGCTCCACTTCTTGTGCGCAATGCTCTGGACTGCAGAGGGGCAGGGAGGTTTTTGGATGCCAGCACACAACTCAGCACAGCTACGGCCCATTCAGTAGCGATCACTGTCGTTGTTGCAAAAAGCAAACAAGCTGTCGACAGCGATCGCGTGTGCGCAATGATGGCCAGTCTAAGCATCCGGGCGCCCGCGCTTTCAGCCCGCCCCTCTGCTAGGAAGCAGCCTGCGGCTCTGCGGGGCCCAGCAACCATCCAGGCCAACACTCTGTGGAGCCTGCAGCCCGGTGAGCGCCTCCGAGGGGAGTTGCGGTGACAGGGCGGGTGCGTGTAGCGGCGCCAGTGAGGGCGCCAGCGCCGCAGGGGCAAGAGGCGCTTCTCTCCAACGTCCGCTGGCCCCTGCGAACTGACATGCAGATGCCAAGTGGTGCGCCAAGCCGGAGAATGTGGACTTCTGCAAGCGCCTGGGACCGGTGCGGAAATGCTCCGTCAGGGTCGCTGGGCCTCGCATGAGCCGGCAGCCGTCGATGCCGCTAACTGACGTCCTCTTCACACTGGCTGGCACCGCAGGTCGACCTCACGGGCACCATCGGCACCAAGCGCGTCTGCCATGTGGCAAGCCACGACTTCCAGACAGACGAGGCGCAGGTGCGCATGGGAATGCCTCCCCGAAACACCTCACGACCGCCGTGCTGTGATCACACCACCATTGGTGCATCAGTGCATCAATGCAGGTTCAAGGCCTGGGCGTGCTGATCACACCCCAACCATTCCAACAAGGACCAGAATTCTCCCACGCAGGACTTGACCATCCTGGAGCACGGCGGCATCCACCTGCTGTTTGAGGCTGAGGGCACCGCCAACCCGCTGGACTCGCCCTCGCGCCTCTTCGTCACTGTGAGCCCAGCCCTTGGCTGAGTGAATTCGTCCATGCTGCTGCCAGCCTGCTGCACTGCAGTGTCCCCCCACCGTGGGGTGGCAGGAAACCGCGCAGAGTGCAACATCAAGCTGTGCGGCGGGAACCAGCTGCGCGTTGCGCTGCCAGCGCGCTTCTTGGTGCCGGCGCACTGGTTTGATACCGCACTGAGTGCCAGCCCATGGCTGCCCGGTGCATGGTGGCCAAACGGGGTCCGAGCCTGAGTCGTGTGTCGCTGGGCATTACCATTGCCAACCACAACCTTTCGGTCCGTGCTCCAGGACGTGGACTCGGCCTGCACTGTTCTGCTGGATGGGCGCGGCCTAGAGAAGGGGGCACGCACGCAGGTGGGCTCATGCATCGCACTGAGCAGCGACAATTATGGCCAAAACTTTCCACTGACAGATGATCACAAGCAGCGATTCCCCTGAAGCGCAGCGTTCAAGCGGTCTGGATGCATGCTGTGTAGCCCACCTTTGCATTTACACGCACGTTGCCAGGGCCGCAGTTTAATCTGTTTCCATGATGTTGCCCCGCTTGCAGGTCCGCCCGGGGGCCTGCCTGTGCCTGGGCCAGGAGGCGCAGTACACTGTGCTGAGGAATGTCTTTGCCCACGCCTGAAGGGGGAGCCAGATAGACAGGTTGCCCTCGGATGAGCAAGCTTTGAAGCTGCAGTCAGCAGGCTGACGTCACGGTGCGAGCAGCCAGCTTGATCTTACAAGGGAACTTTGCTGGTTGCATGCGCCGTTCATACATCGTTGCCGAGCAGTTTTGATCCACAGCGTGCGGTGGCATCAGGAGACCGTCTGCCACAGTAGATGCAAGCAATGCACGCGCATGCTGGCCATGCTACAGCCTCTAATTTGCGCCGCCGCACTTGTGCCTTCCTGGAGCCATTCGTGGTTGCCTCCTCTGAGCCGTGACAGCTCTGTCAGTTTGCAGCGTCTGAAAGCATATTTACAGTTTTGCATGATGGCATGAGCCGCACACAATTGCAATGTCTGTCACGGTTCGGTCTCTTAAGCCTGGTTGAGTCGACCCAATGAGCAATAGAGCGTACAGATAGGACTCGTGAACATGCTGAAGCTTGCCTGGTCTGAATGTCAGCTGCACTGCATGACCTGTGCTATGAACCTTGTATTGCCTGCGACGCCTGCTATAAGGCTGCTGCGCGCGTGGCGCTCTTGCTTCCCTGCATCGGCATCAGTTGCCCTCCAGCAGGCCGCGGCGCGCCGACCGCCGCGGTGCTCCCTGCGCCGCCTTGCCGGCAGCTGCACCGCCGGCCTTCACCACGCGCACGCTGCCCTGCTGCAGCAGCGGCCCACCGGCGCCGGGCGCGGGCAGCTGCGCCTCTGCTGCAGCGCGGCCCTTGGCAGCGGCGGCTCCAGACAGCGCCAGGCTGCGCGGCGAGCGGCGCACCGCGGGCGGCAAGGCTTCCGCTGCTACTGTGGCTGGTTTCACAGGCGAGGTGCGCTTGTGCACGCCTGCCCGCTGCGGGCTGCTGAGCTTGGCGGCTGGCAGCGCAGTGGGCTTTGCTGTGGACGCGGCAGCCACTGGGCGCGAGACACTGCGGCCCAGCCGCCGTGGCGAGCGCTGAGGCACAGCTGCGTGATCTGCCGCCTGCGCCGGGTCGGGAGGTTGGGCGGGCTGCTCCCGGGCCCCCTGCTGCTCCACGCTTTGCGGCGCAAGCTCTGCTGCCTTTTGCTGCCGCGTAATGCCGGGCCCCTGGCCTGCAGGCACCTGCACTGCAGCCGTCGCCTGCTTGGCCTCAACTGCTGCCTGCTGCTTGGCAGAGGGCTTGCGCTGGCGCCTGCCCCGGCCTGCGGCGCCGCCTGCTCCTGCTGCTGGCAGTGCCGCCCCTGCTGCCTCTGCCAGCCGGCTCTGCGCTGTCTCGCCCTCCGCCTCCACTGCTGCCTGCCCAGCCACAGATGAGGGTGCAGCAGGGAGCGCCTCTGCCGCCTGAGCAGGCGTCTCCACGCTCTGCGCGGCAGCTGCCTCCAGTGCGAGCGGCACGGGCAGCGCCAGCGCCGGCGCCGCCTTGTTGAAGACATAGGCTGTGAAGCTGCGCCCGCTGCCTGCAAGGCAGCCAGCAAGCACCAGCACGGATTAAAGTAATGGAGTGTTTGATTTCCCTGGGCTGGCGACGCAAGGCATGCGCCACAATGTGCAGGCCTTCTGGTGCACATGTGGTGCCAGCTGACCTTTCCTTCATGCCCACCGACGGAACCCCTCAGCTGAGCGAGAACCCCGCACCCAGCCCCACCTGACATGCTGACAGCAAAGCTGTCCACCAGCACCACCTCTCCAAAGCCCAGGTCCGCCATGTACTCAACCGGGCACGTGCTGCACAACAGTGTGGACAGAGGGGCGATTGCTCAGCAACCAGAGGGCATGGGTGGGGGGCCAGGCCCGCGAGGCCGGGCTGGTTGGAACATGCTGTGCATGCATCAGCGCAGAATGGGAAGGCCAGGCATGTCTGTTGCCCAGCAGAAGCCGTTGCAGGCTGCGGGTGAGGCAGACCGCTGTGCTGCGGCTGTCGCCTGCGGTGCGCGGCACCAGACCCACCGGATGGCGCGCTGCACCACCGCCACGGAGCGCAGCGTGCGCGACGCGGCAAAGAGGCGGCCGAAGCCGGCCTTGCCCTCCACGGGCACCCCCTCCCAGAAGGAGTAGGCGTGAGTGCAGGGGTCCAGCGAGCGCACCTGCAGGCGTGGCAGCGAACGATCCAGTTGAATATTGCAGGCTCATTGGTTGCCCGCAGCTCGCAAGGCAGAGGCGTGCATGCAAGGTCGTGGGCATGAGCAGCAAGCGGACGTCGCAGGAGGAGACAACCCCTTGCTATGAGCCCCACATGCTTGCCATGCCCCCCGTCCCGCAGCCTTGCCTGCTCGATAGCGCTGCACTCGATCTCGGGGGGCGCCAGCTGGGCCCCCCGGACCACGCCCCGCCGTGCCAGCTCTGCAATCGCCTGCCTCAGGAACGCATGCGCCTTGTCGCACTTGATGCGGTCGATTTCGATGCCGCGGGCGCCCGCGATGCCGGGCGACAGCAGCGCGTGCATCAGGGGCCTGCGAGCGAGCAGAGGACGCTGGTTGTGACGTGGGGAGAGCAAGGAGGATGGGGCCCTTTGGCACCCCTGCAGCTGGCAACCCTGCGTTGTCACTATGTGCACTATGAGCTCCCACACCAGCAGCAAGAGCTGCGCAACGGCGAGCGGTCCCCACCTGCCCAGCCCTGCGCCGACGTCGACGAGCACGCTGCGCGCGTCCAGCCCGCACTCGCGCCCCATGCACTCCAGCACCCGGTCCATGCCGCTCTTCTTGATGCTGCCGTACAGCCCCTCCACGCCCTCGCCGCCGCCCAGCTTGTTCTGCCGCCCCGGGGGGCAGGTGCGGTGAGTGCAAGCAGGCGGAGCAAGCGTTCGGGGGCGCAGCCAAAGATTGCAGGGCCGGGGCCGGGCAGGGCGAGCAGGCCGGATTGGAGCTTTCAAGCCAGCTGAGATGCTGCCGCTGCCACGCGCTGCCTCACCTCGATGCTCTGCATGATGGAGTAGAGCGCCTTTATGCGCGCCTCCTCCTCTGACACCGCTGCTTTGGCCGGCGGCGGTGCAGGCGCTGCAGCGCCGGCCCGCGTCGTTTTGGCCATTATGGGCAGCACTACAGCGTCAAAACCGACTGCTGGATGTGTTTCCTGGCGGCTGGCCGGCGAGCTGCCCAACGTTCTCCAAGCTCAAACTTGCGACTGGCAGCGGCTTTGCATGCCGAGCTAGCCTAGCACTTGCAGAATGCAAGGAGAGCACGGCAGAAGCATGGGGGCGGCCTTGCCAATCAAACGTTGCCAGCAGGGCAGGAAGACCGGGATGCAGGTCTGGCGTATCTCTGCTTTCTCTTGCTTTCTCTTGCCAGATCAGCCTCCAGAGTTGATCGATAGCTGACGGGATCGCTGCCGGAGCGGAAACCCTCCCATCCATGTCGCCCTATCATCCAGGGGCCTTTGCAGAGTCCTCGAGGCCCACCGTTTGCACGGCATCAAGTCGAGCATGTTGCGGGGCTGGCTGGAGGCCCCGGTTGCTCGTCACGGCAGGTGCTCGCCGTGATGAGCGGAGGCCTGGCAGCGGCGGCGGCGGTGGCAAGAAATTTGATGCGCCGCAGCGCCTGGTGGCCAGCGGGCCATCGCTGGTGAGGGTCCTTGGAAGGTTTGTTGGGTATTCCTCCTCTATGCTCTGCAATGTTTGAGTGCAATCTCTTTGGGGCAAGGCAAATGGTCTGCTTCGCTGACCAAACCCTCTCCCTTCCCTGCACGTGCCCTTCACCCTAGGCTACGCCTGAGGTCCCCCGGCAAGACACCGTCTACACAGGTGCAGTGGTTGTTTGAAATATTGTCATGCGAGTGAGCTTCTCCACTCCTGTTGTGTGTTCCATTTCAGCCCTAGTCTTTGGACAGTCACTCTGGCTGTTCCCCTCATAGACCTGCCCACCCTCGTCCCTCCTGGTGCAGTCCGCCTGTCCACGGGCATGCAGCGCGGCGCCGCACTGTCAGACCCAACTGCAGGCATCATGCTGTGCCTCGTATCTGGTAACGGCACCGCGCTGCTGCACCGCGTGCCGCGTGTGAACGACCCAGAAATTACGGAGCAAGAGGCAAGCTCTCAGCTTGCCCTGAAGGGCTGCTCTGTGCACCGGCAGTTTACAAGTTAGGTGGTGTCGTCCGGATGCGATCTGCTCCAGCTCTGAAGGGCGGCTCTGCGGTTCCGGCACTCCAGATGTGCTCCCCAGCTGTGCAGGCTCCCACAACCCTCGTCAGCTCTGGTGCACCGCTGTTGCCTGCGCCTTTGCCAGCCCAGGCTGTGCTGACCCTGCCCGCCTGTGGCAGCATGGCTGTGCAGGTCCGCAACATCTGCTCGTCAATCGACGAGGAGGGGGCAGGCGCCAACTGTGCAGTGGCGCTGCACGCAGCGGCGAAGCACCGCATGAGCGGCGTGGGGCCGCGCCTACGCTTCCAGGTGGGCTGCAGGCGCCGGCGCCCGCCTGCACTGCCTTGGCGCTCAACCGCGGGTCCTCCTTGCATCAACACCGCAGGGCTTGGCGGTCGAGACCCCACCGTTGCAAGCTCAAGCTATTCCTGCCGGCCGGGCCACGCCCGCAGCTCCGTCCCCTCTCACCCGGATCCCCGGCTGTGCGTGCAGGAGGGCGCGGTGGATGAGATCTCCTTCTGCGCGCCCGAGCTGGGCCCGCTGGCGGCGCTCATGGTTGGGCCGGAGCAGGGGCGCTGGGTGTGCGAGGAGGTGGACGTGTCGTCGTCGCGCACGGGCCACACCGACAGGCGAGAGGGGGACAGCGATGCGCGTGCGCTGTCGCAACTGTGCATTGCACCAGACCTGGGGCAAGGGTTGTCCCTGGGCATCTGTTGGGACTACACAGATTTTTATCACGGACGTGGAGGCCCGCGCTGCTGCCCACCCTGCCTCGTGCCCGCCCTGCAGGTTTGTGTGCCGCGAGGCGCTGGGCGAGGGCGGCCGCGAGGCGGCGGCGTACCTGCGGCCGGTGCCGCCGGGGTCCCTGGTGTACGGCAGCGGGGACAGCGCGGTGGTTGTCACCAAGGCAAGCGTGGGCGACAGCGAGCAAGCAAGCCGCATCGACTGCCCACCGTGCCAGCTGGTGCAGCTCCGACGCTTGACATGCATGCAGGCCGAGCTACCACCCGTATCCCTGTCGAGGGGCCGCCCTGTCAGGGTCACCGCTGCAACAACCCACCACCTCCACACACACACACGCCCCCCACCCCCCACCCCGCAGGCGCAGGCGGCCCAGCTGTACCGCATGAACATGGCGCAGTACCGCCAGCTCAAGGCGCAGCTGGTGGCGGCCACCGCGGTGCTCGTGGGGCTGGGCAGCGGCATGGCGTACGCGGCGGGGGGGCGCGACCTGGCGCTGCCCTTTGCGCTGGGGGGGGCCAGCGGGGTGCTCTACCAGTACATGCTGCAGGTGGGGGGGGCCAGGCCTGTGGGTTAGGCCTGTGGTGTTATGGATTATGGAGGGAAGCAATGCACGCAAGGGGCTCTCTGCCGCTGGCGTGGCCAGGGATGCCGGCAGGGCGGCAACTTGAAGTTGAACCCAGGCCCGCAAAGCTGCGGTTCATGGATACTAGCAGCCGGCCCTGCCTTGCTCTGTGCAATGCTCTGTGCAATCCTCATGCATCGGCGCCGGCGTGCCTCCCGCTGCGCTGCCCAGGTGGCGGTGGACAGCGTCGGCAGCGGCGCAGCGGCCTACGAGGACGGCAGCGCGGGCGGCCCGGGGCTGCGCCTGGCCCTGGGCAACCCCGCCGTGCGCGTGGCCCTGGCAGCGGGTGCCCTGCTGGGCGCCACCGCGCTGCTGCCGCTGCTGGGAAGCGATGTGGAGCAGGTGGGCTGTGGGCCCGGGCTGGGGTTTGCCTGAACGAGTGTTGCTTAAGTGCAGGGCACTGGGGTTTAAACTCGGAACAGGGCTGCAGCTGGCATGCCTGCACAGGCCTCAGTCGCTGGCCCCCTGTTTGCTGCAGGCCGCGCAGGCGGCTGGCAGCGCGCCCAGCGTGTTCCGGGTGCAGCAGATCGCGGCGTGCCTAGTGGGCTTCCTGTGCTACAAGGCAGCAGTGGTGGGGGTGGCCATCATCCCTCCGCCTGTGGACGAGGCGGGCGCAGCGCTGGCGCCCGACGGGACGCCGCGGCGCGCCGACACCCCGCGTGACTGACCGAGCCGGTGCCCTTACAGGGCGCACAGCGGTGCCCCGCACTTGCTGCCCTAACATCCCTCCCTGGCCTGCGCATCCTGCCTCTCCGCCCGCTGGCTCCATCCTGCTGGCGTGCATGCACCAACAGGCGCCCCCAGGCAGGCCCGTGCAGCAGCTTGTACAGTGCTGCCTGCTGCACACGGGTACCCGCTACACAGAACAAGGGCAGTTGACAACATGAGCCTGGCCAGCTCTGCTCCTTCCCTTCCATGAGAGCCCCCTTTGTTTGGCAGTTGTGCACCCATCTGATCTCATGGCCTCACCACCCTAGCTGCATGCCATACCAAGCCTCTATGTGTTGTTTCCCTGTAACTTTGTCCGCTTCAGTTTTGTGCCATACCCGTGTTCACGTGAGGCAATTGTTTGCCAACCTTGTTTGCTGTGATCTTCTGCTCTTTACTGTAAATTGTGTAATCCCGGCTATGTGTATTTGCGCACAATCTGCGCAAGCACTGCTGTGCAAACTACAAGCCGTGGGGGGGAGGTGCCTGGGTAAGAGCTTCTGAAGCCGGCGCAGGCGGGGACACACATGCGGCATCACTGCTGCTCCTTCTGCCCTTCGCCTTGCTGCGAGCCACGGCGCGCCATCGCTGCCTCCATGGCTGCCGCCTGCGCGTCGTGTGCCGTCATGCCCTCCGCCATGAGGAGGCGCACCTCGTTGGCAACCTCCAGCTCAGCCGCCAGCTTGGAAACATCCGTCTCGCCAGGAGCAGCAGGGGCAGCGAGCGCAGAGGGCGCAGCGGCAGCCTCTAAGGTGGGCTGCTGCTGCACATGCAGGCGCTCCATGCTTTCCTGTGCCTCCTGCATCATTCCACCCGCCACTGCCGCCTCTATCTCCACCTCCGCAGCATGCAGCGCCGGCCCCTCCTCTGTTGCAGGCTGCGCGTGCTGCTGCTGCTGCTGCTGCTGTGCCTCCGCCGGTGCAGCAGCTGTCACGGCTGCCGCCGCCGGCAATGAGGGTGCCAGTGAATTCGCAGCCGCACTTGCCACGCTTCCTGCATGTGCTGGCTGTGCGAACGCTGCGGCGGCGCCAGGTGTGAACGCCTGGCTTCGCATGCTGCGCATCTGCTGCTCCAGGCCACTCAACATTGGGGCAATCATCTGGCCAAAGGGCGTATTCAGGACAGTGCTGGGCAAGGCTGCAGATGGGTGAGTTGTGGATAGGCAGTTAGGAGCTTGATAAGTGTCGCTGATGGCAGCACTGCGGCCCCCAGGGAGGCAGTGGGCGGTGCCATAGCAGGCTGGGAATTTGTCGGCATGGCCGGCCTTGAGGCAGCTTGCCAGCACGATACTGAGCAGTCCGCTGGGTCTGCTTGCCTGTGATGTGCGAGGGGATGTCCTGCCCAACCAGCAGCTGCGCAAACTCGGACGAGAAACTGCAGGCAAAGGTTGGTGTGGGAGCGGCCCCCAGGGGTGGAGCTGCGGTGGCCTGCACGGCCGTGGCCACCCACAGCCGGCACCCAGCAGGACGTGGCCGCCATCAAGAGCTCCATCGCCCTGCCAAACCGAGCTCGGCTGCTCGTGCATACAGCCTAGCACCGGCCCCGGCCCCCTCACTTGTTGCAGTTGTTGCTGAACAGGCTGTAGGCCTGCGGCGTGTAGCGCTCGCTCAGCTCCGCCAGCAGCTCTGCCCGCACCTCCTCGGGCAGCTGGGTGCGCCTGCAGCAGGGGGGGGGCAAGCGAGCCAGGGCAGCTCGGTGCGCCTGCAGCAAATGCGGGGGGCATCCCAGGGGCGCTGAGCAGCCGGCACTGATCAGCCTCGCAGCAGGGCAGGGCAGTCCAATGATCGCCATGAGCACCATAAGCTGCAGGCTCAGGAGTGATACGACTGCTGTGGAGGCTTGGGTGTGTGCCACGGGGTGATGCCCCCCATGCCGCCCTCACCCGAGGTCCAGCTTCTGCATGGGCCTGCCAAAGGGCGTGCTGCCCGCGGGCGACACGTTGATGCCGCCGCCTGCAGCGGGGGGGCACTCGCGGCACATGAGACCCACGGGGGAAGGCTTGCCGGACATGCACGACAGAGGCAACACAGCCCTCCACATGGTGGGGGGTCACGTCCACATGTTTGCAGAAGACCACTTGCCAAAATAGTGCTCGAAGCCTCCAACCATGATCGACGTGTGGTAAATGGCATCAACCTGCATCACAGAAAGGACAGGGCAGCAGGGGGCTCGGCCGCTTTGGGGCGGGCAAGGGGCAGATGACGGACGGGGCAAGCGGGACATGCTGCAGCAATGGCAGGGCGCATGGCGTGCATGCCTGGACAGCATACGGGTTTCACAGCGCAAGCAGACACATCTGCATACAGTGGACTCAGGGCGTGCACTTGCCCCAGATCCCTTGCAACAGCAACCCCTACCTGCCGGCCCAGCAACATCTGAGAATACATGCGGGCCAGGCCGCCAGACAGGTCGTAAATCCAGAGCTGTACAAGATCGCCGTCAGTCGCCATTGGGACGGGAAGGCGCACGGTCTGGGAGTGGTTAGCTGATGGTCTC
The DNA here is from genome assembly GCA_001430745.1 of Auxenochlorella pyrenoidosa. Taxonomy (NCBI): domain Eukaryota; kingdom Viridiplantae; phylum Chlorophyta; class Trebouxiophyceae; order Chlorellales; family Chlorellaceae; genus Auxenochlorella; species Auxenochlorella pyrenoidosa. Next base: position 763,575 of record KQ482066.1, on the reverse strand, counting down.
GTGTCTGAGCGGTCGGCCGGGCGGAAGGCGCCAGACAGCGGCCGCGCTACCGGCGGCCTTGCTCAAGCGGGTTCAAGAGTTTCCCGCTGCTGCCCGACTTCCTGATCGTGCGTGTACAGGGCTGATAGAGGGAGCAGAGGGAGGCAGAGTTCAGAGCGCACTGGGGGATGATCGGGGCGTTTGAGAGTGCGAAGTCGAAGCAAGGCAACTGTGGAGCCTCTGTGGCGCCTGTGAAACGTAAAGGCCGGGAGCTATTGGTGGCACAGAGCCTCATGGGCCTCCTGCATGGGGGCGCTGCCAGCTTGGCGCGCTTGCGCCCGTTCTCTGGAGAAGCCGTCTCAACCTAACCCAAATTTCGACATGCTGCAGCAAAATTCTGGATATACCGATCGACTCTAGCCCCGAGAGTGCGTGTCTACAGCCGACTGCCCTTCTTACAACGAGCTTTCGCTCCGCGAGGAGGCGACATGGCTTCTAAAAAGCTCCGCATCGCGCTGGAGACGCGGGCAAGCGAACTGGCACCCGCTCCGAAACAGGGTTCCAGCAGCCAGTTGGGAGGCCCCGGCTTCTGCCGCTGTGGCGGTGGGTGAAGCTGCTCCTGGTTGTCAGCTGGTCTCGTCCCTTGACCCGCCCCTGCAGGATGCGCTGGCAGCGCACAGTGGCGACAAGGACCCCTTTGCGTATCATGTGAAGGAGGTGCGTGCTTCCTCCGCTGTGGCGCCTGCGCATCCGCCCGTCCCAACTTTGAGCCTCTGCAATTGCATCTGCAGGTGCCTGCCTGCACCTTGCTTTGCTTGCAGCATCAATACACCCTTCTACCAACCCTGCTTCCCCGGCAGGCGCCAGTGGCCGGCACGGTGGCTGAGCTCACTGATGTGGCAGCAGAGTTCAGCGACGCCTCGCCCTCACGCGACAAGCTGGCCAAAGCTCTAGATGTCAAGGTGCGCTCACCCCGCTTTGTGTGTGTGTGTGTGTGGTGGGGTGGGGG
>KQ482066.1:750980-761582 GCA_001430745.1 Auxenochlorella pyrenoidosa | reverse complement strand
CTGCGCTTCAGGCGGTCGATGGAGGGGCGGCACTCCTCGCCCAGCTCGGCCTCCACAGCGCGCACAGCGCTGGGCGTGAGGTCGGTGCCCCAGCGCGCGCCCGCGCTGCGCCGCTGCCGCGCCAGCTGGCCCTCGTGGTCGGGGTGCCCGTCCTGGGTGCTGAACTTGTCGGCCCAGGGGCCCGGCGCAAAGCACACCCGGCGCGCTGCCTCCCGCTCCTGCAGCCGCGTGTTGTGCCCGTGCTGCGGCGCCGCTGCAGTCGCCTGCCGCTGCTGCTGCTGCTGCTGCTCCTGTTGCCGCGTGTCCTGCTGCTGCTGCTGCTGCTGCTGCTGGACGTCGCTGGGTGTGCCTGTGGCTGCGCCAGAAGCGGCCTCGCTGCTCTTGAGCGCGGGCTTGCGCGGCCGCTGCCTGCGGTGGCTGGGCTGGCTGGCCTGCTCCTCTGGGCCCTGCTCTGCTGCTGCAGGCCCTTGCTGGCCAGCTTGGCGCTCAGCCGGTCCCTGCCCCTTGGCCTCCTGCTCTGCTCCTGCGCCCGGCTGCTCTGGCTGGACCTGCTCCGCTGCCTGCCGGCGTCGGGCAGCAGCGGCACGCGGAGAGCGGGGCAGCGGTGGGTGCTGCACAGTCCCTTCCACTGCAGGCTGCGACACGCCAGCCGCTGTCGCAGCTGCCTGCTGCTTGGGCTGGCGGCTGGCGGCTCTAGGGGATGCCGGCGATCCTGGGCGAAGCAGCAGCGAGACAGCAGACCCGTTTGCCATCGCTGCGCCGCTGCCCGCTGCCTGCGCCGCCTGCTGCGCTGGAAGCTGTTGGACAACCTGTCGCGGTGCCATCAGATCCTGGGCTGCAGCCTCCTTCTTGGAGCGTGTGTTGTGTGTATGGTTGCGGGGCGGCAAAGCCCCGGCTGGTGCCGCCCCGGTGCCAGTGGCGGGAGCAGCGCGTTGTGCCGTGCTGCCGTCGCTGGGCAGCGGCGGCCCCCCGGTGCTTGTGGAGGCTTCCTGGCGGCTCATCCTGCTGTCTGAGCCTGTAAGGCGCCCCTGAGGCGGCGCCCTGGGCGCCGTAAAGCCCGTCCCCTCCTTTCGGCGGTCTGAGTGGAGGCAGGACTAGATGGTCATACAGAACCGCTAGTGCATATAATGCAGAGAGAAGGAAACAATGCAGCGGCGTTCGGAAGCGCGAGGCCGAGTGCAGAGTTTTGCCACTTGCATGAGGCTGTGCATCTGGCTCATCCCAGCATTGCGCCCTGCACCGCCCCAAAATTTAGATCAATCAAGCATTGTGATTGCGGCTTGCACTTGTTCCTCCTGTCGAGCCAACTTGCTCCCTCCAATTCCGAGCACCCGCACTGCCTGCCTCTGCTGAGCACATCTGAATAATCCAGCACCCACATCTGGTAGTCCGGCAAGGGCTCAAGAGTTGGGTTGAGCGAGAACATGCTGGCGGGGCGCAGACACGTGCTTCTGGGGCTCTCATCGCACCTCCGAGGAGCGCAGGTGGGCTAACTTAATCGATAGCGCGCCTTGGCTGCACCTGCAAGCGTTCGCCTGCCGCTGCCGCCGCCGCTGCCGCCGCCGCCACCGCCGATGGTGCACTACTAGCTGTCTGCAACCCGAGACATGCTTGCAAATCAAGCGCCGTCTTTCGTATGTGCAGGAAGTTGCGCAGCAAGTATGTTGGTTGAGCACAGATGCAGCAACCTCCGCCAGCAGCAGCAGCGCTGCGGAGCAGGCAGAATCGTTGTCGGCGGCACCAGCAGCATCGGCGGTGGTGCATGTGGCAGCAGCGGCAGCGGCAGCAGAAGCGGCGGCACCAGCATGGGCAGCGCACTCTGGAGTGAAGACCCTGGATGGGCTGCCAATGCCTTCATGGATTGTGGCCGTGCCGAAGCCAAAGCGCGCACCAGTGGGCCTGCAGGTGTGCACATCATGGCCCAGGCCCTGGGGGTGTGGGCGGTCTGCATGGCATAGCAGCCAGTTGCCCGAGTGTGCACGTGCCTGCCACTGCATGTGTAGTACACATGTGTGCACAGTCGGCAGCCAGACTGGGGCCCTGGGTTGCTGCAGCTTTGTCCCTCGCTGCACTGCGCTTCTGCTGCAAGCTGCACTCCTCAAGATGGGGGACGAGCGCTGTGGGTTCAGCCCACTGCAGCGTCACCCTGCCGTCCCGCTGACCCTTGGGGCCAGATACATGTCACGACCCCTACCGCTGCATACCCTGCAAGCACACGTCAAGCTCGGGCACAGCTGCTGGCCGGCCAGTGCAGCGCCATGATGTGCAGCGCCACCTTACCTTGCCAAGCGCTGCCTGGCTGCCTTGCCGCCTGCAGGAGGCCATCAAGGCGGTGCAGTCGCTGGCTAGGGCCAAGTTTGATGAAACTGTGGAGCTGCACATGCGGCTGGGCATCGACCCGCGGCGAGGCGACCAGGTGGGCTGAGGCCGCGCTGTGGCGTCTCGTCGTGCGCGCGCCCAGCCGGTGATGCGCCAGGGCTGGCGCCGTGAATGCACCTGCGTGGCCTGTCGCCTGCAGCAAGCCGCCCGGGTGGGCAAGGGGCGTGCCAATCCCTCTGCCTGCAGGGTACGCAGCTGGCAGGCAGGCCTCGATGCACATGCACTGCGCAGCAACGTGTAGTACCGTAGTACCGCCTCTCGGCGTCACCCCTGCTGGCTGCGCCCTGCCTGCGCGTGCCCCTGCAGATGGTGCGCGGCGCGGCCACGCTGCCGCATGGCACCGGCCGCTCGGTGCGCGTGTGCGTGTTTGCAAGGGACGACGCGGCGCAGGCGGCGCGGGATGCAGGTAGAGCGCCCAAACAAACCGCCGTGTGGCCGGCATTCAAAGTGTCATCTACGTTCAAACTTTTGTGCCCCTGCCTCTCGAAACAATGCGGGGTTGTGGGCAGCAAGCATACCCATCACGGGTGCTGTCCTGCCCGTTGCCCGGCACTCTGTGCAGGCGCCTGCCAGGAGCGACCCGGGCTGTCGCTTTAGAAACCGTCTTCCCGTCGCCTTCGTAATTTTTGTCTGACCCAGCATGCCAGCTCGCTCCCGCAGGCGCCGAGGTGGTGGGCGACGAGGACCTCATTGCCCGCATCCTGGAGTCTGGCGGCGGCGGCCTGCAGTTTGACAAGTGCATCGCCACGCCGGAGATGATGCCCAAGCTGTCCAAGGTGCGCACTGCAGGGGGGGCAGCGTGGCCGAGGGGCGGCTAGCTCGCCCGTAGCGCCGGCATGCCGTGTGCTGGTGGCTCGCTCAGCAGAGCGGCAGTTTGGCAGGTCGCCCATTGAGGCTGCTTGCAGGGCTAAGATGGTGATGCTTGCCGGCACGTTAGAGGCTGTTCAGCCCTGCATCGAGCCTTGTTTTGATATGCACCTGCTTGCACGCCTCTGCCATGCCTCTGCCCCTTTGCAAGCAGTGCATGCCGTCCCACCCCGCAGATTGCGCGCATCCTGGGGCCCCGAGGCCTGATGCCCAACCCCAAGCTTGGCACCGTCACCTCCAACGTCACCGCTGCCATCAAGCTGGTGAAGCAGGGCCGCGTGGAGTTCAGGCAAGCGCTTTCGAAAGGCTTTGCAAGGGGGGGGCGACGCGGCAAGGCACAAGGATTGGGTTGGGTGACGACTGCTGTGCGGCTGCATGTGGCGGCCAGGTGACCAACAATCTTGGAGTTAGAAAAGATGGGTTTGCAGAACAATTTTGCGGATGTCTGAAAGCGGAAACCAAAGACGTTTGTCGCCAGTGCATGCCCTGTTAACCGTGAGCATGGCATGCAAGCATGCAGCGCTGGGCCGTCCACCCCCGCAGGGCGGACAAGGGCGGCGTGGTGCACGCCGGCATCGGCAAGTGCAGCTTCTCGGCGGGCGCGCTGCATGACAATGCGGCCGCCTTTGCCCAAGCCATCCTGGCGGCGCGGCCCAAGGGCGTCAAGGGCGGCGCCGTCAGCGGCTACCTGCTGTCGGCCAGCCTCTGCTCGTCCATGGGGCCCGGCATCCCCCTCAACCTTGCCAGCCTTGTGAGCGCGGCGCAGAGCACACGCAAGGCGGAGTGAGCGGCAGCGGCGCTGCGCTGCTGCTGCCATACTCGTACGAACTTCTATCCTGCAGTGTAAATCATTGCCTTGCGCACAGCGCCTGGTGAGGTGGCTGTCAACCAGGTCTGCCTGCTGGGGGAGTCGACAGGACTGCGAGAGGTGGGCGGCAGATCCCGGCAGATCCGGCTGCGGCGGCGCGTGCCGCTTTGCACAGCCCATCGCCTGAACACCTGGTGCTGCTTAAAAGGCCCATCGTAGGAACACATTGTCCAGCATACAAACGGGTTGGGATGAACCCTGCCATGCTGAGCAGCACTTGGCGGCCAATTGCCGCTGGCCGCCAGTGGCACCACTGCTCTATTGCCGGACTCCCTTGCAGTTGCTGTGTGCTCAGAGAATAGCATGGTGTTTTTCACAGTGGGTCAGCACAAATCACGGGCAATGGGTCAGCAGCAGGGGCAAGCTGGCAATGGGATATGCAGCGGCATGGAAGGGAAGCTGCATGACGCGTAGCTGCGTGGGCACCTGCGCTCCTCATGCAAAGCACAAGCTTGCCAACTTCCCTTCTTAAGGGCTTGTCTGCCTCCATTCTTCTCATTCTCACCCGGTTGCATCAGCCACACCTGTGCACACTTGCTCCAGCACACCCACCCGCACCTTCAGCGACCTTCCAGCGACTTTCAAACCATGTCCCAGCAGCCCGGCAAGCCCATTTCGGAGCAGGTGCAGAGGTTGGGGGGGGATCAGCGGTGTCCGAGGGGCTGAAAAGGGCAGTGAGAGGTTGCGCGGCGGGGCGCACTGCCCAGTCACCGCTGTGCGCGCGAGCCTGCCAGTGTCTCCTCTTTCCTGCGACTGCCTGCCTTGCATTCTGTTCTTGATGGCTTTACATGCCGAACGAGGCGCATCACAGCTGCAGAACCCTTGCTCTGGCCTAGCTTGCCCTGCCGCCGGCCGCCGCCTTGTCCGCCGCCTGCCCACTCTGTTGCCCCTGCGCACACAAAGCCTACAATGCCAAACGACCGACTCCAACCCACCCTCCCTGCTCCTGGCCATCCTCTCCCTTCAGATCTCCGAGGCCGCCGCCTCCGCCCGCGACAGGGCCGCAGAGACCTTTGAGGCCGCCAAGCAGAAGGCTGGCGAGGTGAGGAGGAGCAGTTTGGCCGGGAGGAGCTGCTGGGCCGAGGGAAGCCTTCCCCCCGCCGCGGCTGCAGCTTGCTGCTCCAGGGCGCATCTGTAGGTGAAGCGCCAGCTGCCCGCCTGTGCAGACCTCTGCACTCTCCCACGCTGCCTCCCCCTCTGCTGCAGGTGACTGGCATGGCTCAGGAGAAGGGCGCACAGGCGCAGGACCGGAGCGGCGGGATGATGGAGCAGGTGCGGCTCCCGCTCTGCCCCGCTCCCTTGCCTGCATGGCATCCATGCAGGCATCCATCCATTCAACCTGCTGTTTGACCAGACCCACACACTGCCCTTTGACCCTTGATCCTGCAGGCCAAGGGCAAGGCTGCCGAGATGCAGCACCGCGCAGGTGAGCGCCGTGGAACCGCAACACTGCTTGGGGTGGCAGTGCCATGGCGCCTCCGCCTTGCCTGTATGGTTCACGTGGAACCTGCCACCATTCTGTTTGCCTCCGTTTGCCTTTTTGCAGGCGAGGGCATTGACCAGGCCAAGCACTCTGCGCAGGATACCATGCAGGTAGACACAGGGAGGCGCCAGGTCTTCTTCAGACCGTCCAATCGCTCTGCTGCTCGACTTCTGCACCCGCACATGTGCAGCTGCATGAGTTGTGCAAACAGCTGCCTGCGACCGGCAGCCCAGGCAGCAAAACCCTGCTCCTTGCGTGTCCTGAATGATGCACACCTGGGCTTTGCTACCCATGCTGCAGTCTGCCAAGCACCGCGCTGACGAGGCCACCCGCCCTGGTGAGCGTCCGGTACAACACAAGTGCCGATCAGACCATGTCTTCCCTGTTTGCTGTGACCTTGCCTCTGTCAAAGTGCACCGGCTCGTGCCCAAACTCAAACATGCACTTCTGGCCCCTCCGCTGCAGGCGCTAATGCCACTCGCTGAGCTGGTGGTTGGCACGGATCCTGCTGCAACCTGAGCTGTAGCAGTCGGTAGAGACGCAGGTGCTGAATGTAGCTGCCAAGAGGACCAGGTCAAAAAGATCCCATTCCCAACCTCCTGACCTTGCATGCAGCCTGTGCTTTCCCCCTGCCTTGCGAAGACGTGTTGCCAGTTGTTTCATCTTGCGACACCACTGAGCAAAAAAAAGGAATCTTATCAGGGTACCTTCAGGAAAAGACAGGGCCAGGATTTGGAAGGCTGTGTGTGTGTGGGCAGCCTCCTGAATTCACGGGAGCGATTCGCGAGAGCGGTCCAGCTGCATGCAGCAGCCGCACTGCTGCCAGCAGGCTGTCCAGCTGCCTTCGAAACTCCCCGACTTCATGTTCCTTGACAGCCAACGCTTGCTCATAGCTGTGCGCCAGCTGCTCCTGTCGTGCCGCCGCCTCGACTGCCGCGGCCTCTGCCAGGTCCCGCCAGCGTGCCTCTCGGCGCTGCGCTGCCGCCTCCACCTCCAGCATGCGCCTCTCCAGAGCTGCATAGTCTGCGGCGCTGGGCGCCCAGGGCAGCCCTGCACGTGCTCTCCTCAGGTCAGCCTCGAGCCGACCCACGTTGGCTCGCCACTGCGCTGCATCGGCCTCTGCCGCCTCCAGCCGTGTGCGCCACTCGGCTGCCGCCGCTGCCTGCCCTGCCTGCCGGGCCTGTTCTGTGGCGGACATCATCTCTCGCTGAGCCGCAGCGGCTTGCTCTGCCTGCGCTTGCTGCAGCGCAGCCAGGGCGGCCTCAGCCCTGCGCAGTCCTGCCAGTTCCTCCTTCTGCGCCGCAAGCTGCTGCTGCAACATTGTTGCCTGGCATGCCTGCGTTTGCAGGCCTTGGTTGGCAGCCGTCACCTCTTCGACCGTCTGCCGCAGAGCGGCTGCCTCTGCCCTGGCTGCTGCCGCCTCCTCCTTGGCTGCCTCCGCCCCAGCCTGCGCTGCTGCCTCCCGCTCGGCTGCCTCGTTTGCTCGTGCATCAGCATGGCTGGCCCGTCGCTCCAGGGCCGCCAGCTGTCCCTCCCGCTGTGCCAGCTCACTCTCCAGCCGCCGCACTCGCTGCTCCTTCTGCTGCAGCTGCACGTTGGCAGCACGCAACTCCTCATGCTGTGCAGCAGCCTTGCCCACAAAGCGCGCCGGTGCGTTGGAGGGTCCAGGGGCAGGCTGCCTGCTGCTGGTGCCCGGCCGCAGCGCCATCTGCGTGCCCTTGCCACTGGTACTGGCCTCCTGCAGGCAAGCAAGATGCATGTCTCTTGTCTTGTGACTATGAAAGGTGCCAACGTTTCTGCCAGCCTGCCGCATGCGGAAGCGTCTGCTCAATCATTCAGCTACAAACTGTGCTTCCTCCCTCTGCCTCTGCTTCAGTGCTACCTTGCCTACAACCTGGCCACACCCCACCTTCAGCTTGCATTCCAGCAGGCGCAGCTTGCGTGCAGATGCCTCCTGCTGCTGCACCAGCTGTTGCTCCAGCTCGCGCATGCGTGCTGCACTGGACTTGCTGGCAGCCCTGCAAAAGGTGTTGCAATACACCAGAGAGGTAGGGGTCAGCAGGAGAATGTGTTGACAGCAGTGGTGCACAGCAGAAATGAGTTGTGGGGTAACAGCGAGCATGCACACACGGAGCCCGCCCAGCTAGCCCACACTACGGCCGCACCGGATCCCCTCGACTACGCGCAGGCGCTCATGCTCGCGCTGCAGCTGCCTGATCTGCCGCTGATGCTGCTCTTCCTTGAGCGCCAGCGCTTCTTGTTGCCGTTCCAGCTGTGCCTGCAGCTCCCTGAGCTGGTGCTGGTGGTCAGTGGCACTGCCTGAGGTCCTTTCTGCCTGCACTTCCCTCTGCGCCAAGGCAGAGGCATTTTGCAGCTGCCCAAACTGCTGTTGATGAGCGCTGTTGCTGGCTGGAGGGGCTGCGAGCGTGCTGCAAGCATCCTGCACCAGCAGCTGCTGCTCAAGCTGGGAAATCACTCGAGCCTGCTGCCGCACCAGGTTGTCGCTGTCTGCCAGCTGCTGCTGCGCCTGCTGCAATGCAGCACTCTCGGCCTCTGCTGCATGCTGGGCAGCCTGCTTCTCAGACCGCTGCTCTTCGACCTGCGCAACAGCCAGTTCATGAACCATAAATCATCGAATGACATGCTCTACAAAACCAGTGTTCATGAAATGCAAGGATGCGGTTGTATTCTCCACGTTACCAGTTGTACAGCAGATGCTTCAGCAAACACATCAAATGAGCCCTGAGCACATCCAAGCAGTACCTGGCGCCATCCCGTGCTACCCAGGCCCACCTGCTGCAGCAGCTCACGCTCACGCCGCTCCGCTGCTGCCTGCACGCTTTGCAGGTCCGCCTGCAGGCGCAGCACCTCCTGCAGGCGGGCAGCATCTGCTGCTGGAGTGGTGGGCGGCTGCCGTGCCCGCTCTTGCGCCTGCATGAACGCCTGCTGCAGCTCAGCCACCTGCTGATCCCGCTCCGACATGCAGCGCTTGTGGTCTGCTGCCTGCACGCGCAGGCGCTCAGCTGCCATCTCATTTTCGGCCTTGTAGGCCTGCAACAGCAGAGCTGGGTGCTTGGTGCGAATGAGTACTTTAATTTGTGGGCTGCCATAGTTGAAAGCAAAAACAATCCAGCTTCAGCAACACATAGCAGAAGCTACATAGGAAAGCCTACCTGCAGTAGCATCTCCTGCTCTGCCAGCTGCTGCTCCAGCCGTCGCAGCTCGGAGCCTGTCAAGGGCAGTGGGAGGTTGAGAGGGAACGTTGGCATCCATCACACCAATTGGTGTGATGGCAAGAAGCATCCTTCCCCAACTATGTCGACATGCAACTGTGACCGCCTCAGCTCTTCTCTCACCTAGCGACGCCTGAGCTGCGGTCTCTTTTGCTGCTGCGACTGCATCCCTGTGCAGCTCCTGCCGCAGCGCTGCCGGCTTGGCCTCGCTCTCCCGCTCGTACTGCTGCCGCCCTGCCCAGTCCACGCTGCTCTGACCTGCAAAATGTTGCACTGCACCCAAAGCCTGCACTGTTGCCTCCGAGGCCTCGACTTGCTGCTGCGGTGCACTGCTCCACTGAGCGGGCAGTGTGGCGGTATTGCTTTGACTGGTGTCGCGCATGTCCGGACTGCCACTGCTGCTGCTGTGGTTGTCCCTGCCTCGAGGCAGCAGCCCAGTGGAGGGCGTCGCAGAGACGTGGATGCTGCTGGGATCCAGAAGCGTCATGCCGGCAGAGACAGGACTGTCTGTTTCTGAGCTCGATGCATCAGAATACGCATCGGCGTACCGTGCCAGGAGGAACGGCCGCTCTGGGGGACTGCCGCTGGCATCGCTGCCGGCGTTGCTGCCCAACTCGCTGTCGCTGCCGCTGCCGCCACCGCTAAGATTCGCGGCCAAGCGCCCTCTCCAATTCAGCCCTCGCCGCTTGGGCGACCGCGACTCTTCTAGCGCTGCTGGGCTGCCTGGGCGGCTTTGCGAGTGCTCTTGCTTTGCCGTCGCCGGGCGGAGTTGAAGTTTCGGCAAGAAGTAGTCTTCAGGCAAAAGGATCTCCATAACGGAGTCTGTAGAAGGAATCGAGCAGCAAGTGACAGGCGAAGGGCAGCAAACATGGCGGTCAAACCAGGCGCCGGCGCCTTGAGAGCGTGCGTCCCTTCTATTCTTGCTCATTCACCACCCGTTATACATCTGCACTCAGACAGTTTGCTCCAGTTCTTCAAACATTGAGCAAACAATTTAAGTTTCAGGTTCTCCCAGTTTCCATGCTGCAGCGCTGGCTGTGCAGAAAGAGAGAGAAACCAGCGCGCCTGCAGTCGGCAATGTACCGCTTTTGCAAGTACATCCCGAGGAACTTCAGTTCAGGTTTAACGACCCTCGAGAAGCTTCAAGAAGGTTAATTTACAGAGTGCGAAGAGTTGCAGTGGTATCACTCGTCCATAGGGAAAATTAGGGAAAAACTGCAAGACAACACAGCAGACGCGCGAATAAAAGTGCAAAAAATACTGGATTCCAGCCCAAGTGCAGCAGGCATGCACATGGCAGACAGCGCCAATCCTACGTGTTCATGCGGGGGTTGATTAGCGGGCACTCATGTTTTGTGGCAGGATCGACATGCCGGGTTTGCAAGCATTGTGCTGCCGCAGCAAGAAAATCGTTCATTCATACTACATGTGGCGCTCTGCCTTCTCCAGGGTAGCTGTCTAAGCAGGACCGCTGGCTTGCATTTTTGCGCACCAGCAGGCGCAGTGAGCCGTCGACGCGCGCAGCTCTGGCGCACGTCGGCTGCGCTGGGGCAGCTCACATGTCCAGGCCGTGCTCTGCAAAGTAGGAGGCGCCGTCCTCGGCCTCCTGGTCGGTCTGCGTCAGCGCCCAGAAGATGTCGGTGCGCGTGACGATGCCCGCAATAGTGCTGCCGTCGTCGGCCACCACCGGCACACGGTGGAACTTGCGCTGGGTCATCACCTGGGGGGGGGGGGGGGGGGGCTGTGTGTGTGTGCGCGCGCGTGTGTGTGTT